>JAMPIT010000253.1:0-552826 GCA_026261815.1 Monarcha castaneiventris obscurior
GGGGCAGCTGGGGGCAGCTGGGACACACCTGGGGGGGCTGGGACACACCTGGGGGGCAGCTGGGGGGCACCTGGGGGCCGCTGGGACACACCTGGGGGGCAGCTGGGGGCCGCTGGGACACACCTGGGGGGCACCTGGGACACACCTGGGACACATCTGGGATTGGGAACACACCTGGATCCATCCCGGGATTGGGGACACCCCTGGGACACCCCTGGGGACACACCCAGATCCCATTCCCAGTTTTTGGGGTCCCCTCATCCCCCATTCCCAGCTTTTGGGGTCTCCTCATCCCCATTTCCCAGCTTTTGGGGTCCCTTCCTGCCCCATTCCCCGTTTTTGGGATCCTCTCATCCCCATTCCCAGCTTTTGGGGTCCCCTCATCCCCCATTCCCAGTTTTTGGGGTCCCCTCACCCCCCATTTCCCGCAGAGCCCGGGGTCGGTGCTGAGCCGAGGGGTGAACCCCAAAAGCGCCTTCTACGTCCTGAACCCGCAGCGGGACCTGGGCGGCACCGAGGAGCGATTCCGGGCCTGGTTCGAGAGGTGGGCACGGGGCCGGGACCCCAAAATCCCCCCTGGGACCCCAAAAATCCCTCTGGGATCCCAAAAATACCCCCTGGGATCCCAAGAATCCTTTCCAGGGCCCTAAAATCCCCCCTGGGACCCCGAAATCCCCCCTGGGATCCCAAAAATCCCTCTGGGATCCCCAAAGGTCCCTGAGATCCCAAAATCCCCCCTGGGATCCCAAAATCCCCCATGGGATCCCAAAAATCCCTCTGGGATCCCAAAAATCCTCCTGGGACCCCAAAAATACCCCCTGGGATCCCAAGAATCCTTTCCAGGGCCCTAAAATCCCCCCTGGGACCCCAAAAATCCCTCTGGGACCCCAAAGGTCTCTGAGATCCCAAAAATCCCCCATGGGATCCCAAGAATCCTTTCCAGGACCCTAAAATCCCCCCTGGGACCCCAAAACGCCCCTGGGACCCCACAAATCCTTCTGGGATCCCACAAATCCTTCTGGGATCCCAAAAATCCCTCTGGGATCCCAAAAATTCCCCCTGGGACTCCAAAAATTCCCCCTGGGATCCCAAAATACCCCCTGGGATCCCCAAAAATACCCCTGGGACCCCAAGAATCCTTTCCAGGGCCCTAAAATCCCCCCTGGGACCCCAAAAATCCCTCTGGGACCCCAAAATCCCCCCTGGGATCCCCAAAAATACCCCTGGGACCCCAAGAATCCTTTCCAGGGCCCTAAAGTCCCCCCTGGGACCCTAAAATTCCTCTGGGATCCCAAAAACCCCCCTGGGATCCCCAAAAACCCCCCTGGGATCCCCAAAATACCCCTGGGATCCCAAAAATCTCTCTGGGACCCCAAAATCCACCCTGGGATCCCAAAAACCCCCCTTGGGATCCCCAAAAATCCCCCCTGAGACCCCAAATTTCCCTCTGGGAACACCCAAACCCTTTTTGAGACCCCAACCCCTATTCCTGTCCCCCCTATTTTGGGATCTCCACCCCAAATCCTGTTCCTGTCCTCCCTATTTTGGGATCTCCACCCCAAATCCTGCCCCGTTTCCCCCCATTTTTCACCCCGTGCATCCCAACGTTGCCGTTTTTCCCGATTTGCCCGATTTCCCCGGTTTTTGCCCCATTCCAGCGAGCCGGGCTGGCTCGGGGTCTCGGGGGCGGCGCCGACCCCACAGCAGCTGCAGGAGGCGCTGCTGGAGCGGGACCTCTACATGTGAGAAACCCTACAGGGCTTGGGGTCGGGTTTGGGGAGGGTTTGGGGTGGGTTTGGGGTCGGGTTTGGGGGGTTTGGGGTCGGGTTTGGGGGGGTTTGGGGGTTTGGGGGGGTTTGGGGTCGGGTTTGGGGAGGGTTTGGGGCGGGTTGGGGAGGGTTTGGGGCGGGTTTGGGGGGGTTTGGGGGGGGGTTTGGGGTAGGTTTGGGGAGGGTTTGGGGTTGAGGTTTGGGGGGTTTGGGGAGGTTTGGGTCGGGTTTGGGGAGGGTTTGGGGGTGGGGTTTTGGGGCGGGGGTTTGGGGAGGGTTTGGGGGCGGGTTTGGGGGGTCTGGGTTGGCGGGTTTGGGGAGGTTTGGGGGCGGGTTTGGGGAGGGTTTGGGGTTGGTTTTGGGGCGGGTTTGGGGTTGGTTTTGGGACGGGTTTGGGGTTGGTTTGGGGCGGGTTTGGGGGGTTTGGGGGCGGGTTTGGGGAGGGTTTGGGGTCGGGTTTGGGGGGTTTGGGGAGGGTTTGGGGTGATTTGGGGAGGGTTTGGGGTCGGGTTTGGGGATGGTTTGGGGTCAGCTTTGGGGGGTTTGGGGGGGTTTGGGGGGATTTGGGGCGGATTTGGGGCCAGTTTGGGGTCTGTTTGGGGTGTTTGGGGCGGGTTTGGGGTTGGGTTTGGGGTGGGTTTGGGGCTGATTGGGGTCTGGTTTGGGGTGGGTTTGGGGAGGGTTTGGGGTCTCATTTGGGGCTTATTTGGGGTCGGGTGTGCGGCTGGTTTGGGGTCTGATTTGGAGCTGGTTTGGGGCAGGTCTGGGGTTGGGTTTGGGGTTGGATTTGAGGCGGGTTTGGGGCTGGTTTGGGTTGGATTTGGGGCCAGTTTGGGGTCTCGTTTGGGGCTGATTTGGGGTCTGATTTGGGGCTTGTTTGGGGCGGGTTTGGGACTGATTTGGGGTCGGGTGTGGGGCTGATTTCAGTTGGGTTTGGGGCTGATTTGGGGTTTATTTGGGGTCGCAGCTACGCCGGGCACGGGGCGGGCGCGCGGCTGCTGGACGGGCACAGCCT
Organism: Monarcha castaneiventris obscurior; assembly: GCA_026261815.1. NCBI lineage: Eukaryota > Metazoa > Chordata > Aves > Passeriformes > Monarchidae > Monarcha > Monarcha castaneiventris. The sequence goes on from JAMPIT010000253.1 coordinate 2,785, forward strand.
GGCACGGCTCCGGTGCCGCGCCGTGTCGCTGCTCTTCGGCTGCTCCAGCGCCGCCCTCGCCCCCCGAGGGGGCCTCGAGCCCACCGGGACCGTCCTCAAATTCGTCCTGGCCGGGTGGTGAGTGCGGGGTTCGGGGTCCTTTGGGGTTTGTTTGGGGTTTGTTTGGGGTTTGGGGGTGATTTGGGATTTTTTGGGGATTTTTTGGGGATTTTTCGGGGATTTTTTGGAGATTTATTTGGGATTTTTTGGGATTTATTTGAGATTTATTTGGGATTTTTTGGGGATTTATTTGGGGGTTATTTGGGATTGATTTGGGATTTATTTTGAATTTATTTTGGATTTATTTGGAATTTTTTTGTGATTTGGGGGTTATTTGGGATTTATTTGGGATTTGGGGGTGGCTCTGGGTGCTGAGTTCTGGGGGGAATTTGGGGATTTGGGGGGGCCTCGAGCCCACCGGGACCGTCCTCAAATTCGTCCTGGCCGGGTGGTGAGTGCGGGGTTCGGGGTCCTTTGGGGTTTGGGGGTGATTTGGGATTTTTTTCCCTGTGTTTTTGGGGTCTCTCTCTATATTTTTGGACCCTCCCCACACTCACACCCCCGTTTTTGGGGTCTCTCTGTGTTTTTGGGGTCTCTCTGTATTTTTGGGGTCTCTCTGTGTTTTTGGGGTCTCTCTGCATTCCCCCCCTTCTCACCCCCATTTTTGGGGTCTTTGTGTGTTTTTGGGGTCTCTCTGTATTTTCGGGGTCTCTCTGTATTTTTGGGGTCTCTCTCCATGTTTCCCCCCTTTCTCACCCCCGTTTTTGGGGTCTCTCTGTATTTTTGGGGTCTCTCTGTATTTTCGGGGTCTCTCTGTATTTTTGGGGTTTCTCTGTATTTTCGGGGTCTCTCTGTATTTTTGGGGTCTCTCTCTCATATTCCCCCCCTTTCTCACCCCCGTTTTTGGGGTTTGTATTTTTGGGGTCTCTCTGTATTTTCGGGGTCTCTCTGTATTTTTGGGGTCTCTCTCTCATATTCCCCCCCTTCTCACCCCCATTTTCGGGGTCTCTCTGTATTTTTGGGGTCTCTCTCCATGTTCCCCCTTCTCACCCCCGCTCACCCATTTTTGGGTCTCTCTGTATTTTTGGGGTCTCTCTGTATTTTCGGGGTCTCTCTGTATTTTTGGGGTCTCTCTGTATTTTCGGGGTCTCTCTGTATTTTTGGGGTCTCTCTCTCCATGTTCCCCCCCTTTCTCACCCCCGTTTTTGGGGTCTCCCTGTATTTTTGGGGTCTCTCTGTCTTTTCGGGGTCTCTCTGTTTTTCGGGGTCTCTCTTATTTTTGGGGTCTCTCTGTATTTTCGGGGTCTCTCTGTATTTTTGGGGTCTCTCTCCATGTTCCCCCCCTCCTCACCCCCATTTTTGGGGTCTCTCTGTATTTTTGGGGTCTCTCTCCATTTCCCCCCCTCCTCACCCCATTTTCGGGGTCTCTCTGTATTTTTGGGGTCTCTCTCTCCATATTCCCCCCCTTCTCACCCCCATTTTTGGGGTTTCTCTGTATTTTTGGGGTCTCTCTCCATGTTCCCCCCCTCCTCACCCCCGTTTTTGGGGTCTCCCCCCCCCGTTGCAGCCCGCTGGTGCTGGGGACGCTGTGGGACGTCACGGATCGGGATCTGGACCGGCTGGCGCAGGCGCTGCTCCGGGGGTGGCTGCGGGGCGGCCCCGGGACCCCGCTCCTGGCCCAGCTGGCCCAGGCCCGCCGAGCCCCCAGACTCAAATCCCTCATCGGGGCCGCCCCCGTGGCCTACGGGCTCCCGGTCAGCCTGGCCTGAGGGGCCCGGGGGTCTTCTGGGGTCAGGGGGTTTTCTTTTGGGGTCAGGGGTTCTCCTTTTGGGGTCAGGGATCTCCTTTTGGGGTCAGGGGTTCTCCTTTTGGGGTTAGGGGTCTCCTTTTGGGGTCAGGGGTTCTCCTTTTGGGGTCAGGGGGGTTTGGTGTCTTTGTGGTTCTCGTTTTGGGGTCAGGGGTCTCCTTTTGGGGTCGGGGGGTTTCCTTTTGGGGTCAGGGGGGTTTGGTGTCTTTGTGGTTCCCGTTTTGGGGTCAGGAGTCTCCTTTTGGGGTCAGGGGGTTTTCTTTTGGGGTCAGGGATCTCCTTTTGGGGTCAGGGATCTCCTTTTGGGGTCAGGGGTTCTCCTTTTGGGGTCAGGGGGTTTCCTTTTGGGGTCAGGGGGTTTTCTTTTTGGGGTCGGGGGGTTTCCTTTTGGGGTCAGGGGGGTTTGGTGTCTTTGTGGTTCCCGTTTTGGGGTCAGGAGTCTCCTTTTGGGGTCAGGGGGTTTTCTTTTGGGGTCAGGGATCTCCTTTTGGGGTCAGGGATCTCCTTTTGGGGTCAGGGGTTCTCCTTTTGGGGTCAGGGGGTTTCCTTTTGGGGTCAGGGGGGTTTGGTGTCTTTGTGGTTCTCGTTTTGGGGTCAGGGGTCTCCTTTTGGGGTCGGGGGGTTTCCTTTTGGGGTCAGGGGTCTCCTTTTGGGGTCAGGGGGGTTTGGTGTCTTTGTGGTTCTCGTTTTGGGGTCAGGGGTCTCCTTTTGGGGTCAGGGGTTCTCCTTTTGGGCTCGGGGGTCTTTTGGGGTCAAGGATTTCCTTTTGAGGTCGGGGGTCTCCTTTTGGTGCTCGGGAGTCTCCTTTTGGGGTCAGGGGGGTTTTGGTGCTCTGGGGGTCTCCTTTTGGGGTCAGGGGGGTCTCCTTTTGGGGTCAGGGATCTCCTTTTGGGGGTCAGGGGTTCTCCTTTTGGGGTCAGGGGGTCTCCTTTTGGTGTCTTTGGGGTTCTCCTTTTGGGGTCGGGGGGTTTTGGTGTCTTTGGGGTTCTCCCTGGTGTTGGAATCCCCCCAAACGGCCTGGGAGGGGTTTGGGGTTCCCTCCTTGTTGCTTTTGGGGTCTCTTTGGCATCTTTGGGGTTCTGGAGGGAAGGTTGGGGGTTCCCCATTGCGTTTGGGGTCTCCCTCATTAATTTTGGGGTCTCCCTGTTGCCTTTGGGGCCTCTCTGTTGTCTTTGGGGTCTCCTCCATTAATTTTGGGGTCTCCCCATTGCCTTTGGGGCTCCTCACATTAATTTTGGGGTCCCTCTGTTGCCTTTGGGGTCTCCCCATTGCCTTTGGGGTTCCTCACATTAACTTTGGGGTCCCTCCGTTGCCTTTGGGGTCTCCCCATTAACTTTGGGGTCCCTCCGTTGCCTTTGGGGTTCCCCCATTGCCCACAGCCTCCCTTGGGGTGAAGCTTTGGGGTCCCTTTGTCATTTTTAGGGTCCATTTTTCATCTTTGGGGTCCCTTTGTCATTTTTGGGGTCCTTTTGTCATTTTTGGGGTGTCCCCAATTATCTGGGGTGAATTTTAGGGGGAGGGGGAGAAGTTTCGGGGTCCCCCCATCACTTTTGGGGTCCATTTGGGGTCATCCCCTTTGTTACCTTTGGGGTTTCCTCCCCCCGTTACCTCTGCTGACGATTTTTGGGGGATTTTTGGGGGTTTTTGGGGCCTTTTGGGGTGTCTGAATTGGGGGGGGAGGAGGGGGGAAGTTGGAACTGCCTGAATTTTAACGGAATTTTACCGAAATTTGGTTTTATTCGCCCGTTTTTGCACCAATAAAGCCGCTGCCTCTGCACCTCCCCCACCTCGAGTCTCTCTGGGACCCCCTCCCCAAATTCCCCCCACCCCAAATTCCCTGGGACCCCTCCCCAAATTCCCCCCACCCCAAATTCCCCCCCACCCCAAATTCCCTGGGACCCCACCCCAAATTCCCCCCACCCCAAATCCCCCATGACCCCTCCCCAAATTCCCCCCACCCCAAATTCCCCCCACCCCAAATTCCCCGGGCACTAAAACCTCTTTTTTTGGGGTGGGGGGGGGGGTAAAAGAATCCCCCCATTTTTTTGGGGTGGGGGGCACTAAAACATCCCTTTCTCGGGGTGGGGGGGGCATTAAACCCCCTTTTTTGGGGGGTGGGGGGATAACAGAATCCCCCCTCTTTTTTTGGGGTGGGGGGTAACAAAACCCCCCCTTTTTTGGGGGTGGGGGGCAAAAGAAACCCCCCCTTTTTTTGGGGTGGGGGTGTAAAATAATCCCCCCATTTTTTGGGGTGGGGGTAACAGAACCCCCTTTTTTTGGGGGGTGGGGGGGTTTAAAGGAACCCCCCCCTTTTTTGGGGGGGGGGGGAGGGGCATTAGAACCCCCCCCCCACCCCAATCCTCCGAGCCGCCGGGGGGCGCTGTCTCAGGGCGGCAGCGCGGTCCTCCGAGCCGGCAGGGGGCGCTGCGGCGGTGGGCGGGGCCCGGCCCGGCCCAAGATGGCGCAGGCCGTGAGCGTGGGGGAGCTGGGGCTGCCGCAGCTGGAGATGCTCAAGGGGCAGCTGGAGCAGGTCCGGGGGGGCTCGGGGGGTCCCAAAGAAGGGGCTCGGGGGGTCCCAAAGAAGGGGCTCGGGGGGTCCCGGGGGGAGAGAAGGGTCCTGGGGGGCTGCGGGGGGAGAGCGAGGCTGGGGCCGGTCCGGGGCTTTGGAGGGGCCTGGGAGGGTCCTGAGGGGATCCCGGGGGTCGGGGGAGTTTTTTGGGGGGTTTGAGAGGTCCTGGAGGGCCTGGGAGGGTCCTGAGGGGATCCCGGGGGTTGGGGGAGTTTCTTTGGGGGGGTTTGAGGGGGTCCTGGGGGTCGGGGGGTCCTGGCTGGTTCAGACTGGGAGCACTGGGAGGGACTGGGAGGGTCCTGAGGGGATCCAGGGGTCGGAGGGGGTTTTGGGGGGTCGTAGAAGGGTTGGGAGGGGCCTGAGGGGATCCCGGGGGTCGGGGGGGTTTTTGGGGTGGTTTGGAGGTCTCAGGGGGCCAAGGGAGGGTCCTGAGGGGATCCCGGGGATCGGGGGGTCCCGGTTGGTTCAGACTGGGAGGGACTGGAGGGGTTTGGGGGTCTCGGGGGGCTAAGGGAGGGTCCTGAGGGGATTTCGGAGGTTGGGAGGGTTTTGGGGGGGGATTTGGGGGTCTCAGGGGGCCAAGGGAGAGTCCTGGGGGGGTCCTGAGGGGATCCCGGTGGTTGGGGGGGTTTTTTGGGGGGTTTGGGGGTCTCAGGGGGGCTAGGGGAGGGTCCTGAGGGGGCTCCGGGGGTTGGGGGGGGTGTGGGGGTCAAGGGAGAGTCCTGAGGGGGATCCCGGGGGTCGGGGGAGTTTTGGGGGGGCTCTGGGGGGGGTCCTGGAGGGGCTGGGAGGGTCCTGAGGGGATGCCGAGGGTCGGGGGGGTTTTTACGGGGTTTGGGGGTCTCAGGGGGCCAATGGAGAGTCCTGGGGGGGTCCTAGAGGGGCTGGGAGGGGCCTGAGGGGATCCCGGGGATCGGGGGGGTTTTTTGGGGGTCTCGGGGGGCCAAGGGAGGGCCCTGAGGGGGGTCCCGGGGGTCGGAGGAGTTTTTTGGGGGTTTGAGGGGATCCCGGTTGGTTCAGACTGGGAGCACTGGGAGGCATTGGGAGGTTTGGGGGGTCTCAGGGGATCAAGGGAGGGTCCTGAGGGGGTGCTGGAGGTTGGGGGGGGGTTTTGGGGGGGTCCATGGGGAGCTGGGAGGGTTCTGAGGGGGTCCTGGGGGTCGGGGGGTCCCGGTTGGTTCAGACTGGGAGGGACTGGAGGGGTTTGGGGGTCTCGGGGGGCCAAGGGAGGGTCCTGGGGGGGTCCTAGAGGGGCTGGGAGGGGCCTGAGGGGATCCCGGGGGTCGGGGGGGTTTTTTGGGGGGTCCTAGAGGGGCTGGGAGGGTCCTGAGGGGGGTCCTAGGGGGTCTGGGAAGGTTCTGAGGGGATCCCGGGGGTCGGGGGGGATTTTTGGGGATTTGGGGTCCTGGAGGGGCTGGGAGGGTCCTGAGGGGATCCTGGGGGTTGGGGGAGTTTCTTTGGGGGGTTTGGGGGGGTCCTGGGGGTCGGGGGATCCCGGCTGGTTCAGACTGGGGGCACTGGGAGGGACTGGGAGGGTCCTGAGGGGATCCAGGGGTCGGAGGGGGTTTTGGGGGGTCGTAGAAGGGTTGGGAGGGGCCTGAGGGGATCCCGGGGGTCGGGGGGTTTTTGGGGTGGTTTGGAGGTCTCAGGGGGCCAAGGGAGGGTCCTGAGGGGATGCCGGAGGTTGGGGGGGGGTTTTGGGGGGGTCCTAGGGGGTCTGGGAGGGTCCTGAGGGGATCCCGGGGTCGGGGGGGATTTTTGGGGGGTTTGTGGGGGTCCTGGAGGGGCTGGGAGGGTCCTGAGGGGATCCCGGGGGTTGGGGGAGTTTCTTTGGGGGGTTTGGGGGGGTCCTGGGGGTCGGGGGATCCCGGCTGGTTCAGACTGGGAGCACTGGGAGGGACTGGAGGGGTTTGGGGGTCTCGGGGGCCCAAGGGAGGGTCCTGGGGGGGGGTCCCGAGGCCTGGGGGTCGCAGCTGGAGCAGATCTCCCCAAATCTCCTCAAACCCCCCAAAATCTACCCAGACCCCAAATCCCCTCAAACCCCCCCAAATCTCCCCAAATCGCCCCAAAACCTCCCCAAATCCCCCCCAAATCCCCCCAAATCTCCCCCAAATCCCCCAAACCTCCCCAAATCCCCCCCAAATCTCCCCAAATCCCCCCAAAAACCCCCCAAATCCCCCCAAATCCCCCCAGATCCCCCCAAATCCCCCTGAAATCCTCCCCAAATCTCCCCACATCCCCTCCAAATCCCCCCAAATCCCCCCAAATCCCCCCCAAATCTCCCCAAATCCCCTCAAAATCCCCCCAAATCCCCCCCAAATCCCCCCAAGTCTCCCCCAAATCTCCCCAAATCCTCCCCAGATCCCCCCAAATCCTCCCCAGATCCCCCCAAAACCTCCCCAGATCTCCCCAATCTCCCCAAATCCCCCCAAATCCCCTCAAAATCTCCTAATCCCCCCCAAATCCCCCCAAGTCTCCCCCACATCTCCCCAAATCTCACCCAAATCCCCCCGGAATCCCCCCAAATTCTCTCAAATCTCCCCAAATCCCCCTAAATCCCCCCAAAATCCCCCCAAATTCCCCCAAATCTCCCCAAATCTGCAGGAGGTGGAGTTCCTGTCCTCATCCCTGGCCCAGCTCAAGGTGGTGCAGACCAAGTTCGTGGAGGCCAAGGAGTGTCTGAACGTTCTGCACAAGGGCAACGAGGGTGAGGGGCCCCAAAATCCTCGGGGGGGGCCCCAAAATCCTCGGGGGGGGCCCCAAAATCCTCAGGAGAGGCCCAAAATCCTCCGGGGGGGGCCCTAAATCTTGATGGGAGCCCCAAATCTTGATACGGGGCTTCAAAACCTTTGGGGAGTTCCCAAATCCTGAAGGGGTGGGGACCCAAAATCCTTGGGAGGGGCCCAAAAATCCTCGGGGGGATTCCAAAATCCTCGGGGGAGGCCCAAAATCCTCGGGGGGGGGGGGGGCCCAAATCTTGATGGGAGCCCCAAATTTTGATGAGGGGCTTCAAAACTCCAGGGAGAGTCTTGGGGGTGTTCAAAAATCCTGGGGAGTCCAAATTTTGATGAGAATCCCAAATCCTGAAGGGGAAGGCCCCAAAATCCTCGGGGGGGGGACCCAAAATTCTCAGGGGGGTTCCAAAATCCTTTGGAGGGGCCCAAAATCCTCAGGGGTGGCCCCGAAATTGTCGGGGGGAGCCCCAAAATTCTCAGGGGGGGGGCCCAAAATCCCACAGAGGTCCCCAAATCTTGATGGGAGCCCCAAATCCTGAGGGAGTTCCCCAAACCCAAGGGGTCCTTAAACCTTTATGGGGGTCCCCAAACCCTGGGGAGACCTTGGGGGGTCCTGGAAGGGTTTTGGGAGATCCTGGAAGGGTTTTGGGAGTCCCCAGACCCTGGGGAGACCTTGGGGGGTTCTGGAAGGGTTTTGGGGGGTCCTGGAAAGATTTTGAGGGGTCCTGGAAGGGTTTTGGGGAGTTCTGGAAGGGTTTTGGGGGCTTCTGGAAGGGTTTTGGGGGGGTCCTGGAAGGGTTTGGGGGGGTCCTGGAAGGGTTTTGGGGGGTTCTGGAAAGGTTTGAGGGGTTCTGGAAAGGTTTGGGGGGTCCTGGAAGGGTTTTGGGGGGTTCTGAAAGGGTTTTGGGGAGTCCTGGAAGGGTTTGGGGGGTCCTGGAAGGGTTTTGGGGGGTCACCAGACCCTTGGAAGACCTTGGGGGGTCCTGGAAGGGTTTTGGGGGGTTCTGGAAGGGTTTGGGGGCTTCTGGAAGGGTTTTGGGGTGGTCCTGGAAGGGTTTGGGGGGTCCTGGAAGGGTTTTGGAGGGTCCTGGAAGGGTTTTGGGGGTCCCCAGACCCCCCCTGACCCCCCTCTTTCCACAGGCAAGGACCTGCTGGTGCCTCTCACCAGCTCCGTATCCTTTTCCTGCTCCTGGAATCGCCCCCAAATCCCCTCTGGGGGGGGTCTTTGCCCCCTCCCCAGCCCCCCAAAGCCCCCCAAGTCCCCCCCCAGCCCCCCAGACCCCCCCGTTTTCCATGACCCCCCCAGATGTACGTGCCTGGCAAGCTGCTGGACGTGAGGACGGTGCTGGTGGATGTTGGCACCGGCTACTACGTGGAGAAGGTTGGGGGGGGGATTTTGGGGGTCCCTGGGGGGGGTTTGGGGAGGGCACAGATCTCATTTCCACTTTTTCCACCCCCGTTTCCACCTTTTTCACCCCAATTTCGCCTTTCCCACCTCATTTCTTTGTTTTCCCACCCCATTTCTTACATTTTCACCTTTCCCACCTCGTTTCCAACTTTTTCACCCCATTTCCCACCCCATTTCCATTTTTCCTACCCCATTTCCACCTTTTTCACCCCATTTCTCTCATTTCCACCTTTTTCACCCCATTTCCACCTTTCCCACCCCAATTCTCCCACTTCCCACCCCATTTCCACCTTTCCCACCCCATTTCCACCTTTCCCACCCCATTTCCACCTTTCCCACCCCATTTCCACCTTCTTCACCCGTTTCTTCTCTTTGCCACCCCATTTCTTCTATTTCCCACCTCATTTCCTCCTTTCCCACCCCATTTCCACCTTTTTCTCCCCATTTCTTCCATTTCCCACCCCTTTTCTCCCATTTCCCCCCATTTTTTCCCCGTTTTCCCCCATTCCCATCCCATTTTTTCCCCATTCCCACCCCATTTTCCCCCCCATTTTCTCCCATTCCCATCCTGTTTTTCCCCTGTTTTCCCCCATTCCCACCCTGTTTTTCCCCCATTTTTCCCCCATTTTCGGTTTTCCCCCATTCCCACCCCATTTTCCCTTTTTTTCCCCATTTTCTCCTATTTTCCCCCATTCCCATACTGTTTTTCCCCCATTTTCCCCCATTCCCACCCCGTTTTCCCCCATTTTTCCTGTTTTCCACGATTTTTGCCTGTTTTTTCCCCGTTTTCCCCCATTCCCACCCCATTTTTCCCCCTTCCCGCCCCGTTTTCCCTGGTTTTTTCCCCATTTTCCCCCATTTTCCCCCATTCCCACCCCATTCCCACCCCGTTTTCCCCTGTTTTTCCCCCATTTTCCCCGGTTTTTCCCCGTTTTTTCCCCATTTTTCCCCCATTCCCACCCCATTTTTCCCCATTCCCACCCATTTTTCCCCCATTTCCACCCCATTTTTCCCCATTCCCACCCATTTTTCCCCCATTCCCCCCATTTTACCCCATTTTTCCCCCATTTCCCCCCCATTTTTTCCCCATTTTTTCCCCATTTTCCCCCATTTTCCCCCATTCCCACCCCGTTTTCCCCTGTTTTTTCCCCATTTTCCACGGGTTTTGCCCGTTTTTTCCCCATTTTCCCCCATTCCCACCCCGTTTTTCCCCCATTTTTCCCCCATTTCCCCCCATTCCCACCCATTTTTCCCCCATTTCCCCCCCATTTTTTCCCCATTTTCCCCCATTTTCCCCCATTCCCACCCCATTCCCACCCCGTTTTCCCCTGTTTTTCCCCCATTTTCCACGGTTTTTGCCCGTTTTTTCCCCATTTTCCCCCATTCCCACCCCATTTTTCCCATTCCCACCCCGTTTTCCCCCATTCCCACCCCATTTTTTCCCCGTTTTCCCCCATTCCCACCCCATTTTCCCCATTTTTTGCCGGTTTTTCCTCCATTCCCACCCCATTTTTCCCCCATTCCCACCCCGTTTTTCCCCCATTTTTCTCCCATTTTCCCCGTTTTTTCCCCATTTTCCCCCATTCCCACCCCGTTTTTCCCCCGTTTTCCCCGGTTTTTGCCCGTTTTCCCCCTTTTTCCCCCCGTTTCCCAGTCTGCCGAGGACGCCCGGGCGTTTTTCAAGCGGAAGATCGAGTTCCTGGCGCGGCAGATGGAGAAAATCCAGCCGGCGCTGCAGGAGAAGCACGCCATGAAACAGGGTGCGTTTGGGGGGGCCCCCCGGGATTTGGGAACCCCCCCGGGGTTTGGGGAACCCCTGAGACCCCCCTGGAATCCCCTGAGACCCCTGTGGGACCCCCCCCGGGATTTGGGGAACCCCCCTGGGGTTTGGGGAACCCTTGAGACCCCCCTGGAACCCCCTGAGACCCCCCTGGGACTCCCCCGGGATTTGGGGACCCCCTGAGACCCCCCTGAGCCCCCCCTGGGACCCCCTGAGCCCCCCTGAGACCCCCCCCCAGGATTTGGGGAACCCCTGAGACCCCCCTGGGACTCCCCCGGGGTTTGGGGACCCCCTGAGACCCCCCTGGGGTTTGGGACCTTCTGGAACCCCCTGAGACCCCTGTGGGACCCCCCCGGGATTTGGGGAACCCCTGAGACCCCTCTGGGATTTGGGGACCCCCCCTGAGACCCCCGTGGAAGCCCCTGAGACCCCCTCGGGGTTTAGGGACCCCCCCCGGGATTTGGGGACCCCCTGAGACCCCCCCAGGATTTGGGGACCCCCCTGGGATTTGGGGACCCCTCCCCGGGATTTGGGAACCCCCCTGAGACCCCCCTGGAACCCCCTGAGACCCCCCCCCGGGATTTGGGGACCCTCCCTGGTTTTGGGGGGGTTTTTGAGGTGCCCCTGCCCCCTCCCTGCCCCGGGGGGGTTTTTGGGGTGCCCCTGCCCCCTCCCTGGCCCCGGGGGGGTTTTTGGGGTGCCCCTGGCCCCGGGGGGGTTTTTGGGGTGCCCCTGCCCCCTCCCTGGCCCCGGGGGGGTTTTTGGGGTGCCCCTGACCCCGCTGCCCCCCCCAGCCGTGCTGGAGATGATGACACAGAAGCTGCAGCAGCTGACGGCGGCTCAGGGGGTCCCGGGGGGGGCCAAGGCGTAGCCCCCCCCCACCCCCAACCCCCCAAAACCTCTCTGGGTGGGGGGGGGGGGCTCTGGGGGTGCAGCCCCTCCCCCCCAAAACCCCAACCCCCAACCCCCGGCTCTGCAGCCCCCCCAAATCCCGACCCCCCCCCCCCAGTTTTGTACCGGTGCCTGGAATAAAGGAGGGGCGGCTCCAAAGGGGGGGGTTTTTTTTGGGGGGGGGAGGGAGGAATTTGGGGGGCTCGGGGTGGGGGGGGGGGTTCTGCCACACCCCCGCAGAATTTGGGGTTCCCCAAATGCCCCGGTGCCCCTCCCCCCACTCTGGTGGGACCCCTTTTGCTGGGGGGGGAGGGGAGGGGGGGAGGGGCAGTTGTGGGTCCTGGGGGGGGGAGGGGAGGGGGGGGGAGGGGAGGGCAGCTGTGGGTCCTGGGGGGGGGGAGGGGAGGGGGGGAGGGGCAGTTGTGGGTCCTGGGGGGGGGAGGGGAGGGGGGGAGGGGCAGCTGTGGGTCCTGGGGGGGGGAGGGGAGGGGGGGAGGGGCAGCTGTGGGTCCCGGGGGCTGCAGAAGCCGCGGCTGCCACCGGGGGGAGGCCGCGGGATGGGATCGGGATCGGGATTGGGATTGGGATTGGGATGGGATGGGTGGGGTCGGGATTGGGATCAGGACAGGATCGGGATTGGGATCGGATGGGATCGAGAGCGGGATCGGGACAGGGACGGGAGCGGCTCCGGGACTGGGTCAGGATTGGGATCGGGAGCAGGATGGGATGGAACTGGGACAGGGACGGGGACGGGGACAGGATCAGGGCGGGAGCGGGAGGGGTGGGATAGGGGTTGGGATGGGGACGGGGATGGGATCGGGAGCGGGACCAGGATGGGATGGGATCAGGATTGGGATCAGGACAGGGACAGGGACGGGAGTGGGACCGGGATGGGATGGGATCGGGATCGGGGCGGGATTGGGATCGGGACCGGGATCAGGAGCGGGATTGGGATGGGAGCGGGACCGGCACCGGGGTCGGGACGTGTCAGCACCGGGGCCTCCTCACGGTGCCCTCAGTCCGGACCGGGCTGGTGCCACTCGCCCCAAGGTGGTGCCACTCGCCCCAGGGTGCTGCCACTCGCCCCGGGGTGATGCCACTCGCCCCAGGGCGGTGCCACTTGCCCCAGGGTGGTGCCACTTGCCCCAAGGTGGTGCCACTCGCCCCTGGAAGGTGCCGCTCGCCCCAGGGTGATGCCACTCGCCCCTGGATGGTGCCACTCGCCCCAGGGTGATGCCACTCGCCCCGGGGTGCCCCTGGGGCCACCAGGACATCCCGGACCGAGGGAGCCTCCAGGCTCAGGGGCCCCCGAGCGATTCCGGCCGCGATTTCCGACCCCTCCCGTTTAATTTAGGAGCTTGGGGTTGAAAATAAATAAATAAATTTTTAAAAATGCCACGAGAGAGAGAGGCTTTTTTCTGATTAAATTACGGCTGGCCAGCGCCGGAGATCAATTTCAATTTCGCCCTGGTTTTTGTTGGGTTTTTTTTTTTTTTTTTTTGAGGAGGAGGAGGAGGAGGAGGGGAGCGAATCAGACTTGCTAATTCCTTCCCTTAATTATTCCTAAAGGGAAAAAACGGCGCCGCGCGAGGTCCCTGGGGCTCGGGCAGTAATTTAGGGATCCTCCGTGAGGTTGGGAAGGGGAAAGGCTCCGCTCTCGGCCCCCCCAGCCCCCGGTAATTGCATTTGCGGTGCCGCAGATGGTGCTGCCTCCTCATCCTCGCCATAAAGAAGATGAATCGGGGGCTGCGAGGTGACAGCAGCGCTCGGCTCCGTGACGGGCGCGATCCATCAGCGCTCGACGAGGCGGCGGCAGCCGGGACAATGAGGGAATTGCCCGGCAGGTAAAGCGTAAATCCCGGAGAGATTCCCGGTTCGCTGAGAGATTCCTTGTCCTCAGAGAGATTCCCTGTCTCCTGAGAGATTCCCTGTTCTCGGAGAGATTCCCTGTTCCCTGAGAGATTCCCGGGCCCCAGAGAGATTCCCTGTCCTCAGAGAGATTTCCTGTTCCCTGAGAGATTCCCTGTTCCCTGAGAGATTCCCTGTTCCCTGAGAGAGATTCCCTGTTCCCAGAGAGATTCCCTGTTCCCAGAGAGATTCCCTGTCCCCAGAGAGATTCCCTGTCCTCAGAGAGATTCCCTGTTCCCTGAGAGATTTCCCATCCCCAGAGAGATTCCCTGTTCCCAGAGAGATTCCCGGTTCCCTGAGAGATTCCCGGGCTCCAGAGAGATTCCCTGTTCCCAGAGAAATTCCCTGTCCCCGGAGAGATTCCCCGGTCTCGAGAGATTCCCTGTCCTCAGAGAGATTCCCTGTTCCCTGAGAGATTCCCTGTTCCCAGCCACATTCCCTGTTCCCAGAGAGATTCCCTGGTCTCAAGAGATTTCCCATCCCCAGAGAGATTCCCCGTTCCCAGAGAGATTTCCTGTCCCCAGACAAATTCCCTGTTCCCAGAGAGATTCCCTGTCCCCAGAGATTCTCCATCCCCAGATTCCCCAGCCCCAGAGAGATTCCCTGTTCCCAGATTCCCTGTCCCCAGAGAAATTCCTCATCTCCAGAGAGATTCCCTGTCCCCAGACAAATTCTCTGTTCCCAGATCCCTCATCCCCAGGGATTCCCTGTCCCAAGACAGGTTCTCTGTCCCCAGAGAGATTTCACATCCCCAGAGATTCCCTGTTCCCAGAGAAATTCCCTGTCTTCAGAGATTCCCTGGCCCCTGAGAGATTCCCTGGCCCCCAGAGAAATTCCCTGTTCCCAGAGATTCCCCGGCCCCATAGAGATTTCCCATCCCCAGATTCCCCATCCCCAGCCAGATTCCCCATCCCCAGCCAGATTCCCTGTCTCCAGAGAGATTCCCTGTTCCCTGACAGATTCCTCATCTCCAGCCATATTCCCCATCCCCTGCCAGATTCCCCATCCCCAGATTCCCCATCCCCAGATTCCCCATCCCCTGCCAAATTCCCCATCCCCAGAGAGATCCCCCATCCCCAGATCCCCCATCTTCTCCTGGAATTTGTGTCCCACCCCGTGTTCCAGCTTGTCTCTGGATCTTCCCGCATCTCCCTTTCCACGGATCCCACGTGAGGCGAATCCCAGCTTTGTCCCCCCCATTTTTGGGGGCTCTTCCCTCCCCCCCGGAGCCCGGAGCTGCCCCGCGGCCGCTGCTCTGTGCCCCCGGGCAGGAGGAAAAATTCCCAATTTTGCCCTCAATCCTCCTGAATCCCTTCCAGCTCGGGATTTCCCGCGTTTCTCTGATTAAAACCCAGAATTTCTCCTGCGGCTGCGACCCCCCGAGAGCTTTTAGGTGCTGGGGGTGTCTGGAATGGGATGAGGATTTTCCAAAATCCCAAAATCTGCACAGGGAAAGAGAGGAGCGACCCCAGGCACAGCAGGGAAGGAGCCGGGGGTTGCTGGTGGCCAGGAATTGAAATCTTTATTTTTTCCCGATGCTCGCGGCATTCAGGGCTTTGTCCTCTGCAGGAATTTTTAGGTTTTTATGGAAAAATCTTTCCTCCAGCGGCTCCGTGGGCACTCGGGGGGTGCCCGGCCGTGCTTGCTCTTCCTCCCCACGCGATTTTCCAGAGGTTCTGTGCCATTCCCGGCTCCAGGAAAAGCAAATCCGGGGCGGGGGGATGCAGGAAAACCTTGAGGATTCCCCCCCTCCAAAGCGATCTCCTGCTTTGGAAAGCTGGGGAGAAACGGGGGGAAAACCGTGGAAAAATCGGGGATCTAAAAGAGATGCCGGGTTATGGAAATAAATGGAAATAAATGGAATTAAATGGGAATAAATGGAATTAAATGGGAATAAGTGGAATTAAATGGAATTAAATGGAAATAAATGGGAATAAATGGAAATAAAGGGAATTAAATGAAAATAAATGAAATAAATGGAAATAAATGGGAATAAATGGAATTAAATGAATTAAATGGGAATAAATGGAATTAAATGAATTAAATGGGAATAAATGGAATTAAATGGGAATAAATGGAATTAAATGGGAATAAATGGAAATAAATGCCCGGTGCTCGCAGGAGGATCCGGGTTTGCCCCATTCCTGCCCCACGGGTGGGTCCCGGTCCGTGCCACTTTTCCATTTTTCCATTATTTTTTCTTTTTCTTTTTTTTTTTTTTTTTTTTTTTTGGCACAACATCAGCGGAATGTTCGGAAGTTTAATTAACAACACAATTAACACAATTAACACAATTAATTACCACGAGGCTCCGCAGCCTGCGAACGCTGCTTCACCCCCGGCCGGAGGAAAACCCAAACCCAGGAGCTCCCCGAGCTCCGTCCCAGCTCCTCCCTGGGTTCCGCTCCCTGCCCGGAGCCCTCGGAGCATCCCCGGGCTGAGAATTCCCGGATTTTCCCGGAGATTTCGGGGATGGAGCAGACCCCACCTCGCCCCCTCTGCCCGCTGCTGCTTCGCTCCTCGGACTCGGCGATTTTTTGGGGGTTTTTCCACCCTAAAAAACCCCGCGGGCTTCGCCCTCCGTCACTCGCGGGCGGCAGGGGCGGAACGGGCTCGGATCGGCTCCTTTTAGCGCATTTTGGGCATTTTAGCGCATTTTGGGCTTTTCCAGCGCGGCCGGGACAGGGAGCGGCAGCTCCGGGGGAAACAGGAGGGCACAGAGCGGGCACGGAGCGGGCACGGAGCAGGCACGGAGAGGGCACGGAGCGGGCACGGAGAGGGCACGGAGCGGGCACGGAGAGGGCACGGAGCGGGCATGGAGCGGGCACGGAGAGGGCACGGAGCGGGCACGGAGAGGGCACGGAGAGGGCACGGAGCGGGCACGGAGAGGGCACGGAAAGGGCACGGAGCGGGCACGGAGCGGGCACGGAGAGGGCACGGAGAGGGCACGGAGCGGGCACGGAGCGGGCACGGAGAGGGCACGGAGAGGGCACGGGCACGGAGCGGGCACGGAGCGGGCACGGAGAGGGCACGGAGCGGGCACGGAGCGGGCACGGATCCAGCACGGAGCGGGCACGGAGCGGGCACGGAGCGGGCACGGAGCCGGCACGGAGGGGGCACGGAGCGGGCACGGAGAGGGCACAGAGGGCACGGAGCGGGGCACGGAGAGGGACAGAGAGCGCACGGAGCGGGCACGGAGGGCACGCGAGAGGCACGGAGAGGCCGCGGAGCGGCACGGAGGCGCGGCACGGAGCGGGCACAGCGGCACGGAGCGCAGGATCCCCGGAACCAGTCCGGAGCCTCTCGGGGAGCTTTGGAGCATCCCCGGCCCTGGAGCATCCCCGGCTCTGGAGCATCCCCGGCCCCGGAGCATCCCCGGCCCTGGAGCATCCCCGGCCCCGGAGCATCCCCGGAGTTGGAGCATCCCCGGCTCTGGAGCATCCCGGGCTCTGGAGCATCCCCGGCTCTGGAGCATCCCCGGCTCTGGAGCATCCCCGGCTCTGGAGCATCCCGGGCTCTGGAGCATCCCCGGCTCTGGAGCATCCCCGGCCCTGGAGCATCCCCGGAGTTGGAGCATCCCCGGCTCTGGAGCATCCCCGGCCCCGGAGCATCCCCGGCCCTGGAGCATCCCCAGCTCCTCGCTGCCCGGGATCGCTGTCGGGGCTCAGCCCTGACCCCGCCGCTCCCACTCCCGACAGATTTTCCACGGCCGCGTTTTGTTTTGCCAACTTTTGCTGCTTCCCCCCGAGGAGGAGGAGGAGGAGGAGGAGGAGGAGGCGGAGGAGGAGGAGGAGGAGGAGGAGGAGGAGGAGGAGGAGGAGGAGGAGGAGGAGGAGGAGGGAATGAAAGGAGCCGTGTGCCGCCGCTTTATTGCGGCTCCCGAGAGCCCCGGGACTGCAGGAAAAGCAGACGCCTCCTGCTGAATCCGGCCTGTTGCTATGTAAACCTCGTCCCCACTTTGATGTCCCCTAGAAATGCCCCATGTGTTTCCAATAAAGCGGGGTTTTTATCGCTGGAGCTGTTAAAAAGCAGATCTGGGTCCGATTTGGCCCTGGGCTCGCCCGGGGCTTTGCTGGGGGAGCCTCCGGGCCCTCGGGAGGGGCTCCTTGAGTGTGGGGAGGGCAACTGAGCCTCGGGAGGGGCTTTGGTTGGGGGGGGGTGGGGGTTTGGTTGGGGGGGTGTGGGGGGTTTGTTTGGGGGGGGGTGGGGGGGTCTTGTGTCTGGGGAGGGCAACTGAGCCTCGGGAGGGGCTCCTTGAGTGTGGGGAGGGCAACGGAGCCTCGGGAGGGGTCCGGGGGATGCTCCCGGGGCAACGGGATGGGTCTGGGAGCTGCTGGGCAGCAGTCGGGGCTGAACTCCGGGCTGAGACTGCCACGGCCCCAAATCCTGGGCTGGGACCGCCAGGACCCCAAATCCTGGGCTGGGACCACGGCCCCAAATCCTGGGCTGGAACCACGGCCCCAAATCCTGGGCTGGAACCACGGCCCCAAATCCTGGGCTGGAACCATGGCCCCAAACTCTGGGCTGGGACCACCACAGCCCCAAATCCTGAGCTGGGACCACCATGGCCCCAAACTCTAGGCTGGAACCACAGCCCCAAACCCTGGGCTGGAACCACAGCCCCAAATCCTGAGCTGGGACCACCATGGCCCCAAACTCTAGGCTGGAACCACAGCCCCAAACCCTGGGCTGGAACCACAGCCCCAAATCCCGGGCTGGGACCATCATGGCCCCAAATCCCGGGCTAGGGTCACCCCATCCCCAAACTCTGGGCTGGAACCACGGCCCCAAATCCCGGGCTGGGACCACCATGGCCCCAAATCCCGGGCTAGGGTCAACCCATCCCCAAACTCTGGGCTGGAACCACGGCCCCAAACTCCACTCTGGGACCATCCCGGCCCCAAACTCCACTCTGGGACCATCCCGGCCCCAAACTCCACTCTGGGACCACCATGGCCCCAAATCCTGGGCTGGGACCACGGCCCCAAACCCCAGGCTGGGACCACCACGGCCCCAGACCCCACTCTGGGACCACCACGGCCCCAAACCCCGAGTTGGCATCACCTGGGGCTTTCTGCCCTTTGCACTGCCCAGGAGGAATTTTTGGGTGGCATCTCCCCTTTGCCCCCCCCGGGAGCTGCATCCTCCTCCGGGCACCGCATCCTCTCCGGGGGGCTCCTGTCAGGTTTTTCCTGCCCTTCCCCACTCCAGCATCCCCATCCCAATTCCACCGGGGCGCTACGGGAACAAAGCCGAGCTCCCACCGAAGCCCAGCGCAGCCGGGGGCTACCAGGAGTGGCTCTGGGCTACCGAGGGCTGCGCCCTGTGGGGAAAGGGAGGGGGAGGGGTTGTTGTGGGGTTTTTTTTTTTTTTTTAAATCCCTGTTTTGGTCCGGAGCGCGGTGTCAGGAGCCCGGCTGATATATGCTGCCCAAGGAGGGGTCGGCAGCAGCGGTATTCTTTATTTTGACAGGGCAATGAAAGTGTTATGTAGTCGTGACGCCTCCCCGCTGCTCCACCCCCCCTCGGCCTTTATCAACCTGAAAGAGCCCAGGATCCTATTTATAACCTAACCTGAATTGTGCAGCGCCTGGGCAAAAAGGGGGCCACAAAGAGCCGTGATTTATGAACGTGGAAAATAAAAAAAAAAAACCACCAAAAAAAACCCCCCAACAATGCAGACCCTCCGCGCTCGCCCCCGGCCCAAGGGAAGACCCCTTCACCCACCCAGCCACCCCCAGCTCGCTCCAAATACCCCAGCGGGGTTTGTACGAGCCGGAAGCAGCTCCCGGGTTGGTTTTTTGGGGTGGGGATGAGGATCCAGAGTTTCCTGGGCACCTGATCCCCGCTCGGGCCGAGCGCTCTGACCTGTCCCGGGGGGTTTGCAGCTTTCATGGGGGCTCGTGTCAAACACCCTCGGCGGGGATTGGCACCTCCTGATGCCCTCCCGCAGCTCCCCTCACCTCCAGCCCTCCGCGGGAGCCCTTTTCAGGATAATTTGATGAGATTTAAGGTAATGACTTGGCTAAAAAGCGCCTTCTGCTGCGGCGCCCGAGCGCTGACAGATTGCGAAGCCTCTCGTTACCGGCAGGGAGGGAGGGGGGAAGGGAGGCGAGGGGAGCCGAGCTCCTCTTCCCAAGGTCACAACTCTTCCATCCCTTCATCCCTTCCATCTCCGCCTCTCTCCCGGCGGCTTCGGGGACATTCGAGCCCGGCTCCTCCAGCGGGGACCTCCCCGCCAGCACCGATTTTGGTTCCCTGGTCCTGATGCCATGATCATTTTTGTCTTTTCTTTTCTACCCCTGTTACACCTTTTTGCAACTTCTGTGTTCTCGGTGCTTTTTGCCTACATTCTTGGAGTTGTTTGTTAAGCTAAGAGACTGAAACATTTTAGAGGCTTCGTAGTTCGGGTGCCAGGGTGCCCAGAGCCCAAGGTCCTCTCCAGAACACATTTTGTAAACTAAGCTAGAACCATCCAGGGGAAGGTTCCTTGGGAGGGGGGGCTCATTTGAGCCTCTCATTGGGGAATATTTGATAGATATGCTAATTAATAAGACCTAGAATGTAAGACCAGATCTAGAAGAGAGGGACTTTGTGGGGGCAATGGTGGGGTGCACAGAGGTGCATTCGACCTGTTCGTGGTGCACCTAAGGATCCTTACAATAAATACCCAGGTAAAACCCTTTTTCCCCTTCTAACCGTGTTGGCCTCTTGATTTTTAAGACCAGGAAAGGCATCAGTCCAACGCCCAAACCCCACCACCCTCAACTCAGCTTCCTCAGGGGCATTTTTTGGGCTCCGAGCAACCCGGAGAGAGCCGCTCCTCACCGCGCCGGGTCTGCGGCAATTCCTGCGCCTCTTCCCTCACCAACGCCCTCCTCTTTTCCCCCTTTTTTGCCGCTTTTTGGGGCAGTGCCGCCCATGGGGCTCTCGCCCCCTTGATGCCTGTGGGGTTATTGCTGATGACATCTGAATTTGGCGAGTAGAAAACCTTCCCTTCGGGGCCCGTGACACTTTGACGGCTGAAGCAACCCAGCAGGGTTTGACTTTCCCCGGGGCTAATTATTGCCAGATCCTGCAGCCCCGGCTGGAGAGGAGGGGGACGAGCAGGGCGGGATGGGCTTGGGAAAATTTCCCCTCTTCATCCTCATCCTGCTGCAGCCAGGAAAAAGAGGCAGCAGCAGAACCCCCTCTCGTCGGAAATTTCCAGTTCAGAAGTGTCTGGAAGTGGAGCTGAGCAGCACCGGGTGCTCCCTGAAGGGGTTTTACCCCTCTGGTGAGGATCTCCTCCAGCTCTGGCTCCCCATGGGGGTGATTTTCTGGTTCCCCCCAGGCTCGGTCCCTGAGCTCTCCGCTCCCAGCACGACCCCGCCGAGGCTGGCAGCGCTTTCTCACCGCGGAGCTTTAACGAGGATGCTCCTTCTCTGCTAATTAATTTATTCTCGTGCGCGCTGAGGTCAGCCGGGGGTGCAGGGCGCTGCCACCCGAGCGAGAAAAGCTCTGGGTGATGGAAACCTCGCTCTGCTTTCCATCACGCCTCAGCCCCGCTGCCGTCGGCGTTTCCCTTCCGTGTCAGAGCCGAGCCAAGGGGCTGGGGCGATGCCGGGGACCTCCCGAACGTGGTTTGGTGTCACCGGCGAGAGAGGAGCCCTGGCAGAGGGCAGGACACGGCTCCTAGCTCCTCGCAGAGGTTTTTGGAGGCAGCTCCTTGCAGAGGTTTTTGGAGGCAGCTCCTTGCAGAGGTTTTTGGAGGCAGCTCCTTGCAGAGGTTTTTGGAGGCAGCTCCTTGCAGAGGATTTTAGGAGGCAGCTCCTCGCAGAGGTTTTTAGGAGGCAGCTCCTCGCTGGGGATTTTAGGAGGCAGCTCCTCGCTGAGGTTTATAGGAGGCAGCTCCTCGCAGAGGATTTTAGGAGGCAGCTCCTCACAGAGGTTTTAGGAGGCAGCTCCTCGCAGAGGGTTTTAGGAGGCAGCTCCTCGCAGAGGATTTTAGGAGGCAGCTCCTCACAGAGGTTTTAGGAGGCAGCTCCTCGCAGAGGTTTATAGGAGGCAGCTCCTCGCACAGGATTTCAGGAGGCAGCTCCTCACAGAGGTTTTTAGGAGGCAGCTCCTCGCAGAGGGTTTTAGGAGGCAGCTCCTCGCAGAGGGTTTTAGGAGGCAGCTCCTCGCAGAAGTTTTGAGGAGGCAGCTCCTCGCAGAGGTTTTTAGGAGGCAGCTCCTCGCTGGGGATTTTAGGAGGCAGCTCCTCGCAGAGGTTTTTAGGAGGCAGCTCCTCGCTGGGGATTTTAGGAGGCAGCTCCTCGCTGAGGTTTATAGGAGGCAGCTCCTCGCAGAGGATTTTAGGAGGCAGCTCCTCACAGAGGTTTTAGGAGGCAGCTCCTCGCAGAGGTTTATAGGAGGCAGCTCCTCGCACAGGATTTCAGGAGGCAGCTCCTCGCTGATTTTTTGAGGAGGCAGCTCCTCGCAGAGGTTTTTAGGAGGCAGCTCCTCGCTGAGGATTTTAGGAGGCAGCTCCTCGCAGAGGTTTTTTAGGAGGCAGCTCCTCGCAGAGGATTTAGGAGGCAGCTCCTCGCTGAGGTTTTTGGAGGCAGCTCCTCGCAGGGAGGATCCGGGTGCCACTCTCAACCAAGCTCCAAACTTCTGGAGACCCAGGAGATCCCCTCGTGCCCCCCAGGGCTGGGGATGGAAGGAGCTGAGCTGCCTGGGGAGGTGAGATGTGGACGGATGGACGCATGGATGGACACACGGACGGACAGGAGACCTCGGGGATGGCAGGAGCTGATGGTTCTGCTGCCCTGGCACATTCCCACCTCACCCTTCACACATTCAGATGAATTCTGACCCCACTCGCCCTCGTGGCCCTGCAGAGGGAAGAGGGTTGAGGTCACACCTCTGCCCTGAGGGACAAACCCACCCGTGCAGCTCCAGCCTGGGGCAGAGCCACGGCCCCGCTGTGGGATCCTGCAATCCCCTTCTCAGCCCTCTCCTGCTCCCACCTCGGCCTCAGCTCAGAAGAAATCCTCTGTCTCGATGGATTCCCAAGGAAAAAGGAGCAAATCTGGACTTGGAGAAGCCTGGAAAGAGCTGTGCAGTTGCTGTTTACCCTAAATCTGAGGAACGTCAGTTCTGTTATGAATCTTCACCCACGGCTTTCTTCTTCCAAAACGGAACCAACTTTGAGGCTGGGAGCTGTAGAATCTTCAAATTTGTGGCTTTTTTCACCAAAACACTGCTCTTCCGGCCCCACTGTGGGATCCTGCAATCCCCTTCTCAGCCCTCTCCTGCTCCCACCTCGGCCTCAGCTCAGAAAAAATCCTCTGTCTCGATGGATTCCCAAAGAAAAAGGAGCAAATCTGGACTTGGAGAAGCCTGGAAAGCACCATGCAATTACTGTTTGCCCTAAATCTGAGGAACATCAGTTCTGTTATGAATCTTCACCCATGGTTTTCTTCTTCCAAAACGGAACCAACTTTGAGGCTGGGAGCTGTAGAAACTTCAAATTTGTGGCTTTTTTCACCAAAACACTGCTCTTCTGGCCCCACTGTGGGATCCTGCAATCCCCTTCTCAGCCCTCTCCTGCTCCCACCTCGGCTTCAGCTCAGAAAAAATCCTCTGTCTCGATGGATTCCCAAGGAAAAAGGAGCAAATCCGGACTTGGAGAAGCCTGGAAAGAGCTGTGCAGTTGCTGTTTACCCTAAATCTGAGGAACGTCAGTTCTGTTATGAATCTTCACCCACGGTTTTCTTCTTCCAAAACGGAACCAACTTTGAGGCTGGGAGCTGTAGAATCTTCAAATTCGTGGCTTTTTTCACCAAAACACTGCTCTTCTTCCCTGGTTTCGGGAGGCCAGCAGGGACACCCAGGAGGTGCTCCAAATCCTCTTGAAAATCTTGCAGGAAGTCAAGAGGTTCCTCCATGGGGACACCCAAAACCTCTCCAGCAGCCTCCACCCGGAGTTCACGTTTGGCTGTGCGTTGATTTATCATCCCTTGAGTCAATTATTGACCTTCGCCTTGCCGTGGTCAATATCCCCCACCCCACCCCACCCCAGGTCAATAAATCTTGACGTTCACCTCAACAGAAGTCGATATCTCCTTATTGTTTATCTATTCCTTCCGCTGCTAATTTTGCTGAAAGCTTTTATTTATCCTTCCAAGCCCAACCTGTGCTGGGAGGAGCCACCACAGCTCATCCACCTCGGGCAAAGCCTTCGCTGCTCTGCCGTGGCTCACGAGGGTCTCACCCCTGAGCCGAGTCAGAATTTGGTTTTTTCTTTCTCCTGCTGATGAGATCTGGTGGATTTTCAGCCTTTCCTGGAGGAGCTGAGGGCTTGAGTGGGTCCACAGCCTCCTGGTTGGTGAGAAGACTGTGTGGTCCTACCAGCCCAGCTCGGGGCTGGACAAATACCAGGGCAGGGAGGGTGTTGGAACCCAAGGCATGCCTCTGGCTGCCCTGGGGGGTCAGGAGCCCCGGCACGGGGGTCCCAGACCCTGGCAAAAAGCCCAGAATGGCACCGGCTTTGATTTTAGTCCATGAGAAAAATTGCTGACTCAGCTCGAGGTATTGCAAAACAAGAGAAGTTAAAAATGAGTAGTGGTTTAGTATTTTACAAGGTAAAAAACTAGATTTTAGGGTTTTTAATATGAGGACGGAGGGTCTAAGATGGAGGATTTTGGGCGTTGCCCTGTTCTTCTTCTTCTTCTCCTTCTCCTCCATCTTCTCTCTTAGTGTTGGCACAAAATGATTGGTAGAATGAAAAAGAGGTAGAAATTCCGTGTCCAGAACAGGTGCAAATGAATTGGCATGGAATAGTAACTAATAAATGCGTTGTGAAGAATGGTTGGATGATGGAAAGGGCACAGAAAGGCCGGGACAGCCCAGGACTGGGCAGTGCCCGCTCGGACTCGGCTGCATCAGATGTGCGGCCGGAGCTGAGAGCTGGCAGAGAGAAGGAGAAATAAACAACCTGAAACAACATCTGCAGCCGTTTCTCATCTGCTGGGGCTCGAGGTAAAGCTCCCCAGAGGTGAAGATAAGAACCAGCATTTGTGTGGAGTACCCAACTCCAGCAGGAGGGGGAGAAGAATCCCAGCTCATCCTCAAATATTTATGGAAAGATCGTCCGGTTGCCGCTTTGCTGCTCGGCCCTGGGTGAGGTTTTGGGGCTGATTTGGGTGGGACAGATCAGCTGGAGGGCTCTGAGGGCACAGGGGTCACCCACAGAGAGGGGGATGAGTCCCACTGGGTGCTGGGCTCTGCACCCTACAGTTGGTCCTACAGTGACCCCATGGCAGCTCTGGGTGCAAAAAGATGTGGGATGGAGGTGGATGTGATGGTGGAGGGTTAACAGCAGGATCCGATGACCTCAGAGGGTTTTTCCAACCTCAACAACTCCACGATCCAGTTTGGGAATGAATTTCTGCTTCTTGCCTCCTGTTGCACCTTCCTTTGCCCACCAGGACCTCCCCTGACATAATCCCTGATCTCTTTCCACCCACGAAGAGAAGCGAAAATCCTCCACCCCCTGCGCTCCCACCTCGAACTTTTAATATTTTAATTGAGCGAATTGACCTGGAGTAGTCCACTGAACTCTGCCCGACCTTTTAAACAGCAGGTCAAGGATTTAGCTCGGCAGCGCTGACCCCGTCCCTTATCTGCTAATGCTGCTCCTCTCTCAATTAGCTGCCACCCGCCAAAAGCACCAAAACAGAAACCATCGGTGCTCCCGTGGCCCTGGCTGTGCCACAGCATCGTCCTTCGGGGTCGGGGATGTCCACCAGAGCTCCACCAGAGCTCCCAGGGCTCTGTCCTCGTCCTTCACGGGTGGGGAAGCAAAGACAGAGCTGCCACGAGGGTTCTGCAGAGCTCTGGCCCTGCCAGCCACGCTGAAGGTGTTTCAAGGGCGGTTTCGTCGTTTTTCTGGGATTTTTGGGTCAGCAAGAGGGACAGCTTGAGGTTCTGCCTGTTCTGGAGGAGGTCGAGGTGTTTGTGCAGCCCAGCCTGAGGGCCCTTCCCGAGGGTGAGAGCAGAAAATGGATTTTCTTCTAGCGAGGGTGGATTCTCCTCGCTGGAGGAATGGAGAAGGATCAGGCCAAGGGTTGTCAAAGAGACTTTTTGGTGTTGGCGTTGGGTTTGGGACCTCCACGATGGCATCAGAGGGTGCTGGATGCCTCCACGATGCCATCAGAGGGTGCTGGAACAGCCTCTGCAGGTCCCTTGTGCCTCGTGCCAGGTCTCCCCTGTGCCCGGGCAATGAACCCCACACCCAGATGAGCCAGCAGTGGGTTGGAGACTCAAACTGGGTGGCCTCCAAGGTCCTTTCCAACCATTCCATGATTCCAGCTGGCCCCTCAGTGTCCGGCCATGGCCACACCACCCTCTCCCACCCATCCCAGCTGCTTTGTCCATCTGCTCTGCGAGGTGGCCGCTGCCTTCCCAGGGAGCGCCGCTTGACCTTTACGGGGACGGACGTCACGGGGCCGGCAGAAAAACCCCCAAGATTTGTAAACCCTTCAAACTCTGCCCCGTCCAATTTTATCTGGGGCAGGGGGGAGGCAGAGCCCGGCTCGGAGATCAGCCCTGGGATCCCCAGCCCCGTTAAATTAGCACCGGGCTCTGCATTCCAGAGTATAAATATCTGCCATTGTAGTGCTGAGGAATGCGAGCGTGGTGGAGTCTAAAATTAAAGAGCTGGGACCGAGGCATCTCGGGTTACCAGAAACAAGACTCCATTGTGCTCCCGTTGGGGCTCGGCCGCCGTGAGGGAAGGGGTCTGCGAGCCTCCAGAAACTGCCGGGGTTAAATGCAAGGGGCAAACGAGCCTCTAATTGCAAAATTTGGATGCGTCTCTCCCGAGTTAAGCCCCAAGCGCTGCTGCTCCGGAGGGCAGGGAGCCCCTTCGGGCTGCGGCGGGAGGATTCTCTGAGGTTTTGCCCCGTTTTTTGGGGGTGTGGGGGGATGTGGGGTGTCCCTGCCCTCTTCTGCCTCAGCTCTGCACAGCTTTTAAAGGAAGCCGCTCTAGGGGTTCGGGGGAAGGAGCTTTGGGAGCTGGTCCCTGTGCTTGGCCCCATCCACAGCCAGCCCGGAGCTCCGCGGCCGCTCCGCTCTGTTTCACACACGGAGCCACTGATGCTCGGCTGCTCTTTACCAGCAATGGGGCCACTTGTGCCCAGGAATTTCTGGCCCCCGGGAAAAAAAAAAACCCACCAAAAAAACCCCCTAGTGCTGGGGAAAGGAATGGAAAACGGGTCAGGGAGGGATTGTGCTGGGTGGTTTGACCGCCCAGGGTTCCCTGTGCTGCTGCATCCTCAGGGAAGCTCCATCCTGGTGACTCCCCCCAGCCCCGTGGGACCAAAATCCTGCAGGAGAAAGTCCCACTCCTCACTTCAGGCGCAAATATTTCATTGGCTGAAAATAACAAACGGGGCGAGAAGCCAGACAGGGGTCAGGTGGATGAAAGCAAAAATAAAAGTCAGATTTGCAGTTATTCGCTGGTTTTGCCACTCTGGGTGTTTTTTTTGGGATGCTGTTCTTCGTGAAGGGGGTTGAGTCTGAGTCTCGTTCCTCTGGTGAAGTTCAGGTTTGCCCAGCCAGCTCCTGGTTCTGAGCAGCCACAGACATGGAGCAGGCTGGAGTTGGTCCTGGGATGGGGAGACCCTCAGGGACCCCCCGATCCTTCTGCCATCCACCAGGCTTGGACTCCACATCTTGCCCCAAATTCCTCTTGGCTGGTGATGACGGGGGCTGCCACAGCCTCAGCGATGCTGGACCTGCCCAAAAGCTCCAGCACCTCTTCTAAATCCCACCCTGCAAGAGCTGAGGCTTTGCTTGTGGTCTCAGCCCCCTCCCCTCCCCGAGCCATCGTGAGATCGTGACGCAGAAAAAACACAGAAACCTCCGTAAATATGGAGCTGTTTCCTGTTGCCGTCACGGCGTTCCCCTGAGCAATCAATTTATGGCCCCTAAAGCTCCTCTAAGTGGATTTGGCCTCTCCAGATAAATCTTTTCCCTTTGTGCTCTGTGGCTCAGCTGGGCACTCGGGGGGGATTAAACCCCCAAAGCCGGACCTGGAGTCCAGAGCTGGACACTCCGAGCCCCACGGTGGCAGTGCCTCATCCCCAAACCCTTCTCAGGTCCACGGGAGCGTTTTGTTCTTAATTAAGGGGATGTGTTTGCCCTGGAGAGAGAGATCTCGGGGTTGAATTGTGATGTCCTGAACAAAGAGCTGATGGAAGTGCAGGGGAAGGTCCTTGGGGTGGACGGGACCCTGGAGCTGCTGGAAGTGCAGGGGAAGGTCCCTGGGGTGGACAGGATCCTGGAGCTGCTGGAAGTGCTCTGTCCGTGCTCCCCTCGCAGCAGGGGAAGGTCCTTGGGGTGGATGGGACCCTGGAGCTGCTGGAAGTGCAGGGGAAGGTCCTCGGAGTGGACGGGACCCCGGAGCTGCTGGAAGTGCTCTGTCCCTGCTCCCCTCGCAGCAGGAGAAGGTCCTGGGGGTGGATGGGACCCTGAAGCTGCTGGAAGTGCAGGGGAAGGTCCTGGGGTGGACAGGATCCTGGAGCTGCTGGAAGTGCAGGGGAAGGTCCTTGGGGTGGACAGGATCCTGGAGCTGCTGGAAATGCTCTGTCACTGCTCCACTTGCAGCAGGGGAAGGTCCCTGGGGTGGACGGGACCCCGGAGCTGCCGGGATCATCCTCGGTCACTGCTTTAAGTGAAAAAAGCTGGGAATGGAGCTTCTGCTTTTTCCACCTCTTTGGTGGCACTTCGGGGTGAAGGGCGGCCCTGACTCGGAGCTCACCCCTCGTGCCCTGCAAAGCCGGGGCCACTGACCACCCTTGGCCACTGACCACCCATCTCTGACCACCCATTTCCACTGACCACCCTTCTCCTCTGACCACCCTTCTCCTCTGACCACCCATCTCTGACTACCCATCTCCACTGACCACCCATGTCCACTGACCACCCATCTGACTGACCACCCATCTGACTGACCACCCATCTCCACTGACCACCCATTTCCACTGATCACCCATCTCCAGTGACCACCCATCTGACTGACCACCCTTGGCCACTGACCACCCTTGGCCACTGACCACCCCTCTCCAGTGACCACCCGTCTCCAAAAGCCTCATTCCTCACTCCAGAGAGGAGGAGAGGGGCTGAATTGCGAGTGGGAGTGGGAGTGGGGCTGGGGCTGCTCGGAGCCCGGGGACGCTGGGCTGGAACTGTTAACTGCACAGATTTTAAGCACAACCAGATGTGGCAGATGAAGCTGTTAAACTCCTTTTGTGCTCCGGGCAGAGGCTGAGGAGGGGAGGGAAGGGGAGGGGGGGAGGGGGGGGGAGGGGAGGGGAGGGAGGGGAGGGGAGGGAGGAGGGGAGGGAAGGGAAGGGAAGGGAAGGGAAGGGAAGGGAAGGGAAGGGAAGGGAAGGGAAGGGAAGGGAAGGGAAGGGAAGGGAAGGGAAGGGAAGGGAAGGGAAGGGAAGGGAAGGGAAGGGAAGGGAAGGGAAGGGAAGGGAAGGGAAGGGAAGGGAAGGGAAGGGAAGGGAAGGGAAGGGAAGGGAAGGGAAGGGAAGGGAAGGGAAGGGAAGGGGGATCCCCGGTGCCCCCATCCCACCCTTCACACCCTCCCCTCCCCATTCCACTGTGGTCACTGAATCCAGAGGCTTCACCCAGGCTGGGGAGGGGATGGTGATGCTCAGATGCTCCACAGCTCCTGCTGTCCCAAAAACCAGCTCCAAAGCTGCTGCCACGAGCTCCTTCCCCAGTTCCTGCTGATTTACAGGCATCATCTCTTCCTCTTCCTCCTCCTCCTCCTCCAGCAACTCAGCACAAACTCTTTGTAAACAGCACAGCCCTTCCCAAGAGGAAAGCTGAGATTCCGGGAGGCAGGAGGATTTTGCTTCCCAAAATCACATCCGAGATTTTCCCTCTTAGGAGCTGGGGTGGTTTGGGTCTGGTCATGGGGAGCAGATATCCCTGAATCCCAGCAGAAAGCAGCAAGGATCCAGCAAATAAATCAGCAGCTCTCTGTGATTTTATGTAACATTAATAAATCAGATAAATGAAAATAGCTCGGGCCTTGTAGGGCATAAATCACCTTCCGCTCTGGCACGGTGCTTTAAAATAATTTGTAGATTGATGGTTGTCAGGCTGAATGAGGGAGCTGGGGGCCTGGGAAGATTTTTAATGACCGCTGTGGGGTAATTTCTCCCCAGGCAGAGTCCCAGCTCCTCCCCCGTTCCCAGTTTGCCAAAAGTGGCTCAGAGGGAATGAACTGGGAGCTTGGAGGAGTGGGAGAGATCCAGAGCCCTGCTGGACCTTTGGGGCTTTTGGGGTTTTTGTGCCCTTCCTTGGTGGTCTGGGTAGAAACTTGTGAGGACCAGGTCACCTCCGTCCACCTTGGGATCTGTTCTCCCATCCTGGAGGGCTTTGGGAGAGGCCAAACCGGTAGGAAATGTGCCCAGATTGTGCCAGAGCTCCCAGTCCGTGCCCATCGCTGCCATCCTGAGGCTCCTTGGCCTCCTTTTTCCCCTGCCTAAGGAATCCCAGCTCCGTCTGCCTCTGTCTGCAGCTGGAACTGGTTAAACTGGCACAGCCTCACCCTTCACCCACAGGCTGGGTGCCACCAGCCCCTCCTGGGGGTCGGGGGCACCTCTCAGACCTGCCTGCCCCAGTGGTGCCCAGTGAGTGTCCAGTGGTGCCTAGTGGTGCCCAGTGAGTGCCCCAGTGGTGCCCAGTGAGTGGTGGTGTCCAGTGGTGCCCAGTGGTGCCCAGTGGTGCCCAGTGAGTGCCCCAGTGGCGCCCAGTGGTGCCCAGTGAGTGCCCAGTGGTGCCCAGTGAGTGCCCAGTGAGTGCCCCAGTGGTGCCCAGTGAGTGCTCACTGGTGGGTGGTGGTGTGGTGGTGGTGGGTGGTGGTGGTGGGTGGAGTGCCCAGTGGTGCCCAGTGGGTGCCCAGTGGTGCCCAGTGAGTGTCCAGTGGTGCCCAGTGAGTGCCCAGTGGTGTCCAGTGGGTGCCCAGTGGTGCCCAGTGAGTGCCCCAGTGGTGCCCAGTGAGTGCCCAGTGAGTGCCCCAGTGGTGCCCAGCGAGTGCCCAGTGGTGCCCAGTGAGTGCCCAGTGGTGTCCAGTGGGTGCCCAGTGGTGCCCAGTGAGTGCCCCAGTGGTGCCCAGTGAGTGCCCAGTGAGTGCCCCAGTGGTGCCCAGTGAGTGCTCACTGGTGCCCAGTGAGTGCCCAGTGAATGCCCCAGTGGTGCCCAGTGAGTGCCCCAGTGGTGCCCAGCGAGTGCCCAGTGGTGCCCAGCGAGTGCCCAGTGGTGTCCAGTGGGTGCCCAGTGGTGCCCAGTGAGTGCCCCAGTGGTGCCCAGTGAGTGCCCAGTGAGTGCCCCAGTGGTGCCCAGTGAGTGCTCACTGGTGCCCAGTGAGTGCCCAGTGAATGCCCCAGTGGTGCCCAGTGGGTGCCCCAGTGGTGCCCAGTGGGTGCCCAGTGGGTGCCCCAGTGGTGCCCAGTGGGTGCCCAGTGGGTGCCTAATGGTGCCCAGTGAGTGCCCAGTGGTGCCCAGTGGTGCCCAGTGAGTGCCCAGTGGTGCCCAGCGGGTGCCCAGTGGTGCCCAGCGAGTGCCCAGTGGTGCCCAGTGGTGCCCAGCGAGTGCCCAGTGGTGCCCAGAGGTGCTCAGTGGTGCCCAGTGGTGCCCAGTGGTGCCCAGTGAGTGCCCAGTGAGTGCCCCAGTGGTGCCTAGCGGGTGCCCAGTGAGTGGACGCTCTCCCACCGCTGACCCCTCGGCTCCTGCAGCGTTGCCATCGTCCCCCACGACCCCCGTGGCCCCAGGAGGGATCAAATCCGGGGCTGCCGTGAGTTTTCTCCTCGGTGCCGTGAGTTTTCTCTGCAGTGCCGTGAGTTTTCTCCTCAGTGCCGTGAGTTTTCTCCTCGGTGCCGTGAGTTTTCTCTGCAGTGCCGTGAGTTTTCTCCTCAGTGCCGTGAGTTTTCTCCTCGGTGCCGTGAGTTTTCTCCTCGGTGCCGTGAGTTTTCTCCTCGGTGCCATGAGTTTTCTCTGCAGTGCCGTGAGTTTTGTCCTCACGTGAGTTTTCAGCACGGCTGGGATGGAAATGCCTCTCTGCCCATCCTCATCCTCCTCAGGGCTGGGATGGAAATGCCTCTCTGCCCATCCTCATCCTCCTCTGAGAGCTGGGATGGAAATGCCTCTCTGCCCATCCTCATCCTCATCCTCCTCTGAGAGCTGGGATGGAAATGCCTCTCTGCCCATCCTCATCCTCCTCTGAGGACTCACGCTGCTGACAGCACCCCCAGCCCCCCGAGCTGTGGGTGTGATCATCTTTCAGAGCTCCCCGAACGGAGCAGGGAGGAAAAATTCCCATCTGGCATCTCCCTTCAGTCCAAACCCCGTCCCCACCACTCAGGGACGAGCCACGAGCATCCCAGCTCACCCCGTGATGGTTTCGTGGCCGGATCCGGGACCCCTTTGCAGCAGGAATTGATGAAATGGCCGTTCCCCATCCCGAGGGAAGAAGGACATGAAATAATTAGAGGCTGAATGCCCCTCGCTCGGTGCCAGGCACCCGCAGAGCCTCAGGGCAGGGAAGGACAAATCACCCCTCGGTGAACCGGCAGCATCACATGTCCCCAACCCGCCGCCCTCGGATTATCATTTTTTGGTGCCTGAAGCCTGATGGGAGCCGTGGAATGCCGGCTTCCCCTGTGGGAGAAGAGAAACCCCGGCGTTTCTAAGCAGGAAGTGTCAGCACGGATTTCTGCTGAT
This sequence comes from Monarcha castaneiventris obscurior, assembly GCA_026261815.1. NCBI lineage: Eukaryota > Metazoa > Chordata > Aves > Passeriformes > Monarchidae > Monarcha > Monarcha castaneiventris. Next base: position 34,689 of record JAMPIT010000253.1, read on the forward strand.
GGTTTCTAGCGCCGATCAAGCAGAGGGATCATTAACGAATTCGGACTTTCCGACGAGGAGTTTATTTTCTGAAAGGAATCGTGGGGAGTGATTAGTGAAAATAAATTGCGCGGCCCCGCCGCTGCCGTCCAGCTTTGCCTTGGTTAATGAGGTGAGGTTGAACTCTGCGGGCAGAGCTAGAAAATCCGGCTTCCCACTTTAATAAAAGGCAGCTTAGACCTAGTGAAACCAGAACCACAGTAAAGGTGGTTTTAACAGCTCGTTTTATAGCTCCCTGGGATTAGAACCATCAGATCCCGGGTTGGGGACAGCCCAAGTCACAGTCCTGCCATCCCTGGGAGTCCTGGCTGCCAAGAACCTGCTGCTGGAGCCAAAATCGGTGTGGTTGAGGGAGGCTGGGGGGTGGCATCTTCATCAGCAGCTTTGTGGCACCCGGCAGGGCCCAGGCAGAGGTTCCTGCAGCTCCAGCATCTGCTGCTCTTCCGCTCCGGGAAAGAAAAATACGCCCCAGCCCCTGGGGGATATGACACAAGGCTGGGATGAGGGAATAACGCCGCGATTCCGACAGGGCAGAGCCTGGGCTGGATAATTAAAATGGATCAGGGGCTCTGAGAGAGAAAGCGAGGCAGCTGCGAGGCGTTCTTGGGGAAAATCCACCCGAAAAAAGGGAGATTTTAGGGCCCGAAGAACAGAACGTTTTGCCTGGAGCCGCAGCCCGGCTGATCCCAAAGAGCCGAGTTTTCAGGGGGTGGAAAATGCCTTAATAAACCTACAGCCTAAATAATCCTACAGCCACCTCCCGGCGACACATTATCCTTGGGGGCAACTGTTTGATTTTGGCACGGTAAACTAAGAGTAGGAAAATATTCCAGGTATTTGGGATTTCGGCAGCTGAGGAGGAGCCAGCCCGGGGCTCCCCGCGGGCCGCAGCTGCGGCCTCGGAGGCGCGGGCAGGGCGAGAGTTGGGGTGCGGGGGTCAGGGTGGGGGAATCAGGGGTGTTGAGGTGGGAGAGGTTGGGGTGCAGGGAGGATGAGAGATGCAGCCCAGGGATGTTGGGGTGCAGGGAGGATGTTGACGTGGAAGAGGCACAGGGATGTTGGGGTGCAGGGAGGATCAGAGATGCAGCACAGGGGTGTTGGGGTGCAGGGAGGATCAGAGATGCGGCACTGGGATGTTGGGGTGCAGGGAGGATCAGAGATGCGGCACTGGGATGTTGGGGGGCATGAGGGAAGGGTGCTGGGGAGCTGGGTACAGGGGTCAGGGATGTTGGGGTGCAGGGAGGATGTTGAGGTGGGAGAGGCACAGGGATGTTGGGGTGCAGGGAGAATCAGAGATGCAGCACAGGGATTTTGGGGCGCAGGGGTCAGGATGGGGAGAATCAGGGGTGTTGAGGTGGGAGGGGTTGGGGTGCAGGGAGGATGAGAGATGCAGCACGGGGGTGTTGGGGTGCAGGGAGGATCAGAGATGCGGCACAGGGATGTTGGGGCGCAGGGAGGATCAGAGATGCAGCACGGGGATGTTGGGGTGCAGGGGTCAGGGTGGGGGGAGCTGGGGGGACTGGGGTCAGAGATGTTGGGGTGCAGGGAGGATCAGAGATGCAGCACAGGGATGTTGGGGTGCAGGGAGGATCAGAGATGCAGCACAAGGGTGTTGGGGTGCGGGGGTCAGGATAGGGGGAGTCTGGGATGTTGAGGTGGATGAGGCACTGGGATGTTGGGGAGCATGAGGGAAGGGTGCTGGGGAGCTGGGGACAAGGGGTCAGGGATGTTGAGGTGCAGGGGTCAGGATGGGGGGAGCTGGGGGACTGGGGTCAGAGATGTTGGGGTGCAGGGAGGACCAGAGATGCAGCACAGGGATTTTGGGGTGCAGGGAGGATCAGAGATGCAGCACAGGGATTTTGGGGCGCAGGGGTCAGGATGGGGGGAGCTTTCCAGCTCCCCTCCTGCAGGGGACGGGGCGCAGGGAAATTTGGAGGCTGATGTGGAGGGCAGAGTGGATTTAGGATGCCAAGGGCTGGGTGCCAGGACTGGATCCATGCCGGAGCACACGGATTCAGGGAGGTTGGGGGGCAGGGAATTGGGGTGCGAGGATGCTGGGGATGGGGGTGCTCACATTCTGGGATGTGGGTCGGGGTGGGTGGAAGGTGCGGTGCAGGAGATTGGGGTCCAGGGCGCTGAGATGCAGGGGGTGAAGGTCCAGGGGCCCATGGGCGCTGGGGTGCCGGGGGTCAGGGCCCATGGGTGCTGGGGTGCAGGGGGTCAGGGTCCATGGGTTGTGGGGTGCAGGATATTGGGGTCCATGGGCTCTGGGGTGCAGGGGATCAGGGTCCATGGGTGCTGGGGTGCAGGGGGTCAGGGCCCATGGGCTCTGGGGTGCAGTAGATGGGGGCCCATGGGTGCTGGAGTGCAGGGGATCAGGGCCCATGGGTGCTGGGATGCAGGGCCTGAGGGCCCCTGGGCTCTGGGGTGCCGGGGTCAGGGCCCATGGGCTCTGGGATGCCGGGGGTCAGGGCCCATGGGCTCTGGGGTGCAGGGGCTCAGGGCCCATGGGCTCTGGGGTGCAGGAGATCAGGGCCCATGGGTGCTGGGGTGCAGGGGGTGAGGGCCCATGGGCTCTGGGGTGCAGGGGGTCAGGGCCCATGGGTGCTGGGGTGCAGGGGGTCAGGGCCCATGGGTGCTGGGGTGCAGGGGGTGGGGGCCCATGGGCTCTGGGGTGCAGGGGGTCAGGGCCCATGGGCGCTGGGGTGCAGGGGATCAGGGCCCATGGGCTCTGGGGTGCAGGGGATCAGGGCCCATGGGCTCTGGGGTGCCGGGGGTCAGGGCCCATGGGTGCTGGGATGCCGGCGTGCAGAGATCCGGAGTCCCGGGATGCCGGCGTGCAGGGGATTGGGGTCCACGGCTGCCGGAACCCTGGGGCTCCGGGATGCCGGGGGGGTCACTCTGGGATGCTGAGGCTCAGAGAATCGGGGGTGCTCCGATCCGCCGGGATCCCCACCGGGCTCTCATCCCCCGCTCCGGAGCCATCCCCGCTCCTTCCTTCCCTTCCCTTCCCGCTCCGCTCCGCCCCACCGCGCCTCGGGGGCGGGCAGTGGGCGGTGGGCGGTGGGCGGTGGGCGGTGGGAGGCGGGGGGTGAGGGGCAGCCCCAGCCCAGGCCCCGGCCCCGGCCCCGGCCCCGGCCTCGGCCCCAGCCCCAGCCCCAGCCCGGCCCCAGCCCCCGCCGCCCCGGGGCCGCCGCGCCGCCCCGCATTGTCCGGGCGGCAGCGCAAGGATGCGGCTCCCGGCTCGGCCTCCCGGGCTGCGCTAAGGGCCCGCCGGCATGAGGAGGTGAGTGCGGCCGCGCTGGCTCGGGGGAGAACGGCGGAGGCTCGGGGGAGAACGGCGGAGGCCCGGCCGAGCATCCCCCGCGCTGCCCGGGATGCGGATCTCGCCCCGCCGCTACCGCCGGGTTTGGAGGGGGAAAAAGCGGCCGAGCTGGGGGGTGCGGAGGGATCGAGGTAGGGCCGGTGCTGCCGGTGACCCCAGAGCTGCCGGGGAAGCGGGCAGCCCCCGCTGCCTCGGCCTCTGCCCCCCAAAAAGGGTGCGGGGAGCGCCGGGGGGGACGCGCCGGTGGCATGAGGTTGCCCCGAGCGGGGAGCTCGGTGCTGGGAGGTGCCGGATTCCGAGACCCCGCTGCTCCCGGGGGCAGTCGGGGGGGTGCTGGCCCCAAGGGGAGCCTGGTCACAGTGGCTAACCTCATCCTAAATCCTAAATCCTAAATCATCCTAACCCTAAGCGAAGCGCAGAGGGTGCTCACGGCGCGGCGGATCATCCGTCCGTCCGCACAAACATTGGTTCGTTCTATTATCCATCCCTCCATCCCTCCCTCCCTCCCTCCCTCCGTCCCTCCTGCCTTGCCCTCCTCCATCCCTCACCCCCCAGGAACAATGCAGGCTCCCACAGCCGCTGTCGCACGTCAAGCGCACACGCCGGAGCGCTCGCTTTCAAAACAGTCGCGGCGTTGAGGAGCTGATGGTGATTTTTAAACAGAAGCGTTGCCTGAAAGCTCCTTTCCTAAATATTTTTGTTGGTTTTTTTTTTTTTTTTTTTTTTTGAAATGGGCGCTTTTCACTCGGGGGGACAAGAGGCACTTGGGAAGAGCATCAGGAAAGGGTTTAAAATCACTTTATCCTCTGGATTCCAGTATAAATTCTCCTGGGTTTGGAGGCGCCATGTGCTGGTCCGCGTCATTCCTAGTTTTGCTCCGGGATCGCAAAAATGAACATTATCGCTAAACGGATCCTGGTTTTGTGAGGGATTTCGGGCGTGGAACGGGATTTTGGGCAGGACTCGGGCGCGGGCGTTTGGTGGTGGCTCAGGATGGATTCCCTGATGGGAATTGATGAGGTTTCTCCCCGATTCCTCCCCCGTTTCCCATGTGGGTGCTCCGGGGCGCCTCTCTGCTCTCGAGGTGGCTCAGAATGAAACATTTCGGTGGGGGGGCTGAGGCCTGGGAGTTGTTTATCGCATTAAACATTTGTTTTAGCTCTCTGCAGCAGAAGTGTGTTGACATTTTCTCTTGGGGGACTGCCGGGATAATGAATGGCACGTACTGTATTGTGTTCCTCGGAAAGCCACGGGATCCTGCAATAACATAAACACCCGGGGCTGAATTCATCCCGGAGCCGAGAGGAATGGGCTCAGTGTTTGCACCCGCTCTCGTTTCGAGGATCGATTATGAAAATATCCCTGTTGGTACTCGTTATAAATGCAGATATATTTATTTGATTGATTGCTGACGGCCGCAGTTCCACTCCCTGCCCCGTGCTTGAGCTGGAGAGGTTTTGTGGGGGGCAAGGAGAGAGCAGGGGGGGTTTTGGGGCTCATGGCCACGGGGCGAGCAGCCGCTGGCTGTAGCCCTGGCCAGCATCCATCCCTTTGGAGCAGGGAACGGGGGAGAAGCCTCTGGATCATCCTGCTCGGAATTTATAGAGAGGGGACTGGGGGAGAAGCCTCTGGCTCATCCTGCTCGGAATTTCTGCAGCAGGGAATGGGGGAGAAGCCTCTGGCTGTCCCCACTCTCAATTCCCGGAGCAGGGAATTGGGGAGAAGCCTCTGGATGATCCTGCTCGGAATTCCTGGAGCAGGGAATGGGGGAGAAGCCTCTGGCTCATCCTGCTCGGAATTTCTGGAGTGGGGAACTGGAGAGAAGCCTCTGGCTCATCCTGCTCGGAATTCCTGGAGCAGAGAATTGGGGAGCAGCCTCTGGCTCATCCTGCTCAGAATTCCTGGAGCGAGGAATGGAGGAGAAGCCTCTGTCTGTCCCCACTCTCAATTCCCGGAGCCGGGAATTGGGGAGAAGCCTCTGGATGATCCTGCTCGGAATTCCTGGAGCAGGGAAGGGTTTTGTACTCACCAGCTCTCCCCGCTCACAATTCCTGGAGCAGGGAATGGGGGAGAAGCCTCTGGCTCATCCTGCTCGGAATTCCTGGAACAGGGAATGCAGGAGCAGCCTCTGGCTGTCCCCGCTCACAATTCCCAGAGCAGGGAAGGGTTTTGTACTCACCAACTCTCCCCGCTCGCAATTCCTGGAGCAGGGAGTGGGGAGCAGCCTCTGGCTCATCCTGCTCGGAATTCCTGGAACAGGGAATGGGGAGCAGCCTCTGGCTCATCCTGCTCAGAATTCCTGGAGCGAGGAATGGAGGAGAAGCCTCTGTCTGTCCCCACTCTCAATTCCCGGAGCAGGGAATGGGGGAGCAGCCTCTGGCTCATCCTTCTCGGAATTCCCGGGGCAGGGAAGGGTTTTGTACTCACCAGCTCTCCCCGCTCACAATTCCTGGAGCAGGGAATGGGGAGCAGCCTCTGGCTCATCCTGCTCGGAATTCCCGGGGCAGGGAAGGGTTTTGTGCTCTCCAGCTCTCCCCGCTCGCAATTCCCAGATCAGGGAAGGGTTTTGTGCTCTCCAGCTCTCCCTGCTCGCAATTCCCGGGGCAGGGAAGGGTTCTGTGGCCGCCTTTGTTCTCCCGCCGAGCCCCCGCTGCATTCTTCCCTTTTGCCATTATCATTTTGGTTAAACAGAGCGGCGCGTTGTGTAACCATATGGATCATGTTAACAATTGCTTATCTGGAGCCGGTGTTTTCTCCTCTCTCCCTCCTTTCCCTCCCTCCTCTCCTCCTTCCCTCTCTCCCTTTTCCCAGCCCTTTTTCCCCTCCCGAGGGCTGGGTTGGGGTTTTTTTTTCAGCGTCTTGGTTTCGGTGCCAGCTGGACGTGGCCCTGTAACCCAAACCTTCCTTGTGTCCCGTCAAAGTTTATTCATTTCCAGGGGAAAAATGTGGAATAAACGCCGAGAAATCCCCCGGAGCAGGTTTTCCCTGGATGCTCTGGAAAATGGGATCCGGTTGTTGAAGAATCCGTGGCTCCCAGTTCAGGGATGAGCTCCCACCTGCTGCAGCCCCCTCCCTTTCCTTTATTTGGGGAGGGGGTGAGAGCTGGGATCTGATGCTGACGGTGCATGGACTGATCCGAGCAGGGATTTCCCAAATCTCAGCTTCAGGCCACTCCCAGATCCCTATCAAAGCACCTGGATGAGTTGGCTGAAAGCTTCGAGCCCTCACCTCTCGTCCAACCTCCACTCCCAGCACTTCCAGCAGCCCCAGGAGGAGAAAATCCTACAGGATTATTTCTTTTTTTGTGTGGAGGTGGTCAAATACAGCTGTGAGGGCCCAGCCTGAGGCCAAGAGAGTGGCCACCATGGACCAACTCTCCTTTCCTCACGGGGAAAAATAAACACAAAATTTTCTTTTTGGGAGTGAGCGCCTCCAGAGCTGGCATCGCATCCCAAAAAACACGGATTAAAGGGAATAAAGTGATCCTGCACCTCATTACCTCCAGATGAGGGCATCTCCAGCATCCTTTAAAACCTCCTGGAAGGTTTTGCTGTGTGCCAAGGCACCTGCAGGTTCGTGCATCCTCCCAGCTGAGGGGATATTCCTGAGGGTAGGAAGGCCACGAGCAGCCAAATTTGTTCCTCCCTTCCTTCTCCCTCTGCTTTTCCCGTGGTTTGGGTTCCCTGCTTGCCTCTGGGAGGAGATGGGTGGAAATCCCTCAACTCAGTGCCCACAGTGGGGTCAGAGCGAGGATTCCTGAAGGGAATTTCCCTCAGAAGGCATTAATGGCCCCTGGAGAAGTGCTGGTGGCCCTGGCACGATGCTGGCCCCTGTTTCTGCCCCATTTCTGCCCTGTTTCTGCCCCATTTCTGCCCCGTTTCTGCCTCATTTCTGCCCTGTTTCTGCCCCATTTCTACCCCATTTCTGCCCCTGTAAAACCCAGCTCTGGTTTTTGAGCTCCAGTGGCTCCGTGGCTGTGATGCCTTCTGCAGCCACCCAGAAACAGAGACCAGACAAGAGGAAGGGAATAAAGGTCGGTGTTTATTTGAAGGGCCTTCAATGCACACCCTGGGGGAGACTCCAAGAAATGGACCCCAAGATGGACCCCAGGTCACGAGTTCTTCACACCTTTATAGGTTTGGTTCATTTGCACACCACGGTTAATTCTCCAATTAAAGCCCCAGTTTAATGATGGAATTCCCCTCAGGTTGCTCCCCCCTTAGAGGCTTTGGGTTACACATTTTGGGCCTAGAAGAGCCTGGCTGTCCTTGAAGGCAAAGCCTGGAGAAGCTTTGTTGTGTCTGCCCAGCACGAGAGAGCAGAAATTCCAGGCTACAAGGAACTTCAGAGTTACACTCTGAGCAGTGCAGAATTTGAAAATATCAAAGTTAAAACCTAAGGCATCAGCTGGAGAGAGCTTGGCCATTTGATGGGGCTGTCCGGAGGCTCCTTCTGTCACCCCGGGGCAAATCCAGAGGAGATTTTGCAGCATGCAGGGAAGCTTGAGGCCTCTCAGAGTCTCCTCCTCTTCCTCCCTCCTCTGCTCCAGCCTGGTGCTGCCAGGGTGGATCCTTGTCTTGTCCTTTTTTGGTGGAAAAAAAGGTGTTTTCCTTCTCTTTTGGGCATGGAGGGTGCTGCTGGTGACTGGTGCCAACATCAGGGTGCCCTGGCTCCGGGAGGGTCGTGCTGGGTGGTGGTGCTGGTGTGGGTATTGATGGTACTGGTGGTACTGGTGGTGCTGGTGGTGGTACTGGTGGTACTGGGATGGTGATAATGGTGGTACTGGTGATGCTGGCAGTGGTGCTGGTGGTGCTGGTAGTGCTGGTGGTGCTGGTGGTACTGGTGGTGCTGGTGGTACTGGTGGTGCTGGTAGTGTTGGGATGGTGGTATTGGTGGTACTGGTGGTGGTACTGGTGGTACTGCTGGTACTGGTGGTGGTACTGGTGGTACTGGTGGCGGTACTGGTGTTACTGGTGATACTGGTGTTACTGGTGATACTGGTGTTACTGGTGTTACTAGTGTTACTGGTGTTACTGGTGGTGGTACCGGTGGTACCGGCGGTACTGGTGTTACTGGTGTTACTGGTGATACTGGTGTTACTGGTGATACTGGTGTTACTGGTATTACTGGTAGTGGTACCAGTGGTACTGGTGATACTGGTGTTACTGGTGTTACTGGTGTTACTGGTGTTACTGGCCGTGGCACACCCGTACCAGAGGCGTTGCCCAGTTCCGGCCGAGGGGAGCTGTTGGCACAAAATCTCCGGTGTCCGGAGCAGGAATCTCCCGCTGCTGCTGGAGCAGGGCAGGGAAGGCACAAACTCTCCCTGACGCCTTCCTGGTCTTAAAAATCAAGAGGCCAACACGGTTAGAAGGGGAAAAAGGGTTTTACCTTGGTATTTATTGTAAGGATCCTTAGGTGCACCACGAACAGGTCGAATGCACCTCTGTGCACCCCACCATTGCCCCCACAAAGTCCCTCTCTCCTAGATCTGGTCTTACATTCCAGGTCTTACTAATTAGCATATCTATCAAATATTCCCCAATGAGAGGCTCAAATGAGCCCCCCCTCCCAAGGAACCTTCCCCTGGATGGTTCTAGCTTAGTTTACAAAATGTGTTCTGGAGAGGACCTTGGGGTTTGGGCACCCTGGCACCCGAACTACGAAGCTTCTAAAATGTTTAGTCTCTTAGCTTAACAAACAAGTCCAAGAATGTAGGCAAAAAGCACCGAAAATACAGAAGTTGCAAAAAGGTGTAACAGGGGTAGAAAAGAAAAGACAAAAATCATCGTGGCATCATCCCCAGTGCCAGCCAGGGCCGTTCCCAGTTCCGAGCACCAGTTTGTCCCCTCGCAAAGCTCTGCCACCGTCAGCTCGTCACCCTGACGACCCCTGGAATGTTGGTTTTTTTCCTTTGGATTCGGCTTGTTCCTGTCACGGGAGGATTCTCCCCTTTTCCTTCCTGAGTGGGATCCTGGATGGTTTTCTGCTCCGGGAATCCCACCCTGGACGTGCAGAGGATTCCTGGGGCTGCTCGGAGCCTCGGCTCTGGGAGCAGGAGCTGGAACTCGGCTCCAGCTCTCAGCATCAAAGTTTATTTGGCAGCAAAATTTATTTTGCTGTGCCGGGAGTGAGGGCGTTGTAAAAACTCTCCCGGCCTCGCGTCCCGACAGCGGCTGCAGCTGATGTTGGTTCGATTTTGTGCCGATGGCCAGGGCAATTCCCCCAGCCCCGGGGTCCCTTATCAGCAGCCCCAGATCTTTATGGTGGCCCTGATAAAGGCGCTGGGAGGGCGGAGAGGATGCGAAGGAGGGTTTCTCTTGCCGGCTGCTTTCTGCTGAGGACGGACGCCTCGAGCAGGGAGAAAGCAGAAATGTTTAATTACGGTGGTGCCCTGGGGCCCCTGGCCCTGGGCTGTGGTGCTGGGGTGTCTCCCTGGACCGAGATTTTGGGGTCTCCTCCCTGGATTGCGATTTTGGGGTCTCCTCCCTGGTCAGGATGTTGGGGTCTCCTCCCTGGATTGAGGTGCTGGGGCCTCCTCCCTGGACCGAGATTTTGGGGTCTCCTCCCTGGACTGAGATTTTGGGGTTTCCTCCCGAGCCAGAATGTTGGGGTCTCCTCCCTGGATTGAGGTGCTGGGGTCTTCTCCCTGGACTGAGATTTTGGGGTCTCCTCCCTGGATTGAGATGTTGGGGTCTCCTCTCTGAATTAAGGTGCTGGGGTCTCCTCCCTGGACCGAGATGCTGGGATGTCCTCCCTGGACTGAGATTTTGGGGTCTCCTCCCTAGTCAGGATGTTGGAGTCTCCTCCCTGGACTGAGATTTTGGGGTCTCCTCCCTAGTCAGGATGTTGGAGTCTCCTCCCTGGACTGAGATTTTGGGGTCTCCCCCCTGGATTGCGATTTTGGGGTGTCCTCCCTGGATTGCGATTTTGGGGTCTCCTCCTGGGTCAGGACGTTGGCATGTCTTCCCTGGTCAGGATGCTGGGGTCTCCTCCCTGGGTTGCAATTTTGGGGTTTCCTCCCTGGACTGAGATTTTGGGGTCTCCCCCCCTTGTCAGGACGTTGGGGTCTCCTCCCTGGACTGAGATTTTGGGGTCTCCTCCCTGGTCAGGATGTTGGGGTCTCCTCCCTGGACTGAGATTTTGGGGTCTCCTCCCTGGATTGCGATTTTGGGGTCTCCTCCCTGGTCAGGATGTTGGGGTCTCCTCCCTGGACTGAGATTTTGGGGTCTCCTCCTTGGATTGCGATTTTGGGCCTCCCCAGGGTGGGTTTCACTCCCAGTTCCACGCTGCTCCGGCAGATCTGTGGCACCCCCGACTTTTCCCTCCAGACAGAAAAAATCCGGTGCGTTTTGGGTTTGGTTTTTTTTTTTTTTTTTTCCCTCCTTTTTTTTTCCCCCGGAAAGTGAAAACAAACTTTAGGACAAACTTCACTTTAACCCACTCTTATCTCCCCCTACCAAAAACGCGCTGAGCAATCGCTGGGTGAGGAGCACAAAGCCTCTGCTGTGCCCATAACGCGATGGACAATCTGCCTCCAGCCCAGGGCAGGGATGCTGCAGCTGCATCTTCTCCCCATCACTGATCTCCCCCGCTCTCCCAAAATTTTTTTTTGAGCAGACCCGACCTCCGGGATGCTGCCAGCAGAGGCTTTTCCCTCCTTCCCTCCCTCCCCAAAGGCTCTGCCAGGAGCACTTGACTCCGGTGGCTGCGTCCCGCCGCTGCCGGAGCGGGATAATGCGGGTGTAATTGATGGGGAGAGGACTAATGGCTGCAGAAATGTGTAATTAAAGGCCAGGGGGTGACGTGCGGCGGGGCTGGGCCACGCGCGGCCCGGGGGTTACGGAGGTTGAGTGTGTTTTGAAGGGCTCGCCCTGCTTGGGGCGGGTGGAACCAGGGCAGGGTTGGGGGTTCAGGGGTTTCTGACCCCTTCTGGCATCGCTGCCCACCTCAGGTCCTGCCTCTCACCCCCCTATCCCAGCCCCGAGCTCTTCCCAGCTCCCGAAGCGTCGCTTCCTGTGCTGGTTTTGGCCAAAATTTAGCAATTTATCCTCTGGGAGAAAAGCAGGTTACAACCACCTTTCTTCCCCTCCCCCAGCGGGTTCGGGGAAAAAAAATTCCTCGGAGGAAAGTGAAAGAGGTAAAATCTATTTATTAGCAAACACACAGGAAAAGGATAATAATGCTAAATAGTAAAACCCCTTCGCTATAACGAGAAAACCTGGGGAGAAATTCGAGTCCTCTCCTAGGTGTGGTCCCTCCTTCTCGGAGCTGCCGTGGGGGGTGGCCTTAGGCCTGAAGAAAAGTTCTCCTGATGTGTTCTGATGTTGTTGAAACAGTCCAGAAAAGGAAAAAAGAAAAAAAAAAAAAACCACCAAAGGAAGAAAAGGGAAAGAAAAAAACCCGAAAAATCTGGCTGAAGAGACAGGCAGGGAGCTCCCTCCGTGCTCCTGCAGCCGGAGAACGCAGAGGAATCTCCATCTCTGTGTCCTTGGGAACTTGCTTTGAAAAGTTCATTTGGTTTTTATTTTTTCCTCCCCTCTCGAGCTCAGTTTAAAGGCACAAAATGAATTTTTTTTGGCGTAGAACCGTGCTAGGGGATCCACATCCTAGAATCACCCCAAGACACCTCCTCCTTCTCCCTCCCAGCTCTGGGCCACGCGTTGCCGACATAAATCCGCAAAAATTCCAGCCTGGACTGAAATTCCAGAGCTGGGAGCTGCTGGGCTGGGACTGAACCTTCCTGGGGTCTGGAAAATGGACAGGACTTGGTGTCCAGGACTGGATTTTGGGGACCCCAGGTGAGGTCTGGATGTGGCAGCGATGGGAAGCCGGGTCCCGGTTCCCAAAACTTGGGCTGCTGCCATCCTCCTCCTCCTCCTCCTCCTCCTCCTCCTCCTCCTCCTCCTGATTACTTTTTAATGAGCGGCGGCTGAAAAGGGAGGAGCAGGAATTGTTTCTGCTCTAGGATCAGCTGGAGGGGACGGGAGCAGCGCTGCCCCCGCGGGCTCCTGGCACCGAATTTCGCCTTTTCCCTGCCCTGCCTTTGCCCCGATATTCTTTAATATTTCGTGTTTTGTTGGGCGCCAGATTTGCGGTGGCAGGTCGAGGGGTTTAAACCCCGTGATAGAAATATTTGTATGATTATAAACACAATCCCTGTGGTAGATATAGAGGGATATATAAACGGGAATAAGTTAATAAATACATGTAGATGATTGTATATTTCCGTATATAATGGTATATAATATAATGGTATATAATATAATGGTATATAATATAATATAATATAATATAATATAATATAATATAATATAATATAATATAATATAATATAATATAATATAATATAATATAATAATATATAAATGTAAATATAATATAGAAATAAAATATAAATATAAATAGAGATATAACTATAAATATAGATATAACTATAAATATAAATACAAATATAAATATAAATATAAATATAAATATAAATATAAATATAAATATAAATATAAATATAAATATAAATATAAATACAATTGGCTGATAAGAGCCCTGTGGATCTGTGCAATCCCAGGGTGTAGAAGGTGGCTGCTGTAGGGGTGGATGCTCCAAGCATGGCACAGGCTCCCCAAAATCCATCCACCACCCCCAAAATCCATCCATCACCCCCGAAATCCATCCATCACCCCCAAAATCCATCCATGCCTCCAAGCCGAGGTAGCCACAGCCTCGGGCGTGGATGAAGGCAGCAGTGCCAGCAAAGAAAGAAGCCAAAAAAAAAAAGGGAACTTCTGGAAAATCCATTAGTGAATGGCGTGCAGGAGGGAGCCGGGGCTTTTCAGGCTGCCGAGGCGGTGTTTTAAAAAAAAGAATCCGCAAGTCAAAAGGCTTGTGAAAACAAAAGGCAGCGCAGAGAGAGGCCCGGCGGGGCTGGGATGGAGCCCCCAGGGACGGGATCGGGATCCTTCATCCTGCGGGGCCGGGGACGGTGAGAAAGGAGCGGCAGAAATGATGGCAAAAGAGGAGGTTGTGCTCATTCTCTCGGGAGCAGGGGCTGGATGGGGCTGGGGGGGTCGGGCGTGCACGGGGGGGGTTCACGGGGTGTGAGCCCCCCACCCTTATCCCCACCCCAGGGTGGGCTTGGGGATGGATCCGGGGCTGGGGGCTCCTGCTTTGATTTTGGCCCTGGAAGGGGCTCAGTGCTGGGTGTGAGCAGCACCCTTGGGACCCTTCCCTGGGATCTGGGTGTGAGCAGCACCCTTGGGACCCTTCCCTGGGATCTGGGTGTGAGCAGCACCCGTGGGACCCTTCCCTGGGATCTGGGTGTGAGCAGCACCCGTGGGACCCTTCCCTGGGTGTGAGCAGCACCCGTGGGACCCTTCCTTGGGATCTGGGTGTCAGCAGCACCCTTGGGACCCTTCCCTGGGTGTGAGCAGCACCCATGGGACCCTTCCTTGGGATCTGGGTGTCAGCAGCACCCTTGGGACCCTTCCCTGGGATCTGGAACAGAGCAGCACCCATGGGACCCTTCCCTGGGATCTGGGTGTCAGCAGCACCCTTGGGACCCTTCCTTGGGATCTGGGTGTGAGCAGCACCCATGGGACCCTTCCTTGGGATCTGGGTGTGAGCAGCACCCTTGGGACCCTTCCCTGGGATCTGGGTGTCAGCAGCACCCTTGGGACCCTTCCCTGGGATCTGGGTGTGAGCAGCACCCGTGGGACCCTTCCCTGGGATCTGGATCAGAGCAGCACCCATGGGACCCTTCCTTGGGATCTGGGTGTCAGCAGCACCCTTGGGACCCTTCCCTGGGATCTGGAACTGAGCAGCACCCATGGGACCCTTCCCTGGGATCTCAGCAGCACCCGTGGGACCCTTCTCTGGGATCTGGGTGTCAGCAGCACCCGTGGGACCCTTCCCTGGGATCTGGGTGTCAGCAGCACCCTTGGGACCCTTCTCTGCAGTGATCTGGAGGCCGCTGGGACCCGAGGAGTTCCGAGCTCAGCCCTGCTCCAGGGAAAATTCCCCTTCCCTCCCCAGAAGCGTCCTGGGGGGGGCCAAAGCTGGGACCCCAAGGTCCAGGGTCACCCCAAGGTCCAGGGTCACCCCCGCAAGGTCCAGGGTCACCCCAAGGTCCAGGGTCACCCCAAGGTCCAGGGTCACCACCCCAAGGTCCAGGGTCACCCCAAGGAGGGTGCCCCCAGCTCGGGGGTGGCTCAGGGCAGGAGATGGAGGGGGGACGCTGCCCCAGGGAGCTGCAGCCGCTCGTGGCAGCGCCCTGATGGATGAAGGGTTAATGAAGGGTTTGGGATTAATTAATGCTCAGCCTCGGAGGGAGCAGGGCTGAGCCAGCGCCACCTTCCTGGGCTGAAGCCCCAAGCCAGGAGCTGAGAGGTTTTGTCCTGAGCTCCCGGGGGGATGCAGGGCTCAAGCCCAAATCTCAACAGCCCAAAGAGTCCGGGAGACTGGAGATGTCCAGGAAAACAGAAATGGCAAAAATGGGGTTTTTATACTCTTTTAGGTCTGTTTTTCTTAGGTCCCTTTCCTTTCCTTTCCTTTCCTTTCCTTTCCTTTCCTTTCCTTTCCTTTCCTTTCCTTTCCTTTCCTTTCCTTTCCTTTCCTTTCCTTTCCTTTCCTTTCCTTTCCTTTCCTTTCCTTTCCTTTCCTTTCCTTTCCTTTTTTTTCTTTTCCTTTTTTCTTTTCTCCTTTTTCTTCTCTTTCCTTTTCTTCTTTTTTCTTCTATTTTATATTTCATTTCATTTCATTTCATTTCATTTCATTTCACTCTATCCTATCCTCTTCTATTTTTCTCCCACCCGTCTTCTACTGAAGCGTGGAGCAAAATTCCTCAAAAATCCATCTCTTGCCTCCCCTCCTCATTAACAGCTCCCGGATTTTCCTGCCGCTCCCCTCTCTCCTGGAATTCCGTGGCCATGGATCCCTCCCTTGCTGGGCTCCAGGGCAGATGGGGTCTGGGGGTCTCTGTGGCTGCTCAGCTGCTGCCAGCCCCGGCCCATCCTGATGAATTTTCCATTCCCCAGCCCATCCTGATGAATTTTTCATTCCCTGGCCCATCCCGATGAATCTTTCATTCCCTGGCCCATCCTGATGAATTTTTCATTCCCCAGCCCATCCCGATGAATTTTTTTCCCCAGCCCATCCCGATGAATTTTTCATTCCCTGGCCAGGGCTGGCCAAGGACAGATGGACAACGGCCCCTTGGTCACTCGTGGCCTGTGCTGGTGTCCAGCTGCTCTGTCCATGATGGATGAGTTGGATGGAGCCGACGCCGGAGCTTTGGGATGAGCCTGGGACGGGGCTGGGAATGGGAGAGGGCTCAGGGGGCTCAGGGGGCTCAGCCCCGATCCTTTTGGCCCTGCTCTGGTTCCAATCCCATCCCTGGCTCTGCGAGGGAGGACAGGGAATGTTGCTGCAGCCAAACACCCTGAATTTGCCTGGAAAGCTCGGCTTTGCTGAGGAATCCCTGCTGCTGGTGTTGGGCTGGGCTGTGACGGGTCCTGAGCGTGGCTTTGTGCTCTCTGTGCCCCGACCCTGCCTTTGGGACGGGCTCTGCTGGGATGTTCTGCCCCTTCCAGACCTGCAGTGCCAGCATCTGCTGGAGGTGATGGAAATCTGGCCTCAGCCCGGGTGTCAATGCCCCAAAATGTTGCTTTAACCCCCAGCATCAGTGCAAGAGCAGCTCCGAGGCGCTGCCGCCAGCCTCAGGTTCTCCCTGGGGGTCAGAGCAGTGTCCTCTGAGGTCTCAGTTCTGACCCACAGCCCTGATTTCATTTCGGAGTCAGGGATGGACTCCGGAGTTCCAGCGCTCTGCTTCAGGCAGCTGAAGCCCCAAAGATCGTCAGGAAAGGCATCATTTAGAAGCAAAAGTCATTCCCACTGCGGGGCAGGCTTGGGAAAGCCTCTTCTCTCCTCCTCCTCCTCGTCCAGGCCCACTGATGGGCACGGAAGGTTGGCCAAGCACATCCCCAGGATGGGAAATCCGTGTTGGCAGGGCTTGGGGGAGCTGTGGGGGCCCGCAGCGAAGGCTGGGCTCTGGAAGGAGACTCCACCATCCCAGCTCGTGCTTTCCTGACCTGGAGCTTGCCCAGCAGAGCATTAAAACCCAGGGGAGTCGGGCAGCCCCCCAAAGCAGAGCAGCTTTCGGCAGCAGGGATTTCAGGGCTCAGGGAACTGCTCGGTGGAGGTTGGAAGAAGCTTGGAGTGGCCAGTGGAGGAGCCAGCAGCAGCTGGAGCGGCCGGACAGCGGCTCAGTGACCACGGAGCAGTGGACAGAGGTGGCTCAGCAGCTCCTCCTGGCACCCAAGGACTGGGATGCTGCTGCTGCCGGGCACCGTGGGCTGTCTGAAGGGGTGAGACCCATCTGGGTCACTCTGTCCATGAGCCAGCCCCTCTTGCTGGGGCTCAGGGGAATTTGGCTGCCTTTAAACCCCAGCTCCAGAGCGTCCTCAGCCTGAACGTGTTTGCTCCTCTCTCCTTTTTCACCCTCCAAATCCACCGGAGTCCTCTCCTGATCCCCCCGGGAGATGCGGGGCGGGCGCAGCCATCTGCGGGTGCTGCCCGTGGGTCATTCCGGTGGGCATTTTCACCCGGAGTATTTTTACACAGCGTGCCCGGGGGCTGGAACACGCGTGCACACGCGTGTGGGCATCCGTGGGGCGCCCCTGCTCCAGCAAAGCCACCTCTGGGGCTGCAGCTTTTCTCAAGGAGGGAGGCAGCGCACCCCAATCCCATCCCCATCCCCATCCCCATCCCCAATCCCATCCCCATCCCCACGCCGAGCCGTTGGACACCCTCAGCGGTGCGCCCGCTAAAAACCCCCCGAACAAAAGCCCAGTTCAGACTCGCTGCTGAATAGATTAACAAGATTTCCATAATTAGGGCGGGCGGGAACAATAGGATTCTCCCTGCCCAGCCCCCCTGCCCGCCTTTGTCTTGTGCTGGGGATAATGGGCAGCAGCGAGGGTGGGAACCGGCCCGGCCATTTGGTCACTGGACAGTAATTTTCTCACACTGCCAAGGGGAGCATTGAAACATCTGTCCCGCTCCGCCACTCATTCACGTCCCATTTCAGCCCTGACAACTCCTCCCTGCCCGCCGCCCTCCCTCCCCCTCGGTGGCTTTTCCAGGGTGCAGCCGGCCTTTCCATGGATTTGGGTTTTTATTCCCCCCAAACTCATCCTGTCCTTAAGGGGTTGGTTGGTGCCTGTGCATCGCCGCTCTGCCCCGCTCCCTGCAGCAGCTCTGGGGCTTGGGGATGGAGCTGGACGAGCTGTGCCATTGGGGTGGGCTTCCAACCACACGGCCTGGCCGTGCCCACCCTTCTCCAGGCTTTTGGAAAAGCGATTCCATCACTGGGTCCATCTCGGGGTGCCAATTTTCCAGCTGTGGGTTGGGGCGTCGGGATCGAGCCGTGGGGGAAAAGCCAGGAGCTCCTGGTGTCCACGCTTGGGGTGTGCTGGGGTGGGAACGCTGCTCACGGGCAGGGGATGGATGAGGTTTTCCTTGGGCTGGGGGCTGCCGGGTGCTCCCACCTCCGGGAGGGATTGGTGAGGGTGGCTGTCGAGGGGCAGCTGCTCCCCGACCCCAAAAACCTGGGAATGCCTCTGGGATTTGCTGGTTGTGCTGGTGGCACCTCATTCCTGCTGCGCTTGGCGCTGAGGCGATGCTGCAGTGGTCAGTGAGCTCTCCTGGTGCCCCCGAATCCCTGAGTCCCTGGCACTTGCAGCCGGACATTTCTGGGGGACAGAAGCAGCTGCAGCGCTGCCCTCTGCACCCACCGAGCGAGGATGGAAACTCCTGCTGTTTAAATTCCTCAAAAAAGGAAAAAACCAACCCAAAATTAAGGAAAATATCACAGAATCAGCCAAACGCTCATTTTTCCCTTGAGATCTCCAGGTACCTTTGCCCCCGTGCTCAGCCAGCCCCGTGGGCAGCTCCAGGAGGATGCAGCCCGCGTTTATCCATCAGGAGCTCTCTGAAAATGACCATAAATGCAGGGTGGGGGGGGGGGGGCCCAGCTCACCCCACACGGAGCCACCACCCAAATCCTCTTGTGGAAGTTTGATATCCAAAGTGGAAGCACAAGTGCCCTATAAGTCAATTAAAGCATTAAGTAATCTCATTGTGAGGGGGCCACAAAGTGGTTTAAAGGCTGCGGGCAGCGAGCGAGAGGGGCACGAGGTCCCTGCCTGGCTCTGGCATCAGCGTCCCCCCAGGGGCTGGACGTGGGGCTGAGGGGGGACCACAGAGGGGGCTGGAGCATGAGAGGGTGATGCCAACCTCAGCAGGAGGTGCCCGGGGGCGAGGGGGTCTCAGGGTGGAAGAATTTCTGCACAGAAAGATTTGGCAGGCATTGGGTTGGACTGGATAGGGCATGGTGGAGTCACCGTCCCTGGAGGTGTTCAAGGAGCAGCTGGAGGTGGCACTCAGAGCTCTGGTCTGGGGGACAAAAATTGGTCAAAGCTTGGACTCGATGATCTCGGAGGTCGTTGCTGACCTCAGGGATCCTGGGAATATCCAGAGTTGGTTGAAGCGGGTGCTCACAGCCCGGGGCTGCCATGGGGATCCAGGACAGGGCAGCTTTTGGGGATGCTGCATGCAGAGCTCCTGTTGCACTGCTCTCACCTGTGCTGTCCTGGCCCCACAGGTCTGTCGAAGATGCACTGGTCACCAGAGCATGCCCAGTCCCTGAACCAGTGGCCGGAGCAGCACCTGGACGTCTCCTCCACCACCTCCTCGCCAGCCCACAAGTCCGACCTGTACCCCAGCGCCCGCCAGCGCTTCAACTACGCCTGGGCCAACGATGACATCTCGGCTCTCACAGCCTCCAACCTCCTCAAGAGGTACGCCGAGAAGTACTCGGGGGTGCTGGACGCGCCCTACGAGCGCCCGGCGCTCAGCGGCTACGGGGACGGCGCCTTCGGGCCCCTGAACGGGCAGAAGGGGGACGGGGAGCCCTGGCCGGGGGCGCACGGCTCTGACGGCTCCTACCCCCTGACCCCCATCCACGATGGCCTGCCCGGCGCCAAGGGGGTGGTCCCGCCTGCTGTCCCTGCCGGCAGCGGGGCCATCGGGCTCGGCGGCTCCCCGGTGGTGTCCGGCAACCTCGCTGACCCCGTGTACCCCGGCAACTCCTGCGGAGCAGCCGCCGCCGGCTCCGGGGGGCTCGGGGCGTCTCAGGAGTATCCCTCAGGCTACGGTGGCACCTACTTGCCCTCCAGCTACTGCACCCAGCCGGCTGCAGCGCTTCCCCCGCCGCACCCTCCCGCCCTCCACAGCTCGGGGCTCCTGCAGCCCCCGCACCCCTCGCCCGCCCTGGTGCCGGGCTACGGCTCCTCCGGCCCCATGTACAACTACGCGGCCGGCAGCTACCCGCCGCAGCCGGGCTACGGGGGCATCCACCCGCCTCACCCCCCGGCCTCCTACCTGCCCTCCGGCATCGCCGCGCCCACCCCCATCCCGGCCCCGCCGCCCCCTGCTCGCCCACCCGGGGTGCCCGGCTACGGCTACCAAGGCGCCGGCTTGGGCCCCCTGGCCGTGCCGCCGCTGGGCACCGAGGCGGCGGGCACGCTGAAGAGGAAGGCGTTCGACATCGGCGGGGAGGACGACGGGGAGGGCAGGTACAGGAAATACAGCTACGAGCAGCCAAAGTCCCCCTACCCCATGCCGGACAACGGGGAGTGCCGGGGCAACGGCTTCGGTGGCGGCAGTGGCGAGTCCCCCCAGGTGGCCTTCAAGGCCGGCAAGCGGCCGGCGGGAGCCGGGAGCAGCGAGGAGCACGGCGGCAAGTACGGCGGGCAGCAGATGAAGGGCATGGTCTCGCCATCCTACGGTGCCAGGGACGCTGCCCTGCGGCCGGCAGAGCCCTTCGAGAAGTTCAGCCCTCCCCTTGCCAACGGGGAGCGGGCGGCCGAGCCAGGAGCCCCCTTCCCGCTGCGCCTGCCCCCAAAAGCGCTGGCGTTCG
Organism: Monarcha castaneiventris obscurior; assembly: GCA_026261815.1. NCBI lineage: Eukaryota > Metazoa > Chordata > Aves > Passeriformes > Monarchidae > Monarcha > Monarcha castaneiventris. Next base: position 55,028 of record JAMPIT010000253.1, read on the forward strand.
CTCTGGACGAGCAGCCCAAAAACGTCGACCCTCTGGTGCTGGAGCTGGTCAACACCAAGGTGGTGGAGCGGGGGCCGCCGGTGCAGTGGTCGGACATCGCCGGGCAGGTGTCGGTGAAGGCGGCCATCGAGGAGGAGCTGCTGTGGCCCATCCTGCGCCCCGGCGCCTACAGCGGTCCGAGCCACCCGCTGCGGACCCTGCTGCTCTTCGGGCCCCGCGGCACGGGCAAGACGCTGCTGAGCCGCTGCATCTCCACCCAGCTGGGCTCCACGCTGCTGCGCCTCAGCGGCACCACGCTGCTCTCCACCTGGAAGGCCGAAGCCGAGCAGATCCTGCACACCGTGTTCTTCGTGGCCAACTGCCGGCAGCCCGCCGTGGTGCTCATCACCGAGGCCGAGTCTTTGCTGGCGGCCCGGGCGGGCGAGGACGGCAGCCAGGCGAGCAACCTCAAGTCGCAGCTCCTCTCCTACCTGGACAACGTGGCTACCTCATCGGAGCAGAACGTGGTGGTCATCGGCACCACGGCCCGGCCGGGCAGCATCGACGAGGCGTCGCACCGGCGCTTCGGCACTCGGTTGTACATCCCTCCTCCGGACGGGGCTGCTCGGAGGCACATCCTGCGCCAGGCTCTGGCCCAGCAGAGCTGCTGCCTGAGCGAGCGGGAGCTGGCGGCCCTGGCACAACGCACCGAGAGCTTCTCCGGAGCCGAGCTGCTGCGGCTGTGCCAGCACGCCGGGGCCGCTCGCCGCGCCCTGCCCGGAGCCTCGAGCTGCTTCCAGGAGCTGGAGAAGGCGTTCTGCAAGGTTCGCCCCGCCGCCTCCCAGAAGGAGCTGGATTTATTCCTGGAGTGGGATAAGATGTACGGCACCAGGCACTGACGGCGGCGGGGGGGACGGGGGAGTGTGGATGGACCCCGAGGCGGCGATGATTTGGGATTTGGGATGATTTGGGGCCGGTTCTCGGAGCGGGGTGGGATCTCTCCTCCTCCCGAAAGCGCTCTGCCGGCAGCACCGCGTCCTTCACTTTTCCCGTTTCGGACTCGCCCAGGGATTTCCCCGCGCCGTGGATTTTCGGGAGCGTCGCCCACGACTCAGGATAAGCTATTTATTGTTGTCCCCAGCATCCGTCCCCAGGGCCCGGGGGCTGCGGCTCCGCGGCACCGGCAGCTCCCCGCATCCACCCAAAAGCTTTAATTGTTGTTTTGATGGCTTTCATTGTTCCCAACAGAAATACCTCAGGCGTCTTTTGAGCCCCTTCTCACCCGGAGGTGATCAGGGAAAGGGGGAGCTGGGGGAGACACCCAAACGCAGGGAATTTCACCCCAAAACAAGGAGGTTACACCCCGAACCGGGGGGTTAGACCCCAAACCAATGGGTTGCACCCCAAAACCAGGGGGTTTTGGAGTAAAATGCTGTAGATTGTTGAATATCCTAGACTCGGGTTTTTATTTTTGTAAGGTCTGTAGTATTTTTTGTTCGTTCGTTTTTTCTTTTTAACTACTCAGGAAAAGAATTACCTCAGAAAAACTAAAGAATGTTTTTTTTAAAAACACTTTTTATCTTCTCAGAAAAGGAAAAAGGAGATTTTTTTAAGAGTTTTTCCGACCTGGGACAAAGCTGCCTCCTGCATTTGCTTCCAAAGGGGGTGAAGAAAGGAAGAAAAATAAAAGGAAAAATAAACTTGAAGCTGTTACAAAGATGAAATTTGAATGTATTTCAGGTGCTTTCCACATATATTATGCCATAATTTTATTTGAAATTTTTGCTTTTAACATCGTTCTTGTAGAGTTTGGTGGAGTAACGTGTCTTCAGTGGAAAGTTTAGTGCTGTAGCTCGGGAGCTGTTGCTGGCACCGCTTTTTGGAGCAGGGAGGGTCCCCCCTGGAGTCTTTTGCTGCATCTGGGGGGTCACAGAGGGGACCCCAACTCCAGGTTGGGACTGGGAGGGATCCGGGTGTGGCCGTGCTCCTTTTTCCCCCGGAATCAGGGAATTTTGGCTCCTCCGAGCACTAAGGATGGAGCAAATCACTTCCCCTCCCCCCCAAAAAAAATAAAGCCCAGCAGGGCTTTGCACAGACCTGGCCCCTCTTTGCATCACCGTGGGGGTTTCCCCCCATTTAAAAAAATGTCAATTTTTATTATTTTTACTGCTCTAAAGGCCTCCCCCTTAGAGCAACCCCCCCCCCAAACCTCAGGGTCTGCGTGTGCAGAGAGAGAACGGATCCCTCGCAGGGGCTCCCCCCAGAGGTGTCTGCCAGGGTTGTTTTCCCAATTTTTCCCAATTTTTCCCAATTTTTCCCATTTTTTCCCATTTTTTCCCAATTTTTCCCATTTTTTTTCAGTTTCCTCTTGCATCCAGGGCATTACCAGGGCACCCCTCTGCCTCCCACCTCCAAAAAGTCGTGCCGGCTTCCTGAAGACTTATTATTATTATTATTATTATCCTATTTGTACACTCTCTGTAACCATTTCTACCTCATTTTGCAACATATTGTACATGAAAGTATTTAATTCATGTCTTATTGATGTCTGAGACAGACAAGCTCTAGGGCTGGGATGGTCTACCTCAAGAAATGCTGTATTTTAAAACGAAAAAAAAAAAGAAAAAAAAAAAAAAAGAAGTATTACACAGTATTAAAAGAGATTACCTGAACAGCTCCTCTCCTTGGGGTGATGGGGGGAGTCCGGGGGTGCTGAGGAGGGAGGGGGGGCCCTGAGGAGGTTTGGGGGCTCCAAGGACCCCACTCAGCCCCTGGTAGAGGTTGGGGGGGCTGGGAATGGCGTGGGAGGGGGGTCAGGGGTCCAGGGGGTGTGGGGGTGAGGAGTTGGGTGCTGGGAGGGGGCACGGGGACATCCCTGGCCAGGGGCTGGAGGGGCTGTGATGCCTTCTGCAGCCACCCAGAAACAGAGACCAGACAAGAGGAAGGGAATAAAGGTCGGTGTTTATTTGAAAGCCTTCAAGGCACACCCTGGGGGAGCCAGAGGCTGCCTCCAAAAAATGGATCCCAAGTGGACCCCAGGTCACGAGTTCTTCACACCTTTATAGGTTTGGTTCATTTGCACACCACAGTTAATTCTCCAATTAAAGCCCCAGTTTAATGATGGAATTCCCCTCAGCTTGCTCCCCCCCTTAGAGGCTTTGGGTTACACATTTTGGGCCTAGAAGAGCCTGGCTGTCCTTGAAGGCAAAGCCTGGAGAGGCTTTGTTGTGTCTGCCCAGCACGAGAGAGCAGAAATTGCAGGCTACAAGGAACTTCAGAGTTCCACTCTGAGCAGTACAGAAATTGTAAAATATCAAAGTTAAAACCTAAGGCATCAGCTGGAGGAACGACCCAGCCTTTCCTGGGACCCCCGGGGTCACCGGGAGGTGAATAAATGACCTGAGCTGAGGAGCCTTGGCCAGGAAAACGGGAGGAAGGCTCCATCTTCCTCCTCCTCTTCATCATCCTCATCCTCCAGCCAAGGGGGGCTCAGCTCCTCTCTGCTTGCTGCCTCCACGGTGGGATTTTTGGGGGGGATCCGGGGAAATTGCAGTTAAAATCAGGGCACTGGTGGCACCTCGTGGCTGCGTTGGCACCTCGTGGTTGGGGGGGTCCGGGTGAAGCCCCCTGGGCTAAACCCCGCTCAGCTCTGTGGCTGTGGGGTGGGAGAGGAAAGGTTTTGGGCTGGGGGTGGGAGCTGCAGCCCCTCTGCTCGGGGAGGGCCGGGGGAGCTGCTGCTGCTGGGGCCCTTGGGGAGCAGGAGGAGTCCTGAGGAGCAGAACCGTCCCCATCCCGCTGCCCCGGAGCTGCTGGCAGAGAGCTGGGGACGGTCCCAGCTCAGCCCAGTCCCGGGGGTGAAGGCCGGGTGCTCGAGGGTGAGGAGGATGCGGGAGGAAAAGGCTGCAGAGGCGGACAAACCTCGCTGCCAGCGCTGAAGGTGCCTCGAAGCTCCTCCTGGACGGCGCTGCAGCGCCTTGGATCGTCCCTGCTGGCCATTAGGGACACGTTCGGTGTGTCCCCGTGTCCCTGCACAGCCTGCAGCCCCACAGGGCCTCGGGAAGGCCACGTTAGGGAATGCCAGGATGCCAGGGGGGCTACCAGGATGCCAGAGGGGCTACCAGGATACCAGGAGGGCTACCAGGATGCCAGGAGGGCTACCAGGATGCCAGGGGGGCTGCCAGGATGCCGGGAGGGCTACCAGGATACCAGGGGGGCTGCCAGGATGCCGGGAGGGCTACCAGGATGCCAGGAGCGCTGCCAGGATACCAGGAGCGCTACCAGGATGCCGGGAGGGCTACCAGGATGCCGGGAGGGCTACCAGGATACCAGGAGGGCTACCAGGATGCCGGGAGGGCTACCAGGATGCCGGGAGGGCTACCAGGATACCAGGAGGGCTACCAGGATACCAGGAGAGCTACCAGGATGCCGGGAGGGCTGCCAGGATGCCAGGAGAGCTGCCAGGATACCAGGAGGGCTACCAGGATGCCGGGAGGGCTACCAGGATGCCGGGAGGGCTACCAGGATACCAGGAGGGCTACCAGGATGCCGGGAGGGCTACCAGGATGCCGGGAGGGTTACCAGGATGCCAGGGGGGCTGCCAGGATGCCAGGAGCGCTACCAGGATGCCAGGAGGGTTGCCAGGATGCCAGGAGGGCTACCAGGATGCCAGGAGCGCTGCTGGGATGCCAGGAGCGCTGCCAGGATGCCAGGAGCGCTGCTGGGATGCCAGGAGCGATGCCAGGAGCTCTTCCAGGCTGCAGCCGCGGGTTGCTCAGTCCTGGGAGCTGGCACAGGACGAGGGACCCGGTGACGGGGCCTCGCCCCTGGAGCCGCTCTGTGAGGTCAGGGGGGGTTCCAGGCTCCTGGGACACCCCGATACCGGGAGGCACCGAACCCCTGCTGGCACCCAAACGATGCTGCCGTTCCTGGGCCTCGCCCTGCTCGTGCTGGCCGTGCGTGGCCGGGGCGAGGACACCGTGGCGGCCACCGTGGGCCGGCACACCATGGGCCGCATCGCCGAGCTGCTGGCCGACTCCGAGTGCCAGCAGCTCCAGGTAGAGCTGAACAGCCCCGAAGAGGAGCTGGAGATGCCGGAGCATTTCTCCGAGGAGAATCAGCCCAGCCGCCGCCGCCGCCGGGGCAGCCGCAGCCCCAAGGGATGCTCGGAAGCCCTGCGGCTCTGGCTGGTGACGGCGGGCGAAGCGACCACCTGGGACCGCCTGGTCCGTGGCCTGCACCAAATCGGGCGCTCTGACATCGCCCGGGAGCTGGGGAAAAACCTGAACCAAGACCGGAGCCTGCAGCTGCGGAGGAACGTGGAGGGCTACAGCCGCAGCGTGCAGCATCTCAGCTCGGCGCAGCTGCGGCCGGGGGGGCCGCGGGGCAGGAGGGCTCCCCAGGCCGGGGACCTGCTCTTCGAGCGGCACCGACCCCCCCGCTACGGCCGTGCCCTCCTGGGCTGGGTCCGTCCTGTGGTTCTGGGCGTCCTGGGAGCCTTCCTGAGCTCCGCGCTCCTCACCGTGACCGCCGTGTACCTTTGCCACTGGAGGAGGCTCCTGGGCGCCTGAACCCGCGCTGGCACCGAGCTGGAGCAGCTGCCAGGGGCTGCTGAAGGGAAAATAAGAGTCAGTAAAGCCCCGTGGAGGGATTGAGATGCGGAGATTGACCCCGTGTGTTCTGCTGGGCAAGGAGGGGCCTGTCTTTGGCTCACTCGGGGTGAGATGACCACCAGGCATCACCATCAAACCCTGTGTGAGATGTCCCTGTGTGCCCCTGGGTGCCAGAGTCACCCCTGGCAGGGATGGAGCTGGGCAAAGCTCCCTTGGCCGTGTCCCCTCGGGACAGGATGGGAACAAATCCCCTCTGCTGGGTCGTTGGGCTGAGTTGTGGGATCCATTGGGGTCGTTGTGGGATCCATTGGGGTCCTGTAGGGTCTGTGGCCTCCCCCTGCTGCTGAAATCGAACCAAGGCGAAGCGCTTTGGGTGTGATTGTGGCCACCCGGGTGGCTGCAATTAATTAAAAGAATTAAACCCGCGTTTTGTATTAAGAAATGGTTTGCACCAATCCAACCAGTTCCCCGTGAGCACTGGAGAAGGAAGGGAATGACAAGGAAAGGACAAATAACCCCGAGCGCAGCTTTCAAAGACCAGCAAATCAGTTCAAATGCATGTTATTTATACAACACATTTTTTTTTCCCCCCTAAATAAAATGGAACCCGCTGCCATCACTCCCTGGAGCACCAGCACGGGCAGCTCCTGGCACCGAGCTGTCCCTGTGCCCATCAGGGAAGGTCAGGCTCTGCTCACGCTGCTCTGGCAGTGCTGGGCTGTTTTTCCATCTGTCCCCTCGTGCCCCCGTGGCGCAGAACGTCTGCCTCGGCCGCAGGGTGCCAGGGGATGGTGGCAGAGGAGGAGGCAGTGGAGCAGAGGGTGGAGGGAGCATTCCCCCATGACCACAGGGGCTGCTCCGGGTCAGAAATTTTCCCTGGAGCGGTGTGGATTTGCAGGGATAGGGCGATGCAAGGGAGCAGGGTGGTCGTGGCAGAATATAATAATTTAATATCTCCTAATAATTTAATATCTCCTAAAGCAGCACTCGACCTCCCTGAAGGAGCACCCAGAATATGCTGGGATGGGGTTGGGATGAGCTTTGTGTGGTGCCTGGGGGGATTTCAAAGCTGTGACTCCCTTCCCACCCCTCCAATGATTCCTGGATTCTCCTTCAGGGCAGGGGTTGAGGTTGGACGCCCACATTTCACACCAGCCCCACTTTGCAAAGCCACCACTGGAGTCCTGCCCTGCCCTGGCTTCTGCCCCAGGAGCCAGGACCTGCCTGAGCTGGGGACGTGGATTTTGGGGACTAAGGGAGTGGAGGTAACAGAACGACAGGGCAGTCAGGAGAAGTTGTTAAAACAAGATGGACATAACCTCTTTATTGCAAATTCCAAAGTAAAAAGATGTACAGTACAAAGGAACTCAAAAGTTCAGCCATGGAACTCCCAGCCCGTTCCTCCATCGCCTTCCTCCACCCTCCCCCAGCTCCATCCTCCTCCTCTCCCCGGGTAAAACACAACAGAGTAAAACCACGGGGTGGAAGGGGGAGCACGAAGAGCACGGGGCAAACACCAGTGGCCTGAGCGGGTGTCAGAGGGAAGAACTGGCCCTGCCCCGCAGTTGGACAACGGGAGGAGGGTGCGGGGCTTTCGTAGCAGCATTTTTGTCACCCCCTCAGTGCTCCAGGGCCCCACTCTGCCTGTGCCTGTGATCCTCAACGCATCACACTCGGTCGCTAATTAAGCCTCACAACACCCCTGTGAGGTAGGGAATGAGCCACCACATTTACAGACGGGGAGAACTGGGAATCCTCCATCCCTGTGCCCAGTTAAACCAGCGTTACCAGTGTGTGACATGGGGGAGGTGCAGGACGGCACAACCATGCTCTGGGTTTGCTTCAACTGGCCTCAACCGAGCAGCAAAATTCACATTCGTTCAACAAACTGGACCAAAAACTCACAATTATGTTTCCTATGAAAAATAACTCCAAAGTGACCGAAACTCAAATATGAAAAGTAATTCCAAGGTGATGCCTCGGGACATTCAACTCCGGGTTAAATCCTGCCTTCGGTGAGGCTCAAGCCCAGCTCAGCCCTCCTGGGCAGGAGTGGAATCAGGTGGGCAGGAGTGGAATTAGGCGGGCAGGAGGGGAATCAGGTGGGCAGGAGTGGAATTAGGCGGGCAGGAGTGGAATTAGGTGGGCAGGAGCGGAATTAGGTGGGCAGGTCGGTGCTGGGGTGCAGGTGAGGGCTCAGGCTGGTGCTGGGGGGCAGGTGAGGGGTCAGGCTGGTGTTGGGGTGCAGGTGAGGGCTCAGGTCGGTGTTGGGGTACAGGTAAGGGGCCAGGCTGGTGCTGGGGTGCAGGTGAGGGGTCAGGTCGGTGTTGGGGTGCAGGTGAGGGGTCAGGCTGGTGTTGGGGTGCAGGTGAGGGGTCAGGCTGGTGCTGGGGTCAGGCCAGTGCTGGGGTGCAGGTGAGGGGGCAGCTGCAGCCCCAATTCAGGGCCCTTCAGCACCACTGAGCAGCAGGAATGCCCACTCGAGCCCCCTGCCCCAATCCCTGTCACTCCAGGGGGGTCCCACAGGCTCAGGACTGGTCTGATCCCGGAGCAGGGGTGGGAGCTGTGGTCTGACAGCGCTGGGGAGCAGCAGGAGCCCCCAGCCCGGCCCCACACCGAGCTGCTGCCCACCAGCCCCTCCCAGGGGCTCCACAACTGCTCTGGGTCCTCTCTGGGGTCCTTCCAGGGCAGGTGATGGGGGCTGCAGGGTGAGGGGTTACAGGTGAGGGGTTATAGGATAAGAGGTGAGAGGTTATGGGCTGAGGGGCTGCAGCATGAACGGTTACAGGTGAGGGGTTATGGGATGAGGGCCTGCAGGATGAGGGGTTACAGCCAATGGGATGAGGGGCTACGGGATGAGGGGCTGCGGGGTGAGCGCTTACAGGGTGAGAGATTATGAGATGAGGGGTTATGGGATAAGGGGTTACAGGTGAGGGGTTATGGGATGAGGGGTTATGGGATGAGGGGTTACAGGTTATGGGATGAGGGGCTGCAGGATGAGGGGTTACAGGTTATAGGATGAGGGGTTATGGGATGAGGGGTTACAGGTTATAGGATGAGGGGTTATGGGATGAGGGGTTACACGTTATGGGATGAGGGGTTATGGGATAAGGGGTTACAGGTTATGGGATGAGGGGTTATGGGATAAGGGGTTACAGGTTATGGGATGAGGGGCTGCAGGATGAGGGGTTACAGGTTATAGGATGAGGGGTTATGGGATAAGGGGTTACAGGTTATAGGATGAGGGGTTATGGGATGAGGGGTTACAGGTTATGGGATGAGGGGTTATGGGATGAGGAGTTATGGGATGAGGGGTTATGGGATGAGGGGTTACAGGTTATAGGATGAGGGGTTATGGGATAAGGGGTTACAGGTTATAGGATGAGGGGCTGCAGGATGAGGGGTTACAGGTTATGGGATGAGGGGCTGCGGGGTGAGCGCTTACAGGGTGAGGGGTTATGGGATGAGGGGTTATGGGGTGAGGGGTTACAGGTTATAGGATGAGGGGTTACAGGTTATGGGATGAGGGGTTACAGGTTATAGGATGAGGGGCTGCAGGATGAGGGGTTACAGGTTATGGGATGAGGGGTCACAGGTTATAGGATGAGGGGCTGCGGGGTGAGCGCTTACAAGGTGAGGGGTTATGGGATGAGGGGTTATGGGATGAGGAGTTACAGGTTATAGGATGAGGGGTTACAGGTTATGGGATGAGGAGTTACAGGTTATAGGATGAGGGGTTATGGGATAAGGGGTCACAGGTTATAGGATGAGGGGTTACAGGTTATGGGATGAGGAGTTACAGGTTATAGGATGAGGGGCTGCGGGGTGAGCACTTACAGGGTGAGGGGCTGCAGGATGAGGGGTCACAGGTTATAGGATGAGGGGTTATGGGATGAGGGGTCACAGGTTATAGGATGAGGGGCTGCGGGGTGAGCGCTTACAGGGTGAGCCATCACACAACAACGTCCTGCCCTGCCAGAGCCGATCCCACACGGAGCATCCCCTCCTCTGCCTCAGCCATGGGGGCCCTGAGCAGGCACCGAGCCCTCGGAGCCAGCCCGGGCAGCTGCTGGCACCCGACAGCACAAACACCAACAACCTTCCAACAGCTCCTCCTGCACCTCGCTCTGCTTGAGAAAACCACCCTAAAACGCCTTGGAGGAAGCACAGAAGAGGAGGAGGAAGAAGGGGAGGAAGAGTGAGGATGCAACCAGGGAAATAACTGGGACACCAAGACAATCTTCCCTTGTACAGTGAAAAGGGTAACGTTTATTTCGTTTTCTTTTGGCTTATAGTAATTGTTAATTATGTTGGGTAAGACCAGTATGAGCCACCATGCAATTTCTAATACACTAATCTTCACTATTGAGCTTTTACAGCTTTAACAGGTGGATGGTTTGTTGGTGGTTTGTTGGTTTTTTTTTAAATTTTATTTTATTTTTGCAGCAGAAAAATCGTTCAGACTCAAGGTGTGGCCTCTACGGAACACCATGGGGTTACCTGAATTGTTTTTTTTTCAACGTTGGCATCTAGATTTTAAAAAAAAAAAGGTGAGGAGGAAAGTGAATAAAGCAGCTTGGACTGGCATTTCATTATCACCCTCCCCTCTTTTGCACTTTTGGAGTCACAAATTAACCCAAAAGGGAGGATTTCAGAGGTGGGAGAGGGAAGGGGATTACTTGGCGTGGCTGTGAGTTTTGGCTACAACTTTCTAACGACACCACCCTCCCTTAAACTTCACTCCCAAAGCCCCGAACCCAGAACATGAATTCTGTGCAGGTGTTTGAATTTGGAGATCTGGGTGGGACACCAAGGTCCCTGCGCCTCTTTGCCTCAAATTTCCTCCAACCTTGGCTTCACCCAGTGAAGATCCTGCCCCGGGGAGGAAACTAAAGGAGAAAAGCAGCCCCCAAAAACCCCTCCAACTCCTTTTTTTTGAGCAGAAGAACCAACCCTGGCCACCAGAAGGCTTCAGAACCTCCTCCCTCCCCTTCCTGCTCAGGGACCTGGCGCGTCTCGTCCTGAATAAAACGTTACCAAAAAAAAAAATAATATATCTATATACAGAGTTCGAAGGGAGTTTTTTATTTTAAAGTAATTGAGCAGCTTCATGAGTTGCCAGCACAAACGCTAACGCACCGAGCGTCACCCACAAGACTCAGCCCAGCCTAAGAACAATTACGAAGTTCAGCCAAATCTTGCATAGAAGTGGTCGACTTATTGCACATTGGAACCCAAAAATAGACACTTTTGCTGCTGCAAATATCACTTGCAATAAAGCTTTTGTTAAAATCTATTTTGGGGGTGGGATTAGGGTTTTGTTTGGAATTTTGTTGTTGTTGTTGTTGTATTTTTTTTTTTCCTTTGGGGGACATTTCCTGGCTATCTAAAGTCTAAGGACAACAGAAAAATCTTAAAAAAATAAAAATAACCATGGACAATGGCATAAGCCAGAAGCCATTCTATAATTTTTGTAGTTCTTTGTATTTACAAAAAGGCATGCCAATAAAATAAAATGATATATTACAGTATTTATAATATTCTCTTAAAAAGTTCAACCACACTTTTCAGCTATTTTTTTTCCTTTTTTTTTGTTTTTTTTTTTTCTTTTTGTGCTGTTTACAATGTAGCCTGTACATATGTATGTAGATTTTTTTTGTTTCTTCATTATTATTATTATTATTATTAATTATTATTATTATTATTATACATCCCATCCTAGGAGCAACGGGGGCAAGGCAGGACAGACGAGGTCCCTGCTGTGGGGCAGAGCTGCTCCCGTGCCGTGGCCCGAGGATGCCAAGGTGGCACAGATGGCTGCTGGATGGCTTCCTGCTTGGGTTTGGTTTCTTTTAGGCGATTCCTGTCGTTATTTTCTGGGTTATGGGATTATGCAAACTGAGATTCGTGCTCCCGTCAAGCTCTGGTGTCTTGGGGTGGTTTTTTTTTTGGGTTGGGTTTTTTATGCAAACTGAGATTCGTGCTCCCGTCAAGCTCTGGTGTCTTGGGGTGGTTTTTTTGGTTGGTTTTTTGTTGGTTTTTTTTTTTAAATTTTTTCCACTGTACTGGGTACCCTCAGTCGGGATGGGTCCAAATGTCACCCCCGTGCCAACCCTCGCCCTGCCACGCGCCGGTGCCACCCTGAGCCCTCCCTGGCCCTGAAGAGACACCCCAAGCTCCGTGGGGTTGGCCTGAGAACTTGGCTGAGTGGTGAGGATGCCCCAGGACGGAGCTGGGGATGAGGGAACTGAACGTGGCTCCTGAGACCAGGCCAGAGGTTGCCCCCAGCCCCGAGCCCTGGAGATGCAGGAAACGGGAGGAAGGTGAAGGCACGGGGCTCCTCCTGGGCTGCAGCCCCCAAAACCCCTGCTGGCTACACCCCAGGCCACGGGAGAGCCACGCCACTGACCCCATGGCCCAGCCCTGCGTCCCCACAGCCCAGCAGGAGCCACAGTGGCCACGGGAGAGCCGAGGGCGAGTCCCGAGCCCATCCCTGACCCTTGTGGGTAGGATCGTTGTGGGTGAGCTCCCCAAATTCCTGCTAGCAGAGGTAACATGCTGCTTCTTCTTTGCTTTTTTTTTTTGTTTTGTTGTTTAACGTTTATCTCTACCAAAAGAAGTGTCTACACTGCAGGATGGAGGCTGAACAGTAATTAATAATATCGATGCTAAATATTGCAGGATACAACTGACCTTGCTGGCTGGTTGAAGCCCTAGGTTTTGGATTTACAGTGACATGGATAACAAGCCATTCCCAGATTTATCCTCTCCCCTTTGGTGAGGTCCAGAGCAGCATTTTGAATTTTTGTTCTATTTCAGTGTGCAAAAACCATGGCTGTATGGAAAAGAAAAGTCGAAAAGTTGTTAAAACAGACACACACAATTCATTCATCTGCTTGTTGGGTTCTGTTGGGGGTTTTGGTGATTTTAAGAGTTACGCTGGGGTTTGTTTTTTTTTTTTTTGTTGGGTTTTTTGGTTGGGTTTTTTGGTTGGGTTTTTTTTTTTTCTTCTACTGGCAGGTTTACAGAAGATTCTCTGTGAACTGGGACGTACTGGTGCCAGGCAGGAGCATCACTAAAGGTTTTCTCTCCAAATACAGTGTGCGGTAGATACTCAGTGAGAGTGCCTCGAATTTTTATGGCTTAACACACCTCTGTGGACAGGTGACTGCGTGTCTCTCGTGGTTATGGTTCCTCATGCATGGTCCCTGGTCATGCCATCATGCAAATCATTTCTACACGTTAATGAGCACTTTGTTTTTGGGGGGGGATCAGCCCGAGCTGGCTCCAGGCTGAAGGTACCCGATGACCCCATCTCCCAAACCAAGTAAAGCCCATGTAGAAAGTAGAATGCAAATAATAAATCTCCAAATAAACTATGATAACTCGGTGGGCTTAATGGGTGTTTTGTTTTCGCTTTTCCTTTTTTTGTTCTACTTGTTTTAACTCTTTTTCAATTTTTTTCTCTTTTTGTTTTTTTTTGCTGCTTTAACTAAATGCAAATCTAGTTTTGCATGAACGAACCCATTAACATTGTGGCTTCTGGGTTTTCTTCCGAGAATAATCAACAAAATGGGAAAATAAAATCCATTTGGGGCTGCTTTGGAAAATACATGAATCCCAGCAGCAGGTTTTGTTTCTCTGTGTGTGTGTGTGCGTGGGTGTGTGTGTGTGGTTTATTTTGCTTGTTTGTCCTAAGTTGCATTGACTGATGTGGAACATGCAGTATCCACCTGCCCAAACAATAGAAAATCCTTTTTTTTTCCTTTTTTTTTTTTCTTTTTTGTGTTTAAATGTTTGTTTACAGGGTCCTTTAAACAGGTGGTAGGTCACTGCTTTAGATGCAACGCTGTCACACAGTAAGCAGACTATGTTTGGTATAAGATCTTCAGGTAAGTGTCTCCACAGCTGTTCTGTATTGATATATTTCAGGAAGTTTGTAAACAATCTTTTTTTGTTTTGTTTTGTTTTTCACTTGCAAATAATTTAATTCGTACAATTCTACTATTTCTTTTTTTTTTTCCTTTTTTTTTCCTTTTTTTTTCCTTTTTTTTTTTTTTTCTCTCTGTGTGTGTGTGTGTGTGTGTGTGTCTCAACACTTGGATTCCCTGGTGTCTTTGTGTCTCTTTGCCTTTTCTCTCCTCCCCTCCTCTGCCCGCTGCTGTTTCTCCTTCTCGGGTTTGGTGACGCTGTCGTAGGAGGGCAGGGATGCTGTGGATGGGGTTCCTTCCTTTTTCTCCCTGTTTGCTCCCCCGTTCTCCAGTTTGGTGGTGGCAGGCCTTCGGCTGATGAAGCCCCGTCGTGCCAAACGAGCCCTGTAAGCCCTCTGGATCACCACGGCCGACACCTCCTCCTGCTTGCGCCGCAGCGTCGTGGTGATGGGCTCATAAGACACTTTGGAAGGGTTGGAAGCCACGAATCTCTCCTCCATCTGCTGCCTCAGGATATCCAACTCCCCGCTGTCCCCCAGGACACGTTTGGTGAAGGCAAACAGGATGTCCAAACAGTGGATCCTGTCCCCACTTACCATAGGCAGGTCCATGGCGATGAGTTCGATGGTGTTGGGTTTCGGGACGCGGAGGGGATGCTCCAAAGCGTCGGCAAAGTCCGCGAGCTTGCTGTACTCGATGAACTGCGTGGCGTCGGGGTCGAACTTCTCCCAGATCTCGTAGAACGTCTCAAAGTCGTCCTCGCTGAGCGGATCCGCGCTCTCCTCCGTCGCCACGCTGAAGTTCTCCAGGATGATGGCGATGTACATGTTGACCACGATGAGGAAGGAGATGATTATGTAACTCACAAAGAAAAATATCCCCACCGAAGGGTTCCCGCAATCCCCCTTAAAGCCACTGCCCGGGTGCTCCTTGTCCAGGTCGCAGTCCGGAGGCCGGTTCAGGATGGGCAGCAGGAGCCCGTCCCAGCCAGCCGAGGTGGTGATCTGGAACAAGCAGATCATGCTGTTGCCAAAGGTCTCAAAATTGAACATGTCATCTATGCCAGCCTCATGCTTGACGTAGGCGAAGTTCGACATGCCGAAGATGGAGAAGATGAACATGACCAAGAAGAGCAAGAGGCCGATGTTGAACAAGGCAGGCAGGGACATCATTAAGGCAAAAAGCAGCGTGCGGATTCCTTTGGCTCCTTTGATTAATCGCAGGATGCGGCCGATGCGAGCCAGGCGGATGACTCGGAACAGGGTGGGTGACACAAAGTACTTCTCAATGATTTCAGCCAGGAACATTCCTAAAAGAAGAGAGGCAACAAGTGTGACAAAGGAGACGGCACAGGCTGCTGCTTCCTCTGAGCCTAGTGAGGGATGGGGCACACAGAACACCTCGGTTGGATTTTCAGAGGGTGTCTGCGACCAAGAGGTCTCACGTTCAGGCAGGGGAAGTCATCCTGAGGGGCAGCTCCCATCTCTGCTCCCTGGGACAGTGCAGGACACGAGGGAACGGCTGGAGCTGTGCCAGGGGAGGGTTCGGTTGGGTATCAGGGAAAGGTTCTTCCCCCAGAGGGTGCTGGGCACTGCCCAAGCTGCCCAGGGAATGGGCACGGCCCCGAGGCTGCCAGAGCTCCAGGAGCGTTTGGACAGCGCTGCCAGGGACGCCCAGGGTGGGATTGTTGGGGGGTCTGTGCAGGGCCAGGGGCTGGACTGGATGATCCCTGTGGGTCCCTTCCAACTCAGGACATTCTGTGATTCTAGGTCTTTACTAAACGCTAAATAGTTGTACATGGAGAGGGAAAGAGGTTTGGCTACAGGAGGATTCATCCCTCCTGCTTCTTGGGCATGTCTGCTCTCAGTGCCTACCCCTGCCACAGGAGCCAGGACTCTGCTCTGGAGGTGCTCAAAGCGGGTAAGATAAACCTGATTTCGAGCAGCAGCAAAAACTGGGGCTGAGTTTTAGGCTGTGGGATGGTCTGAAGGCTGGTGGTTTGTCAGTGATGCTAAAAACCTCAAAACCTGTTGGAGGAAACATGGATTCAGCATTCAAACCAACTGCAAAGAGGACGGCGAGTCACGAGCTGTGGCAGGAAGCCCTGCAGGGTTGTTTCCAGGGGTTACTGAGCATTACAATATCCTGATGAGGTGAGTGAAACTTCAGTTTTTAAAACACAGAGAGCAATTGTCAAGTGGTTTGCTCCACACAACCGGAAAGGAATGCCAGAACAGAGGGAAGAGGCATCAGTCAGGACTTCAGGCAGGCAAATTCTGCCACGGTCTCTTCCCGAGGCTTAAAGAGAACCTTGAAGTCCTGGTATCCCCTTCAAAGACAAGAACATGTTCTACCCTGCAAACACCAAAACAGCCTGGCACTCAAAGACCTCAAACTGGTGTCACACTTACCCACGATGGACAGAATCACAACCACGAAGTCAAAAATGTTCCAGCCGATGGTGAAGTAGTAGTGCCTCAAGGCAAACATCTTCAGCACGCACTCGCAGGTGAAAAAGATGACAAACACAAAGTTGATCCAGTAAAGGATGTCCTCCATCTGCTTGCTCTGAGTATCTGTCTCCACCATCATGGTCACCATGTTGAGGCAAATGAGCATCATGATGACGATGTCAAAGGCTTGCTGAGTGACAAAGTCGAAGACAGCTCCTTGGATGCGGTTCTGTGAAACGGGAGAGATGAGGAACCAAGAGTGAACAAAAATCATGTAAGTGTGGAATGGTTTGGGTTGGAAACATCCTTAAAACTATCCCATTCCACCCCCTGCCCTGTCCAACCTGGCCTTGGACACTGCCAGGGATCCAGGGGCAGCCCCAGCTTCTCTGGGCACCCTGTACCAGGGCCTCACATGGAGGAATTTGTTCCTAATTTATCATTAGTCAACAAATTATTTCACCATTGGTGGAAAGAGGGATGAGGACGTAGTTTTGTCAGTATTTAATAAAGCTTTCAAGACAAACCCTGCCCACAAGGCAGTCTGCTTGGGGCAAAGGCAGGAAAATGCCATTATTTACACCCCAATGCTCTCCTCTGCCCCTACTAGCAGTGAATCTTCCTCTTTGCTGAGCCCAAAGGGAGGGTGATGCACTTCCAGTCACAACTGGGGAAAGCAGCCAGACCCTTGTGCTGGTGCCTGATGAGAATCCAACCTCTTCTGTGTCCTGGCAGCACCACAGGCCCAGAAGCAGGATGCTTTATCCACGCTTTATCCATGCAGTATCCAAGGAATTCAACCCCAAACCCTTCTTGGCTTTCTGAGGGATTCAAAGTCTTTCAGAAACCAAGGAAATGAGCTTAGTTCTCCATCAGCACAGCCCCCAAGGCTGGATAATTGCCAAAGGTCCCCCTGCTAGTGCCAGGAGGCTCCTACTCCACATCTGTGGCCTCTCAGCTGGATGAAGTTTTGGGATTATTTTGTTGATTCAAGCCATGAACTGCTGAACACCAACCCCAGTGAAAGTGGTTTGACCTTTGGAGGTGATACCTGAGTTACAATGCCAAGAACAGGGTGATGTGGAGTCCAACAGGAGTTGGAACAAAGGATGTTTTTGGAGCCAAAGCTCCACAGGTTTTCCCTGAGCTCCCTCTAACGTACTCACCAGAGGTCGGGGAATGGGTTTTTGAGGCTTCTTGGAGCCCAGTTTTTTCATGGCATTGTAGTACTTCTTTTGTTCTTCTGTCATGAAAATATCTTGACCTCCAAAGTAAAGGGGCAAAAGGAAAACTGGTTACAATCAGCTCATGCACCAGAAGGGAAAGGAGTAAATCCCAGCTCGGGCAGGAGGAGACCTGCCAGGTGAGAGGCTGGTGGCAGCCATTTCAGACAGAAAAAACTCACTCTAATACCCAGGCTGTGCTGATCTCTCTTTAAAAATTACTCTTTTTCCTATAAATGACCTGTTCCACTGCACTGCCTCCTTCCCACCCCTCTCTCCCCTCTGTGATGAGCAGGTGTGAGGTGTGAGGGCATCTACAGGAGCTGCACCATGCAAACCCTCGGCTTGGCTTAGAGGAAAAGCAGGATACGAGAGAAAGGGAGAGGCAAGGAAGACATCTTGCTTCCAGTCTGTATTTTAGTCCTAAAAAAAACCCCCAAAATGCACAAAAATGTACTCTAGGGAAAATGTTTCATCTGGCTGTAGTTTAAATCAAGCCTTGGGCTGCGTGTTGTGCTCCCTGAGTCTGCTCAGCCACTCCCACGAGGCATCAAGAGGTCCACAGCCCTAAGAGAGGAGGTTTGTGCCCCAAATTGACTTTATTTTGCCAGTAATTGACTTTATTTTGCCAGTAATTGACTTTATTTTTGGGTTTTTATAGAAACCCACCAGCCTGAAGACCCAACACTCCTGGAACAGGTCTGAGCTCGAATCAGCAAACACAGATCACTTATCTTTTTCTTCTGCTGATTGAAGTTGTCGATGATGACACCAATGAACAAGTTCAGGGTGAAAAAGGAACCGAAGATGATGAAGATAACAAAATAGATGTACATGTAAATGTTGTCCTCGTACTTGGGTTGCTCTTCTTGCTGAAGGGGAGATAAGAAGAGGAACAAAGAACATTTCAAAGACATCATACAAATGTGGGCAAAATGAGATGATTGGTTGTGTTTCCAAACTATTTTCTTTTGAAGATGCAAGACCAAAAAGATCAAAAACCCAAAGAATATTTTTATGCTTTCCTGGCACAGTCATACTTGTTTCAAACCTGCATTCAGTGCAGGACAAGGAAGTCCATTTAAAAATATTTTAATATAAAACCAAGACAAGAAAAAGGGGGGAAAAATTGAAACCAAAAAGAAAGTCATGGTATTTGCACGATTCCAGCATGCAAGAACCAGAAAAGTGCCCCAGGAATGAACTCCAACCCAGACATGCTCAGACTTCCTTACAGACATAAGATTCATGGGAGACCTTCTGGCTAATTGCTCCCCATAATTTATTATAATGATTACATCTATAACTTCGTTGTATTCTTTCCTTTGCTGTATTTCTACTCCAGTTGGAGGAGAACAAAAAAAGCAACCAGAAGAACCTGCCCTTTTTGGGGTTTTCTTGAGCACCTTTTAACTCATCAGACCACCAGAGCAAACAAAGCGATCATGAAATAAATGCCTCAAGCACAGTTCTACAACTTCTCCTCTCGATTTTACCAAAGCAAAAGAGCAGACAGAAACAAGGGGGAGGGGAGTTTGTGGCCTTGAATTTTACCTTTCTGGAATCTACAGCTGCATACATGATGTCCATCCAGCCCTTGAATGTAGCCTGGCAAAGAAAACGCACATTCTCTGAGGCAGAATTCACCCAAAATACAAGAACAAGCCTGAATTGTGCCAGCTTTGTCAAGGACTCCCTGGCACTCCTGATGGCCCTGTATCATGAACTTTAATTTTTATTAAATTATTTTTATTTTAAATGATTTATTCTTTTAAATCCCAAATATTTCCTCTTTTCATTTAATCTAAATTACATAAATCAAGCTCGAGTAGTTGATCCATGGGAACCTCACGAGGTTCAACCAGGCCATGGGTAAGTGGATAGACTTGGGGCTGGGATAGACTGTGCTGGGAGACCCCTTAAATTAGGAAAGAGAAGAAATATAAATCAGCAAATTCATTCCAGCCCCAACCCGAGTGGGCTTAATGGGACGCTGCATTTCCCAGAGAGGAAAGCACTAAATGCATTTTGTATTATATTTTCGAAAGCCAAACTTACAACTTGCAGCAGAGCCAGATATCCTGCCCCAACGTTGTCAAAGTTAATTTTCACATTCTTCCATCGGATCTCCGTGGAGTTGGGTGGCATCAGAGCTTCGCACTCTGTCTTGTTGTTAACAACATCTATCTCAAAGCGATGCTCAGCTGTTTCATTAAAGCAGTAATGATATTTCCCGGCAAACAGGTTAACCCCCATAATGCTGAAAATCAGCCAGAAGATAAGGCAGACCAACAAGACATTCATAATGGAAGGGATAGCGCCAACCAAGGCATTGACAACCACCTGTGTTGGAAGGGGTGGGAAAAAGTTTCAGTATAAAACACGAGGCAGGAGACAGCAAGCATCAGTACAGCTGTTTTTGGGGGGGGAATAGGGGAGCAGGCCACTGACACGTGGGTGGTGGTTGCTCCACACAGAAGTTGGCAGTGAACTTACTCCAAGCAGTCACAAATTCTGCTTCGAAGCCACCTTGGGGGAAAGCTCTGTTTTCAAAATAAAACAGGCCACGTTGTTGGGTTTGCAGAATTTGGTTTTTGGATCGTTTGTTCTTCAGTCAAGCAATAATTATTTTATTTAATTTTCAGTGCCCAAAGGGAGAAGGGGGGCTCAGATTCTGTCATCACAAAGAGGCTCCTGGATGGAATTTTCTCAGAGCCACGTGTGAGGACACTTTTGCTCGTGGATTCAATAGGTTTCATCAGCCAGTAGCCCCTCCAGCCATTCCCCACGTTCAAACAAGGCTGTTTTCACTCCGGGGCCTGATCCTGCTCCCACCAAAGGGCCCCAGCAGTGGGGTCAGGACCAAGCCCAGCATCACTGTGGTCACACTAAGCACTGAGTAACACCAAGATCATACTGTGGACTAAGCAAGGCCAGTCATGTTGTCCCAGGCAGAGAGCTGAGCATGCAGCTTGGCAGGCCCAAGAAGACAGAAAAGCCATGTTCCTTCCTCCAAAGGGCAGCAAATGCAGCAGGAACGAGGATGGGTTTTGTGAGAGCTCATCTCTTCCTAATTTTAGCCTCTCGCAGTTTGGGAGCACCATGTCCCTGAGCATCCCTCGGCCAACACACGACCAAATGTAAGCTCTGAGGCTTTTAATAGAGGCAGGTCAGCAGGATATTAAATCTTTTATTATGATCTCCTAATTTAGATTCCTTTAATAGATGAACAGAACCTAAACTATTGTTACCCCTTCGCCTTCGTTTCGAAAGACAAACGCAAACCCCACGGGGACTCAGGGGTAGAACGTGAGCCACAGCTCATCCTGGACCCTTCTCCTCCCACAACATCCCCTCGTTGGAAGCCCCCACCACCACCTCAGGTGCCCACAGCCAGCTCAGACTGGGCTTGGAGGATTGGTCTAGCAAAAGGTGTCCCTGCCCATGGCAAGGGGTGGGACTGGGTGGGCTTTAAGGTCTTTCCCAACCCCAAACCAGACTGAGATAGAGGCATGGAGGAGAATTGAAGGCCACAGTGATCTGGGCAGTGAATCTTCTGTTCCAAGTGCTGGACAGCATCACGAATTCATGGCTACACCCAGCAGGTCTGAAGACACAGGTGAGAGCCCCAACAGGCTGCCTATGGATGCCTTTGCTCTCATTCTCCCTTCATCCCAGCTTTGCTCGGCTGCTGGACACCAGCACCACACCAGCAGCACCTTTTGGGTCAGATCCTATGAATCCATTGATTTATTCCAGTTTATTCCAGCGAAAAAAAGGGGTCATATCCTGATATCCTCCTGGAACCTGGTCATTTACAGTTCATTAGATGGACACAGCTTTCCAAAAGGAGTGAAAGGAGGAACATGGCTTTTGTGTGCAGACTGACAAGAACACATGCAAGTCTCACAGCATCACTATCAAACTCCCTGACCGAGCTCAGAGCAGAGCAAGCTCCTGGAAATGCAGATTGCTATGGAGGAGAGAAAAGCAAAGAACCACAGTTTCAGTCTCCTTTGCAAAGGCATTTCAGATCTCTGTTGCCTGGCTCAGAGGAACTGGTCTGGTTGGATGGGGCAGTGACATTCATCTCCAAGTTAAAACAAGGAAAAATAATTGGGTCTAGGTAGCTACCAGGGCTGCAGTTGTAACTATCAATTTTCTCCTGGTGGAAATCCCCCAATTTAAGCATGAGAATTCCCTGACTGTACATTAGAAATCTTCTCCTCAGCATGACTTAAAAATAGCTTTTATTATCTCCAGGTTTAGTGCTAGGCCTGTTCTTTGTGCTCAAACTTCTGGGTGGGACCTGAACCCAGCTCAGCAAAAGCTCTGCTTTTGTGTTACCATTAACAATTTAACCATTAATTAACCATTAATTTTTCTTCCTTTGTGCCTGTACTGTAGATTCGAGTTTAGAATTAAACTAATAACACAAAGAAATAACAGTGGGAGAAGGTCTTAGAGAAGAAAGGTCTCCTTTGGAGTTGGAGCTCGTGTATTTCTGTTAATTCCCAGGGAATCTGAGGATCCCTCCTCAGCTCACTGCTCCTCTTGTGCTGGATTTTGGGCTCAGCTACAGCAAATCCAAAGATCAGCAGGATCCAGATGGAATTGTTCCAGAAGGATCCAGGTGGAATTGCTCCAGAAGGATCTAAGTGGAATTGCTCTGGTCAGACCCTGAAGTAAAACTGCAACTGCTACTCCCTTCCCTTATTATTTAAAATGCATCATTTTCTCTGGTGCAGTATCCCTGATTATGAGCTAACTGGGATTTAGCACAAACCCCCTCATTCTCATTCTAAGAGCACCTGGGAATTCCATTAATACAAACCACCCTTTATTTGATTTTTTTACTACACCTTTTTTTTTTTTTTTGCATTTTCTTAGGAGACTATTTCAATCCCAAACGGGACAAAAAGCACCAAAATAACAGAATATTAGTGGCAAAGCAGCCACAATAATTGAAACACCCAAGGGAGTGGTGCCAGTACCAATTCAAGGAAAGCTTGTTCAGTTCAATGCTTTGCTTGTGCTTTGTTCTGGTTCCACAGTGACAGGACAGGGACCAAAAAAGCATGGAAAAAGGGAGGGGACAGAAAGGAAAAGCTTCACTACTAGACAAGGCTGCCAGTCACCACCAGACTGGACTGAGAACAACAAGGTGCAACAAGAGGAATGAAACCAAAGTTTTCAAAGAGCTGAGCTCGCCCCAGTCCCTTCCTGCAGTGACCCACGAGAGGCAGCAGCCTTTTCCCCTGGTTACTTTTTTAAAAACCCCCTCAGACAGAATCTTTCAATCCAATTCCGCCAACAGCCAACACCTGGAGGGGCTGGAGACCCTGAGGTGGTTCCAATTCTGCTTCTTTGCACCTGGTGATTCTCCCTAGATAAAGATATTACAGCTGAGAAGCCCCTCGGATGCTCGAGGTCAAAGCCAGGCCAAATGAGAACAGCCAAGTGTCGACATCGGCTACGAATGGCAGGTGGTTTGGGCCAGTAATTAATGTAATGAGGCAGCTTATGCATCTCCCTTTGTTAGAGGGGAGGGTGCAGCGGTGGGCAGGGTGAGGGTACATCCACGTAGAGGTGATCAAGTCAGCAGCTGCATCATGATTCTGTTTGGAATTTTCTTTCCACCAGTTTTGATCAGTTCTAGCATGCTTTTAAAAAAAACCGCTCCACGGGCATGCAGAAGGATCAGCTGCTAATGGCATCTTACCCTCATCCCCTCAAATCGGGACAACGCTCTTAAAGGCCTCAAGGCTCTTAGTGTCCTAAGGGACTTTATGGCACCTAGTTCCGAGTAGCCCAGGGCATTAGCTATAAGGCTGACTAAAGAGACCTACACAGAAAATAGAAAAAAAATAGAAAAAAGAACCAGAAAAAAAGAACAAGAAAAAAAAAAACAAACAAAAAAAAGAAAAAAAAAAGAAAAAAGAAATTAAAAAAAAAAAAACAAGAAAGGAAAATAAAAAAAAAAAAAAAAAAAGAAAAAAGAAAAAAAAGGTTCCAGACTGTTAGATTGGATCCCCTAGCCCTGATTGCCCAGCCCAGGAGCCACCTGGGCCGCCCCAAATACCGAAGCCATGACACCAGCTGCCTACTTCACTTGACTGAACCGACCTGGAAGGAAATAATGCAATTGAGAAAAGAACAGAAGGGGAGAGATCAGTGAGAGAGAGGCAGAGACACACACGGAGAGGGGCTGTCGGAAGGAAGAGCCCAAACGATGACAAAAACCTTACCCTCGCCCTTTACCGGCTGCAGGATCCCGGCGGCGCCCATGAAATTTAAGCCAGACAAATGTTAAAGGTACCTATGAGAAAGAATACAGATAAATACACACACTGCACACCTGGGCCAAGCTCCCTCTGCCACGGCCGCTCCTGAGCCCGATTCCAGCTTCTCCTGCCTCACCACCCCAGGCTGGGGGTGTTCTCCTGATGCCTTAGGTTTGAACTTTGATATTTTACAATTTCTGTGCTGCTCAGAGTGTAACTCTGAAGTTCCTTGTAGCCTGGAATTTCTGCTCTCTCGTGCTGGGCAGACACAACAAAGCCTCTCCAGGCTTTGCCTTCAAGGACAGCCAGGCTCTTCTAGGCCCAAAATGTGTAACCCAAAGCCTCTAAGGGGGCAGCAAGCTGAGGGGAATTACATCATTAAATTGGGGCTTTAATTGGAGAATTAACCGTGGTGTGCAAATGAACCAAACCTATAAAGGTGTGAAGAACTCGTGACCTGGGGTCCACTTGGGGTCCATTTTATGGAGGCAGCCTCTGGCTCCCCCAGGGTGTGTCTTGAAGGCCTTCAAATAAACACCGACCTTTATTCCCTTCCTCTTGTCTGGTCTCTGTTTCTGGGTGGCTGCAGAAGGCATCACTCCCTGCCTGGCACACAAATAAACTGCATTTTCTCCCTGCTCGGGAGCAGCCCCGAGGGAGGAGCTGCTTGACTCAGGTTCTGGACCACGGCACGGCTTTTAGATCCCTGCTCCAACTTTTAAATCCGTGCTCCAACGCTTCTCCAACCCCAAGGAGAACCTGTTCAGCAGCCCGGAGTCAGATTTAGGCTCTGAATGAGTGAATTATCAGACATCTCAAACCCACTGAAGTCACAGAGGTGACTTGGCCACATGTGAAGTTACAGACACAGCACAGCAGCTGCTGCTGGTGCCACTTTTCATTCGTGTCACACTACAGACACATAAGAGAGAGACATGAACCCTTTTTAAGGGGAAAAAAAGACATCCATACACAGCAACAAATAACAGAAAAACATGGGCCTCCTCCTGGGACAGGTGGGGTTTGAGCTGAATTCTCAGAAGAGGACGCTTCCTGTGTCTCGTTCTTTTATACAAGAGATATTGGACTAATAATGGAGAATTCATTATGAGGAGGATTCTTAATTCCACGTGGATTTCAGGGAAATACCAGATCCAGATTTCGAATGCAGAAAACGTGTGGGAAGATTGAGATTTCATCTTATTTGGGCATGTGGCTCATGTGCTTTTTCCATCTTCATATGGAAGGTGTCCCTGTCCACAGCAGGGGACTTGGAATTAGAGGATTTTAAAGTCCCTTCCCACTCAAACTATTCCATGATTTTATGGTATCTGCCCCAAAAATAAGTGGCCACAATTTAAGGCCACACAGAGCTTTGGTTTTTCCATCTGATTTTAAAATTCCACTAATTTGAACCATGCCAGGGGTATCCCAAAGGTTCCAACAAAGATCCCAGGGCTGTCCCAAAGGTTCCAACAAAGCCTTTGTGAGGCAAAATCAGCTCAGTCAGGCCAGGACCGAGCCCTTGGCAACGCCAATAAGTTAAAATCCTGGACATGAATCCAAAAATGCGATGGATTTGGAGATGTGGACTATTTACCCTGAAAATACAACACTGGAAGTGCCCCATCCCTGGAAACTGCCCCTGGATCCCTGGAAGTGTCCAAGGCCAGGTTGGACAGGGCTTGGAGCAACCTGGGATAGTGTAAGGTGACCCTGCAGGGGGTGGAACGGGATGAGCTTTAAGGTCCCTTCCAGCCCAAACCACTCCATGATTCTGTGATGCCATGAACACAGAATCCTCATTTTCAGAGCTTCTTCTCCTCGGGATAACACCTTACTCCCAAGCAGGACACTTAAGACAGTGACAGAAAAGGCTGTTTGAGCTTTTTAGGGATCTTTGAGGATTATTCCCTGAGGACATTCCGACAGAAGACACAGCAGGCACCGAGGTCGGACAAAGGGAATCCCAGATTGACTGAAAAGCAGAATCCTTCATGATTACCCAGTAAAAGTCTTCACAAACACACCCAGGAAGCTTTGGGGATGAGGAGGAGGGGAATTGGACAATGCTATAGCAACCTGCAAAATAACATCCAAGAGGGTTGTTAGGGTGCAAAGGCTCATTCCCTGCAGTCCTGGCTCGCTCCAGCCCCTTCCACAGCACGCCACAAAATTGGGGTTAAAAAAAATGTGATTCAACAGATAACAGGACACAAAGCATTGCTGAGATTTTGCTGAGGGATATTTTGGCATCTGAAAGTCACATTTTGGATTTTTTTTTTTTTTTTTTTTTGCCCCAGGGGAAAATGTGCAACTCTTCTGTCCGTGACACCAAGGGAAAACAGGAATTCCTCCTAAAGCCCTGGGAATTCCAAATCCTACACTTGTTCCCCCCCTGTACGTGTGTTCCTTGCCTGGGAAGTTCCTGATCTTTGCTCCACCCCCAGATACTTGGGAAGGAAATTAAACTTGTACCACATCTGCCCATTAAACTGCACTTCATTCAAAACAACAGCAATTAAACTTTATCTTCAGGCAGTGAGGGAGATCCAGGGTTATTGTCAGCAAATAAGACTTAAAACGTGCAGGTTGTGTCCAAGGAAAGGTGCTGAGGGGATCAGAGAGGATTTTAAAAAAAATAAAATTTCAAATTTCAATTTTCCTACAGGAAACGCAGAGTTTGAGTCACTTCTGCCCCTGAATTCCAAGCATAGTTCCTTCCACCTACTCAGGAATATTTCCAGAGTGATAATGGTGCTGAACAGCAACTGAATCATACACAGAATGTTCCAAAGGAGAAGCCTGGAAAAATTGGTAATTCTTTTCTAACACACTTGCTCTTGGGGCAGTCACTACCAGATGGATGTGATAAAAAATTTTAAAAGAATCCAAGCACTTGGGATTCAAAATCTCCTGGTTCTGAAATTTCCTATCGAATTTTCTACCACTCTGGACAGCATAAATCCCGTTTATTTTAAATTCCCTCACTGTGCTTCAGAGCCAAATTTATTGCTAAAACTTCTCCCTGTTGTCTTTTTATTCTTCTAATTCTACCATTTATTCTCCCTTTTTTATTTCTCAGATTTATCCTCCCTCCCAAGATGTTCTGCAGGGGGATTCCAGGGCGGATCTGTCCCAACCAACTGTGTCCCTCACTCATGCTACGACCTCTGAGCTGCCTTTGATACCATCCTGCTTTTTCTTTCCTGGCCATCAGAACTTTTGAACAGAAGGTGGATGATGCTGAACCCTCCTTGTGCACCAAAAGCTTTCCAGGTTCTCACAGAATCTCACAGAATCTCACAGAATCTCACAGAATCTCACATCTCGCCTGATGCTTGGAGCAGACCTCGTGGGGTGGTGGGATGGGGAGATTTTGCTGCCTCATCACCCCCTCGTCATTAATAAAGCAAGAAAATGATTACAAAGAACACAACTCCTCGAAATATCACCAAGGAATACCACGTCTGCACAGTTTTCCCACTGGTACCACCTCCCAGTGCCTCGATACATGGGCAGGTCTCCTAGAAATTCTATTTTCAGCAGAGCAAAAGAGCCAAGGGCTGGAAAATCCTCCTTGGTGCCTGCAGGGCAGAAATCCCACAGTTGCACAGGAAAACACTGGCAGTACCCAAAGGGCTCGAGGGTTTTATCCTTGATTTGGGAATTCACAGGTATCTGGGACTGAACCATTGGTAAATCTATGATTCAGTCAGGAGAGATCTCGGGAGGAAACATTCCCAGCTTTCTTCCAACCACCAAGAAGAAGGAAGGAGGAGAGGATACATACAGCCACGATGAGGAAATCCAGCCAGCACCAGGCATTGGTGAAGAACTTGACAAATCCATAGGCACACCACTTCAGCAGCATCTCCAGGATGAAAATGTAGGTGAAGACCTTGTCTGCATACTCCAGGATGGTCCGGATGGTTTTCCTCTGCTCTATGTAAATATCCTCAAAAGCCTGGGGAATAACCAGGTGCTCGTGTTATTACATGGGATTTATTCCACACTTCAATGTCATTATCCAGAGGCTTCAAATGATACTGAGATGAGTTAAATATACAGTTATAGATGAGTTAAATATATATAAAAAACATATAAATGAAACATAGAGACTAGGATCAGAACCCAGATTTGAAGGCTTTGTTCTTAATTCCAACTCAACTAAAAACACCAATAAAAGCTTCTGTACAGTACCACGATGGAGCTGTGTTGTTTTCCATGTAAGAATTCCCACAGTTTGCTTTTTCCCCAAATTTCCTGTGTACAATCAGATGCCCCCAAGCTCAACACCTCTGGACTACACATATTTTACTCACCAGAGCACCACTGCTCAGGAGGATCATAAAGATGATGAAAGTCTCAAACCAATTGTGCTCCACAATTAGGAAACAGGTTTTCCTCAAGGTCCACCACGACTTTCCCAGCCCCTCCTCAATATTGACCTGACAACACTTGCAGCGCTGCATACAACCTGTAGCAGGGACAGGGCACACCTTCACTCAGGTAGCACAGGATTTAAGGCAAAAACATTAAATTCTCACTGCCTAGAAGCAGTTTTGATGCCACCAATACGAAACGTGCTAAATATCAGTTAAAATTTTGCATTCTTGAGGATTTTAGGATTGTTTCACCACTTCTGTGTCTGGGCACCAGAATTAACATCAGTTTGGGAACAGATCAGCTCGTTCTATTTGGTGAGGTCCATGCTCTTGAGGAGACAAATGGAAAACTTGCTGATAAAATAACCTTGAACCATTTAAAGCGTCTTTGCCATGGGAATTCCTGTAACGGATCGGCTCTTGAAAGACATTGAGGCCACTGACAGGAAAGGAAAAGTACTCTGCTTCTAAGTACTTCAGGCATCAGCTGCACAAAAATCATCAGGACATCTCTAATTCTTTAGAAATTCCTCCCTGGGAGGGTGGACAGGCCCTGGCACAGGGTGCCCAGAGAAGCTGGGGCTGCCCCTGGATCCCTGGAAGTGCCCAAGGCCAGGTTGGACATTGGGGCTTGGAGCAGCCTGGGATAGTGGAAGGTGTCCCTGCCCATGGCAGGGGGTGGGTTGGGATGAGCTTTAAGGTCCTTCCCAACCCAAACTACAGCAGGATTCCAGGATCTACATCCTAGCAACGGCAACAGCATCTCTGAGAGCTTCACTTTGCAAATTCCTCTGAATTAGTTCACCAGCATCCAAGAAGGGCCTTGAGAAAAGCTGGGAGCCAGCCCTGATCCAGGCTGAGCTAAGCCTAGGGTGAGCTTACAGCAGGCTGGTCCCCAGAACGTCCCAAAAGCCCCTTCCTTCACTCCCTTCTCACCTTCTGTGAAACAGGCATCGGGGTCCAGGTATTCCTCCGGTGCCTCCACGGGGACTTCTTCCACTTCAGGCTTTATATCGATGGTGCTGCCCTCAGAGGAGCTGGTCTCGTCGAGTTTCTGCAACACAAAACCCCAATCCAGTCAACAACCAGCTCCCAACAAGTATCAAACTTCACGAGGACTCAGCCATTTGTTCACCACATTTACTGGAATCAAAGTTGTTTCCTCACTTTAATCACAGAGATCCTGACCCAGCTTACGTCTCACGTTAACAGGACAGACAGGATGAAGTATTTATGTCATTAAAGGTGGCCCTGTCCATGGCAGGGGGCTTGGAACTAGATGATCTTTAAGGTCCCTTTCAACCCAGGCCATTCCATGATTATATTTATTTTACATTATAATTATCTACATTCACAAGTATTTGTGGCTTTCTATAGAGCTCCCAGCACAAGAAACTTCTGTCTGGAGTGCAAAGACAACAGCATAACATAAGTTTTGTGCTGGAACTACACAGTTCTCCCTGCCAAGAGGTTCCTAGGCACTCACAGCGAGCTAAACTACTCGAATGAATTTTTAGCACTTCATCCCCCACCTCCTTGCTGCCATCAGGATCCGTATCACTGCTGAAATCTTCCGTGTTGAGGTTTTCAAAATCTGATTCCCCCACAGCAATGGGGACCCGGACGGTGAGGTTGGGGTTGTTGATGAAGGACATGTGGTCCTCATCGATGATGTATTTCTCCACGCTGCTGCCGATGCCGCTCGTGGTGCCGTTGCCGTTCTTCTGGTAATCAATATCCCTGTTGATATCAGCCCCGGTGTGGTTGGCAATGCAGTTCACCTTCTTGTCATACAACTCATCCAAAGGTTTGACCTCGTCGGCCTCTCTCTGCTTGAAGTGAGCCTGCATGAACTCCCGCACCTTCGCCTTGGTCCAGGCAATGCCCTTCTTGATGCGGATGACGGAGATCTGCAGGTTGTTCATCTCCCCGTCATCGTCCGTGGCTGCCAAGTTGTCTGCGCTGAAGGAGCTCAGCAACAAGGCCAAGAACAGGTTCAGCACCTGGAAGGGAAGAGGTGATGCTGGACTGGCACACAGGGAGGGTATTCCCAAAGCTGAACGGGAGCACTCGGCACCCAAGCCCTGCTGATGCTGCAGAGCTCTCTCCAAACACCACTGAAAACCAGTTCTGGTGTCCCACAAACTTATCCAGCTGCCCAAGAGACCCTGATGCTGCAACAAATTCCCTGAACAGAGACCCTGGTGCAGCACACGGCTCTGAGGGGTCCCAGGGGTCCCTGAATCGAGCCCCTTGCAGGATCCAGACTGCAGATGTCAGAGAGGGATTTAAATTCAGCCTTACTGATTTAGTCCCATCTCTGCCTCAAAGAAAATGGGGAAAATCTTGGCATTTCGAGTGATCACTCCCAGCTCTATTTCCTTGCCCACATTTAGGGACCAGCCCCAAGACTTATTTTGTCAAAACCCTTTGGCAAGACAGGACCTCTCAGAGAGAGCTCGCAACTACTTCGAAGAATTGCGACTGCTCGTGTGACTTCATTCTTGCTCACATTTTCCTCCACAGACTTTTCTTCATGAAATTTAAGGCCAGAAGGAACCATCATGATCTAGTCCAACCTCCCACACAACAGGCCGTGCGGTTTCACAGCCGATTCCTGCACACCACAGTACCTCATGACTGAGCCAGTGGGCAGCTTTTAGAAGAAACTTCCATCCTCATTTTAGCACTTCAGGACCTTCCCCTGTGCACCAAATTATTTAATTTCCTGGCAATTAAAATGCCAGGTTTTGCTTCTTTTGGTTTCTTTGGCCTTTCAGGTCAGGGGTAGGTCTGCCCCCTTTGACTGAAGGTTTCATACCTTCAGCTTTTATTGCAAAACACTTTATTTATGAGCAACTCTTTAAGGTCCTCATCAAGCAAAGAACATCTTTAACATTGTTCTACCAAAGTCTGTGGGACTGTTGATACATCAAAGGCCAAGAGGGACCTCAACAGAGCAATAACAGACTCAGGAACCATCGCTCCCTCATCCTGGGGTCTCCCCGAGTTCTACCCCACCCAGAGGCAACCAAGAAAGCCCATCAGTAACCATTTACTGACCACTAAATTTCCGATGACCATGACCATCATGAAGACAATCAAGCACATGGCCTGTCCTGCCACTTCCATACAATCCCACATGGTCTCAATCCACTCCCCACACAACACACGGAAGACAATAAGGAAGGAGTGGAAGAAATCGTGCATGTGCCAGCGGGGTAGCTCACACTCCGGATTGATCTTGCAGACACACTCCTTGTAGCTTCTGCCAAAGAGCTGCATTCCCACCACGGCGAAGATGAACACGATGATGGCCAGCACCAAGGTCAAATTCCCCAAGGCACCCACTGAGTTACCAATGATTTTTATCAGCATGTTCAGAGTGGGCCAGGATTTGGCCAGTTTGAAGACTCTCAGCTACAAAAAAAAAAAAAAAAACAAACCAAAACAGACAAATCTTAATCAAAGAGGAAAACTGAGCAGAACTTCTTAAACAACAACTGACTTGTATTTTACGTAAAGGTTAAGTCCATGCTTCTGCTGCTGAGGTCACAGGGAGCAGGGAATGCTTAACCTTTCTGGAAATTTGGGCTTGTGCGTTTTGTACTTAGCTATTCCTCACAGGCTGATCTCCCTTCCCAAAGGAAAAGTCACCCCTCCCTGCCCAAATGCAACAAGCTGCTGCTCAGACCTCGTAAAGAGCAGCCACGAAGAAAGAAGAGACCATAAAAAATGGCACCACTCCATCTCTGTCCTCCCCAAACCCAGAAAAATGGGGGTCTTCCCTTGGCCTTCGTAAATGGGAAAAAATTCTTATGTGAGGGGAAGGGCTGGAACTGTGTCAGGGAAGGGATAGGCAGGATACTGGGAAAAAGGTTCTTCCCCTGGCTGGGCACTGCCCAGGCTCCCCAGGGAATGGGCACGGCCCTGAGGCTGCCAGAGCTCAAAGAACGTTTGGACAACGCTCTCAAGCACAGGGTGGGATTGCTGGGGTGTCTGTGCAGGGCCAGGAGCTGGACTGGATGATCCTCGTGGGTCCCTTCCAACTTAGGACATTCCAGGAGTCTATGATTCTAAACTTTCTAGTAGCTCCATGATGATAACATTGAAAAAGAGCTGGAATATGGAATACCAATCGGAAAGATCGCAGCACGGAAAGTCCTTCCACATCTGCAAGACTCAGCTCCATTAAACTGAGGGAGACAATAAACCCATCAAAGATGTTCCAGCCTTCTTGAAAATAATAGTATGGATCCATTGCAATGAGCTTCAGGAACATTTCTGCTGTGAAAATCCCAGTGAAAACCTGCAGGAGAGACAGACAAAGAACAGGCAAAGAGTCATTTTTACTTATTTTCTGATCTTTGGGCTAAGTATCAACAATGCAATTTATTCTAAGTCTAAGTCCACATCAATAAGCTGGAGCAGATCCACAGGGAGTATTTACCACAGCTCTCTTACCAGATTTCCTACAGACAGCACATGTTCAAACTCGGGGGTCATGGGGTGGTGTTCCATGGCCATGAACAGCGTGTTCAGCACGATGCAGATGGTGATGGCCAAGTCAACAAAAGGATCCATGACAATCAAGTTCACGATCTCCTTCAGCTTCATCCAGTACGGGTGGCACTCCCAGATCAGGAACGTATTGGCAAATTTGTACCAGCAAGGGGGACACTTCCTCTGGGACTCTTCCAGCTCTATGGGTACAAAACAAAACAGAGTTCAGGCCTCATCTCTGAGGCTGGAGAATTACAAAGCTGTGAACCTTGTGAAAATGGCCATGGAGGTGACACGAGAGAAGAGCTGGGTCAAGTTTGTGGGCAGGTTGGACATCGGGAAGGAATTCCTCATGGGAAGGACTGGCAGGGTTTGGAAGGGGCGCCCAGGGAGGTCTGGAGTCCCCATCCCTGGGGGTGTCCAAGGAAGGACTGGATGTGGCACTCAGTGCTCTGATCTGGGTGACAGCACAGGGGTCGGTCACAGGTTAGACCCAACGACCTTGGAGCTCTTTTCCAGCCTCAAGGATTCTTGGATTCTGGGATTTTGTGATTTTACTGAGCTTCGTGACTTCTCCTTTGTCCCTACACAACATTTACACGACACCTGCACCAGGTCACCACAACTGCCTGTGCTTCAGCCCCACCACGATGATTCAATGCAAATTATTCCAAATGAAGGGCTATATTTAACTCGGAACTGATCAAGGTAAAACAGCTAAAATCAAAGTTACAGATTCCAAACTGCCTTTGATGCCAGTTTTTAAATAACTGAGATGGATTCTGTGCTGAACACAGACACGGTCTAAAAGAGGAAAGAGATGACATAACGCTGCGAAGGATTTTCAACAGGAATAACCTGATTAAGACTAACTACATCCATTTACAGAAATAAAACACAATGCTGTGTCCATTTTTTTTTTTTTTTTTACACTGGCTTATCTCAAGTGCTTAGGGGAAAAAAAAAAATACAAATGAGGAGTTGCCCCTATTTGTCGACTCGCTGATTCCAGTCAGGCTGTGCAGCTGTGCACCCTCAACTTTAATTTTTTATGGGAAGGGAAAGGACCACTGTGCTCTCCTTCCCATTGGTTCTCTGGTTGCTTAGTATTTAGTTGCCTTGGAATTTCTGAAGTTAAAAAGAGGCCCGTGGCACTGGAGCCCGTAGGCGTTTGCGCAGGAGGGAAGCGGCAGCAAAACCCTGCTCTGTTTCTAAGTATATTTAGTTTTCATACAATTTTATTGCAGGAGACAGCAGGAATTTGAGATCATCAACCGCATGTGGCTGCTGTTCATAAATTCTTGCTGGCTCCTGCAGAACATATTGGGAAATCTCATCTCCCTGTGCTGTCCATTCCAGAATTCCCACCATCCAACAGCCCCTTTCTCTTCTGACACCTCTCAGTGTAGCTCCAGTGCTTTTCTCCCATGGACTGCAGCAAAGGAAGGTCTCTCCAGTGCTTGGGAGATGGCAGAAGACAGAACACTTGTCTCTGACACTGCCTCACTCCTCTGATCTCCACGCTGCATCCACTTTATTGTAAAGTTACAACTCTTTGTTGCCTTTACTTCCATCTCTATGTAACTCGGATGCAAAACCAAGTGCAATAAAGTCTAATAATGCTTCTTTATTAATAAAGACCCAAAAGAAGCAGATTTAGGCAAAGCCATGCATGAATTTGTACTGTTATCAGGCATGAATACGTACTGCTCTAAAGCAGGGGGAGCTGAATTCCACTATCCCAGGTTGCTCCAAGCCTTGCCCAACCTGACCCTGCACAATTCCAGGAATGGGGCAATTTCTCTGGGCAACCTGTGCCAGGGCCTCCCCACCCTCAGAGGGAAAAATTCCTTCCTAATATCCCGTCCAACTCTGCCCTCTGGCAGTGGGAAGCCATTCCCCCTTGTCCCATCCCTCCAGGCCCTTGTCCAAAATCCCTCTCCAGCTCTCTTGGAGCCCCTTCTTAGGCATTGAAAGGGACTCAAGGGTCACCCTGGAGCCGTGTCCTCAAATCCCCAAACCCCACCTACCCTCAACAAGGGTGTTGGTCAGGCCAGTCATGACACTGTTGGTCCGATCCTTCCTCCCATAGGAGGCATTCACCTGATCCATGGAGACCAAGAGAGACCCACCAGGTTTCTTCCTGATTTCAATTTCAGTAGTACCCTGAAAAATTCAGATGGTGATTAATACAGACTCGAGTCTTTCCAGTATCTTACCCACCCTGAGCCCAGAAATGCAGCACTTAGTCTGTATTTCCACAATCTATGTTTTCTGTACCCTCTGTCCTTCCCACCCTCCCTCAATATCTAAGTGGTCAATCCAAAACTCAAGCCCTTTTTATTGCTGGACCAGTGCCCTGCAGCCTTAGATCAGTTACAGACTGTATTTTAGAGAATATTTCTAATTACATACAATGTAATTTATTCTCTGTACTACAACCAAACAGGTGGGCAGGGACTCTTTCACCAGCTGCTTTACAACCCCTTGGTCAGAGTGAGAACTCCACACCAGCCTCATGTGAGCCACACAAATTAATAAGGTTTATAATTTGACATTTGCACATCCATGCTCTGTTAGAAAGGGGATTAAATACTGAAGCAAAACTCTGTATTAATGTGCTAACAAAGGAAGAACAAAACCAGGTAGGTAATTGATGCTTAACACGACTAATTAGGGTCAAACAGGTTGCAAGAATTCCAATAACTAAAAAAACAGCTTGGAATTTATAAGCTTGGTGACCAGATTTCCTCAGAAACAATTTATTTAGGTCTCTCTCAAATGATGTTGTTTCAATTGGATCCAGATTCTTCTATGCCCCACTGATAGTCTATGTTTGGAGCTTTGTTTCTCTCCTGCACTCTGAAATGCTGTTCCACTAAAAGGTTTCTCAATAGCAGTTCAATCAACTAATTGCAAAAAGCCACAGTCAAGGAGAATTCAACAATTAAAAAAGAATATTTTACGAACTCATTATTTTACTAACAGCTGCCCCTTGAATTTAGCGAGAGTGAAAAAAGATTGTTTGTATTTCCCTTTAATCCTCAAATATTTGATCTTATTGTGGAGAATATTCACAACCACCTTTAAAAACTGGGTTGGTTTTCCCATTCCCAGCTTTAAATAGTTCTGTATGAATCGCCCCAACATACACCAAGCTTCCTACTATTAATAGCCCTTTAATTAAGGACTCGATTCCAAGCCTTTTTTTTTTTTCCCCAGCAAGCTGGAGGGGAAGGAGGTGGGGTTGTTGAGTTAGGGAAGGAAGGAAACGGGCACTGGCAGCTCAGGGTGTTCATCAGCACAGACAGCACAGCCGGCGGTCAGACGGACTGACCCATCCTGCTGGGATTCCACTCTGCTTGGAAAGCAGGAGGAGGAGGAGGAGGATGAAGAGGAGGAAGCCTGCTCTGGGACCTCCTCACACAGCTACCTCGGGCAGGATGCGGCCCCCGGGCATGCTGGAGGGGGGCCCTCCGATGAGAGACACGACGCCGTTGCAATCCACGGTGCTGTTCCTCTTGACGTTGCGGCGCAGGTTGGGGAAGATGCGCGAGGAGCGGCTGCCCTGGCTGTAGCCACTGTAGCCACTGTAGCTGCTCCGCCGGTCACGACCACGGATGGGGATGAAGAGAGAGTCCCTCCTGCCCTCGCTCTCCTCCACCGTGCTGTGCTCGTCGTCGGCGAATTCGTTCTCCGAGGCCGGGTCGCGGAAACGGCCCTTGTAGCTGAAGATGCTGCTCTTGCTGTTGTGGCGGGAGAGGAAAGGGGAGCCCGGGATGCTGAGGAGAGACTGGGGGAGAAAGGAAGGAAGGAACGGAGTGAGAAGGATGGAAGGAACAGGGGGAGAAAGGAAGGAAGGAATGGAGTGAGAAGGATGGAAGGAACGGAGTGAGAAGGATGGAAGGAATGGGGGGAGAAGATGGAAGGAAGGAATGGAGTGAGAAGGATGGGAGGAACGGGGGGAGAAGGATGGAAAGAATGGGGGGAGAAGGATGGAAAGAATGGGGGGAGAAGGACGGAAGAAACGGAGTGAGAAGGATGGAAAGAACAGAGTGAGAAGGATGGAAGGAACGGAGTGAGAAGGATGGGAGGAATGGGGGGAGAAGGATGGAAAGAATGGGGGGAGAAGGATGGAAGGAATGGGGGGAGAAAGGAAGGAAGGAACGGAGTGAGAAGGATGGAAGGAAAGGAGTGAGAAGGATGGAAAGAATGGAGAGAGAAGGATGGAAGGAATGGAGTGAGAAGGATGGACACAAAGCCCTGCTGAGGTGGTTTCACAGAATCACGGAATGGTTTGGTTTGGGAAGGACCTTAAGGATTGTCCCGTTCCACCCCCTGCCATTGCAGGGTGGAACCACTGTCCCAGGCTGCTCCAAGACCAGTCCAACTCAGCCTTGGACACTTCCAGGAATGGAGCAGCCCCAGCTTCTCTGGGCAACCTGTGCCAGGGCCTCCCCACCCTCACAGGGAGGAATTTCTTCCCAATATCCCATCTGACCCTGTCCTCTGCACTGGAAGCCATTTCCCCTTGTCCTGGCACTCCAGGCCCTTGTAAATGGTCTCCCTCCATCCGTTTCCCTCCCTCTCCAGGTCTGCACAGAGCATCACCCCTCACTCGTTGGCTGCACTGTGAGAGCTGCTCGCTCCTGGCTGGTTGAGCTGTCTCAGTGGAGGAGTTACCTGGTTGGATTCCTCAGGAACGATTCCTGCCAGGGAAAAGTGTGTGAGAGTCCTAAACTTGGGCCCTGAGTGTTCTCCTGACCCAACACAGTTCAGGAGAGCAGGCAGATCCCTCAAGGTGCCAACAGGAATCTAAAGCAGAATATTATCCTGACCTCAAGCAACCACAAACATCAGTGAAGGAACAGAAAACTACCTGGTTCATGATGGAAAATTTCCTTCCCAGCCTGTTATCTGGCAGCCTGAATGCTTTCCTCCTCATGCCATCCTCAGATTCCGACTTGAACACCTTCTCATTGTCACACTTCTCATCTCCTTCCGACAGCTCCTTGTCCTTCCGCTTTTTCCTCCTGTTTCGACGCTCCTTGGCACTCTTGGAACTGAGTTTGGAAATCTCCGAGGAGCTCCGAGACATCCTCCCCCCACCATCATCTTCCACAGCATCTTCAGAGACC
The DNA here is from genome assembly GCA_026261815.1 of Monarcha castaneiventris obscurior. Classification (NCBI taxonomy): domain Eukaryota; kingdom Metazoa; phylum Chordata; class Aves; order Passeriformes; family Monarchidae; genus Monarcha; species Monarcha castaneiventris. The sequence continues at coordinate 92,536 of JAMPIT010000253.1, forward strand.
GTCCCGGCCGAGGTGACCATGGCAGCAGCCTGAGGGTGCAGGCAAGGGAAGGAAAAATAAATCAATCACATCTTTCTGGGATTAATCCTTCATTTTCTGCTTCAAGAAAGAGTTTGGCTTAATGCAACTGAGTAAAAGACTTTGGGGCAGGACTGAGATGTTTATTCTCTCCTTGGAAGGAACCTGCAGTCAGAATTTGTTAAGATTTTTGTATTTTGTGCAAGCAGCAAAATCAGCTTCTCTGGGCAGCCTGGGCCCGGGCCTCACCACCCTTGCAGGGAGGAATTTCCTTTTTTCTCACCTGTGCTTCTTCCTGTTGCTTTTTCAATTGCTCCAACATGGCTTTGAATTCTGCCTCCTTCTGCTCTGCCTCCTCCAGCGTCGCCTGGTTCTGCTCCTCGTAGGCCATGGCCACCACAGCCAAAATCAGGTTCACCAGGTAGAACGACCCCACAAAGATCACCAGCACAAAGAAGATCATGTAGGTTTTTCCTGCCGCTCGTAAAGTCTGGAAGTGGAAAGGAATGGCAGAGGGATTAGAAAAGGGAAAGAAAGGGAAGCAATTTTGGGCGTCCCTGACACACGATGCACAGGCTGATCCCGAGTTCCTTGACCTGAATGTTTCTAAGAAAATCCAGCAGTGCTGAATATTTCACAGCTCAGCATTTTCCCCTGCAGAGCCGCTGAGACTCTGCACATTCCTCGGCCATGAACACAAAAGGTGACATCCACCTTCCTCCCTTAAGGGAACATCCAAGGGATGCAGCCTGAAAAGGATTCAGAGGCACAGTGTGAAACCCAACCCTCAGACTCCCTTAAAACAAACCAAATCGAGGAAAAGCTGTTTCAGCAAGGTCCCCAAAGAACCCTCAGGTCACGAGAAAATTCTCTGCCCTCCAAAGAGCCTGAGCACCCTCTGTGAGCAGAGCTGAACGCCCACAGCCTCCTGCAGCCAGTGCTAAGGCGCCTCCCGAATTAATTCACAGCTCAGCTGGACCCACCTTCCCTTCTGGACTTGAAGTCCAACACTTGCTGACAGGTAATGTCCCCTTCCTCCCCCCCAAAAAAATCTCACTGTGCAGCTTTACTTGCACTCACTCTTTTAGAGAGAAGGAATAAAACAAAGCTTCTCACATTTCCTGTTTTATCCTCAAATTCTCATCACATACGCCACCAAAGCAAAGTGTTTACTTACTAATTGATACAAGTTTTCCCAGAAGTCCTGAGTCATAAGGCGAAATAAAGCCAGGAAAGCCCAGCTGAAGGTGTCAAAGCTCGTGTACCCGTAGTTGGGGTTCCGTCCTGCCTTCATGCACGTGTATCCCTCTGGACATTGGCTGGGGAGGGACAAGAGCCAGGTCAGGGCTCTCCCTGCTCACTGCCACAGCTCTCCCCACAAACAGCAGCTCAGGGAAGGGCAGCACACGAGGAGACTGAGAGGCAGGATTTCAGGAGAGCCCTGCTATCCTCATCCTATGGAAATGAGATGCTGCAACGCACAGCTCTGCCCTCAACGTGAGCCCAAAGCAGGAGCTTTGGCCAGAAGTGTCTTCAGAGCTGAAGGTTGGGGTGGAAAATCAACAGCTCCCGTTTCTGAACCTCCATCCACCCTTCTCTGATCCTTAAGAGTGGATTCAGAGGGAAATAATGCCACTGGCAACCTCTGGTAGCCAGACCTGCCTCCTGACAGGGAAAATGGCACTTACATTGCATTAGTGACGGATTTGCAATTAGATTATTAATTTGAAACCTGGTGAAATAACACCAGAACCAACAGAGGAAGCGACAGGGAATAGTCCAAAGGTTTTGCCAGCTCTAGCCAACGTCAGTGATAACTGATTGCTAATGAAGCTCAACACTTACCCTGCATCTGAGCTGTTACCACAGAGCAAAGGGTCAGGGGCGCCAGGAATGATGTAAAAATTTGCTGAAGATGGAAAAGAAGAGATTACATTCACACACAAACAGAGTTAGAAGATTTAATAGACTGTAACACTATTAAAACCTTCACTTAAGAGCCCCCCCAAATCCACTGCTGAGAAACTGATCGGTAAAAATGTATTTTGGATGAATTATTTAGCTAAAAGAGCACATCCAAACCCTTCTAAAGGATGAACTCAACTAGGAAGGTCTCAACAAGGCCAGATTAAAAAAAAAAAACCTGAAAAACTTCTGCACAAGGGGTTTTTACTGTGAAAACCAGACACACCACAGCACGAGCCATGTTGGAACTGCTGGGCAGCTGCATCGAGCCAAATCAGGAGGTTTTAGGCAGCCTCACTGTAGAAATACCTACACATATTGTTGGTGTATTCCTCCCAGTCGAAGCCCCTGGAGCCGTTATCCAGGAAGGTCTCGTTCACATTAATTGGCCAAATCACACACTTGTTCCTTAAATTGCCCATGAACAGCTGGAGCCCAATGAGGGCAAAGACACTGAGACAGAAAACTGTCAGGATCATCACATCCGACAGCTTCTTCACAGACTGGATCAGGGCACCCACGATGGTCTTCAAGCCTGTGGAGAAGGAAACAAGACTAGAAATCACTCCTGCAGAAGGAAAACACACTGAAAATCCAAATGAATAGGGTACCTTGGAACAACTCTACGGTGGGAAAGGCTGTAACTAGTGTAGGTTCCTGGAAACAAGTGTGTGTGGTCCAGTACAACACTGGGATGGAGGAACCAGCTCAGAGAAGAGCAAGGAGCAGCCAGAACAAACCAAAATCCCAACGTTTGTCCCTGAGAATGCCTGAGCCTGGCTGTGGAACGTGGGGAATCACTTCCCCACACACAGGGTTTGTCAAACAAGGATCAGGTTGGGATATGCTGCCACAAAACCCCTCGTGGACACGTTCAGCTGTGTTTGAGCTGAGCTCACTGGCACGGGCTACAACAACTTAGAGAGATCAAATACCTTCAGCTCTCCACATCGTGGGTTTCTCCCACTCAACTAAACTGTCTCAGCACTTCCCTTGCCTTGCAGGAGCAGAATCTTCCCTTTCAGTGGTGGGTTTGGTTACAGCCAGGGCAAGGTTTCACCCAGAGCATCGGTGCTCTGGGATTTACTGAGGCCACTGGGATCCTTAACAGGCTCAGTACCAAAGGTAAGCTCAGGCATAAGCCAGAAATCCTGCTGGTTTCCCACCCCAGTCTGGTCCATGAGAGGCAGAACTCGTGAGTGGGGAGAACTCAGCACTAATTTTTAGGCAACAGGTCTAAACTAGGTAGAATTTTGGATGCAGAAACAATACCGAATTAGGCTCCCTTTAATCAGCCTTTCTGGTGTTAAGTAGGATGATTCTGTGGTTTATAAATGAGCAGTGAAGGGAGGAAGGAGCAAAAAAAAAAAAAAATCACAGCTGGATTTGGGGCCAGTCAGATCCAAGGTTCCTGCTGAGACCACACGAACATTTTGCAATAAATCTTGGACCAGAAACCTTGGTCCCTTCCTTCTGTGAAAGCCTTGTAGACCAAGAGAGGTTAGACCCGTACCAGGAACATGAAGATTCGAAAATAAATGGTTGCAGATACATTCCTTACAAAGGAATTCCACTTGGAAGTGTCATTGACTTCCATTATCCAAGCTTTTCATGGATGCCAAAGCCCTGCTCCAAGGCAGAGCAGGTTTTTGCTGCTCTGGCAGACACATCACCCCCAGCACCTCTTGCCATGCTCATCCCACAACTCTGCTCTGCACATGCACCCACGGACGTCAGCGCTTGGGTTCCTGCTTTGGATGCTGCTCTCTCACAAGTGGGGAAGGAAAAGGGGGTTTGGAAGCAGCAGGAGAGATCCCAGCCCAGGCACAGACTGGGAACACTTCAACAAACACAACTTCCAGCAACTTCCAGCTGCAGCCATCGCCCCCGTGCTCCTGGGTTTCCCTGGACCCCGTGGAACGTGGGTGCAACCCAGGTGTGTCCCCACATGGCAATAAAATATAAGAATTCAAGTGCCAATATAGAAAATCTCTTGAGACCATCACGGTTTCGTACAGTTTTCCCACCAGACTGTAAGACAAAAGGGATATTTTGGTGGTTTCGCTCAGAGGTGTCACAGTTAGCTCCTGTCACACAGATCCATAGAGACCACGGAATTTTGTTAAATTTCGGTAATATTTCCCATTTTTATCTCGTCTCAAACACACCTTCATTCTAATTATGGACAGAAGATGTAGATGGCACTCGAAACACTAAAATGAGCTTCTCAGTAGCTCAGCACAGAGTTAAAATTTCCCTTCCATGTGCTGAAGCAGAAGGGGAACCCCTTTAGATTTTAATATGCAGTGTATTCTAAAAATCACCTTTTCCCTGTGAAATGATAGTGGTAAAGCCCACCAAGAGCACTTTATGCTCTCAGATTAAATAACCCAAAAGGCCAATTACGCAAATGCTTTACATTCCTCCTGCTGTCACAAAATGGAGGGGGGCAAGGTTTGTGCTGCAGAAACACACCTGGACAATCCTCCCCCAGAAATGGATACAAAACCCCAAAGTTTTGGCATTTCAGGTATTTTCAGTGCCCCCAACACCCAAACAGGATCCCCTTGGCTGTGTGTGGCAAATCATCCTTTTCATTCAACCGAAATACGCAGCCAATTGTCCCTCTAATAAAAATGATATAAAAATGTGCTGAACTTAGAAGGGCTCAGCCTCCACCCCTCCGCTGCCATTTGAAATAAAACTCCATTGGTTTTGAATTTTATGGAGAGAATGATCCAAAACTGAGCTGCTCTGCTCCCGTCCATGGGAACACAAGGCATGCTGCCACACAGCCAGGAACCAGCTCCTCAAAGCTGCATCACCTCCACTTTGCTACAATTAAGAAAGCAAAACACAGGCAAAACTGGTTTTAACATCGAGGCTTCTCCCTGAGCAAGCCAGTTACTCTCTGGAGCAGGCTGAGAGAATCACAGCCGCCCTTCAGACCCACCCAGTGCACTGCTAACAGCAATTACCAAAGATCTTTTGCTCTTAAATATCACTGAACACGAAGGAAGGCTCAGTAGGAACATCACTCCAGCATGTCCTCACTGGGTGCAAGGAAAGCAGGTGCCACGTAAGAGCATCACCATCATCATCATCATCATCATCATCATCATCATCATGCACAACAGGCAGGTACAGCTGATGGGGTTGGCAGTCTGGGATGGGACAAAAGGGATGTGCCCTACAATTGCATAGGCTAGACCCTGGCAGCCTGAGAAAGCAGAAGCACCACTGTGGTATCAGTGAATGCGTGAGGGGACAAACCACAAAGGAACTGAGACCAAAACTCATTGAGGAGTTATTTCGGGTGCCTGCCTTGAAAGGGGTTGAGCACCTGGAAAGCAGAATGGTGGAGATTGTCTGAGTGCCTGTGAGACCTGAGCCTTGAGCTTGACCTTAGAATTAGGGGCACTTTTGAGAAACCATGGGCGTGAAGCTTTTCTGGACAAGAATTCGGGATCAGGAAGTGTTCCCAGGCCAGGCTGGACAGAGCTGTGATTAAACTGGTCTAGTGGAAGGTGTCCCTGCCCATGGCAGGAGGTGGAACAAGGTGAGCTTTAAGGTCCCTCCTGACCCAAACCAGACTGGAATTCTGTGATTCTCAGTCCATAATGTCTCCGTGGTGTCTCATAATAAAGGAAGGGCCACTGCTCACCCTGTGACACCCAGCTGAGTTACAAGTCCAGAAGCAGCTTTGGGAAGGATGGTCCTGACAAGTCCAGTTCTGGGGTGGCACAGGAAATAGTCAAAAAGGTTTTAATCTTGGTTGGGTTTTGCTCTGTTGCTTTACAAACTTATTCCTAAAACAACTCCAAAACCACTGACAATAACAGAGCAAGTCCCTGAGCCAGAAACTGTTTAGCCTGAGGAGGAGCCTGATCCTTTTCATCTGGAATTAAACTTTTAAGCCTGGGTTTAGTTTCAGAGATCAGTATGAAATGTGCATACAAAGGGATAGAAAAGTATGGAGAAATAGCCTGTTCATCCCACAATTTGATGGCCCGGGAGCCTTGATTTCAAACTGCTTTGTTACACAGACTGCAAATCCCATCCAAAAAATCCCAGTGCCATTTCTGAGGAATGAGCAGTGCAGGAGGGGAGGGGAAATATGGAGAGGAGACATACACAAGGCCAGCCTTTAATGCTGAATGGTTCTCACCTGGAATTACAGAGATAGTTTTCAAAGCTCGGAGAACTCTGAAAGTTCTCAATGCTGAGACATTCCCAAGGTCCACAAACTCTGTGACATATCTGCAATGAGGGAGGTCACACACAAAAAACACCATGACAATACACACACCAAAATAAAACAACAACTACAGACAAAGCAATACATCACTCACAGGGGCCTGTACCCGACAGCTAAACACCAACCGGGGCCGCCTTACCTGGAATTACAGAAATAGTTTTCAAAGCTCTCAGAACCCTGAAAGTGCGCAGAGCTGAAACATTGCCTAGGTTTACAAACTCTGTTATATACCTGCAGAATTAAACCAGAGTTAATGGCACCGTTGGGGTCACCTTCCTTTGCATAAATCGTCTGCTTGTAGGAAACAGCTTGTGATTTAAAACGCTTCAGAATTGGCATTGAAAAGAGAGAGAGAGACAAAGTTGCAGAGGCAAAACACAGTTTCAGTCTCTCCACTCCCCAGCCAGCTTGCCCAGGTACATGGTTGGATACCCATCCTCACCAAGAATCATGGAATGTCCTGAGTGGGAAGGGACCCACAGGGATCATCCAGTCCAGCTCCTGGCTCCCTGCACAGACACCCCAAATCCCACCCTGGGCATCCCTGGCAGCGCTGTCCAAACGCTCCTGGAGCTCTGGCAGCCTCGGGGCCGTGCCCATTCCCTGGGCAGCCTGGGCAGTGCCCAGCACCCTCTGGGGGAAGAACCTTTTCCCAATACCCAACCGAACCCTCCCCTGGCACAGCTCCAGCCGTTCCCTCGTGTCCTGCCACTGTCCCAGGGAGCAGAGATGGGAGCTGCCCCTCAGGATGAAGCTGCAGCCCCCAGTGAGTGTCCCCTCAGTCTCTTCTCCAGCTGAACTGACCCAGTGCCCTGAGCTGCTCCTCCATTTTCCTTCCCCTTGTCCCTGCTTTGGACCCTCTCCAGCAGCTTTAGATGCTTTTCATATTATGGTGCCCCAAACTTCACACAGTCCTACAGAGAACTTGAAACTTTGCCATCTCTACAGAAGAAGGCAATTGTAAAAGTGCCAAATATTTGAGGAGACTTGGTGACATCACCCTGAGCAACCTGGGCTAGTTGAGGTGCCCCTGCCCATGGCAGGGGGTGGAACTGGATGAGCTTTAAGGTCCCTCCCAACCCAAACCATTCCATGATTCCATGATTGTACCATCACCTCAGATCAGGGGTTTCAGGCATATTCGCTTCACTTCATGTTTTTAAGAAAACATAATCATCTTCTGCTTTGATTAACATCCTTCAATTTAATTAGCATCCTTCATTTTAATTAGCATCCTTCATTTTTAATCCTTTATGCTTCAGTGCCTGCTTGTGAGCCATGGGAAGATTTGATTCTCCCCTTTTTACAAGTGGATAAACCCAAGATACACAGGGGAGAAGAGGCTTAGTGCAAAGTAACAGGGTTAAATTTTACCCCAGCTCAGAGAATATTTCCTCTGTGCTGTGTGGGGAGAACGCAGCTTTGGTATGAAAAAGCAAAGAAATGCTCAATATTCAAGATTTTTCCTGGTCCAGAAGGGCTTCAAGGGCTTTAAAAACCTCAGACCCTCTTAGTGGGGTTTAAATAATGCTCTTGACACAAAAAGGATTGTACCAGAGCCTCCAGGCAAAGCCTGGCCTCTGGAAAGGAGAGGTTTATGGAGACCAGTGAGGGATTTAGGACATTCCTTGCAGACCAATGCCCTGGGCCCTTTAAAGCTGGTGAGATGATATTTGGTAATTTCTGGAGAAATAAAGGAACTGCCAATTCCCAGGTCAGATTTGGTTTGTGTGTGCCCACACTGGGTGCTCACACAGGGCACAGCAGATCCCCAACTGCTCTGAAGTAAAACCAAAGTGTTGGGGAGCTGCTGGTTATTGGCTTTTCATGGACAATGTTCAACTCTTTGCGTATTATTTAAGTAAACCACTAAAAGGTAGAGTAGAAAAAGAGCAAAAACTCAGGAAACTCAACAATCCCGGGTGCAGAATCCAGCGAAATATGATTAAAGCATTTTTACTTCAAGTGCTCTGAACCCCTGGAAATCCAGCTCCTGAGCCTTCCTCTGTGATCCCTGTTCCATCAGACACTGGTGAATACGGGAGCCCAACCCTGCCACGTGCAATACTCCAAAATTCAGTGTAAAAGGGCAAAAATATTTCTTCCACCAGCAACTCGGAGTACCAGTGACAAAGACCTGGTTTATATCAGCAGGACTAAGCCTGAGCTAGGATCAGCTCAGGGCAATATGGAAAAAAACCAGGAATTTAGGGTGTATCTCCTGATGTGACTCAGAGGTGCTCAATATCAGCCCAACCCAGCACGAGAGAGAAGAGCGAGGAAGGAAAATCAAGAGTCTCCTTTCTGACACTGAAACTTCATGAGAAATGGGTTAATAACCACTGCTTATTAACAGGTTATTAATGGGTTAATCACAGTCCAACCTCCAGCCACAGCCCCAAGGGGGAAGGAGTGGTAGAGACTGGAATTTAAAGATATTTGGGTCCTATGCTGATCTGCCCCTCTGGCACGTGAACCACCTAAAATCTTGTGTTAATCAAGGCAGTTTTCAGAAAATCCTATTTTTTTGCAGCAGCAGCTCCACTAACTCCGTGCTGTTGCAGTTTAGAGCTGAAATCCCATCAGGTTACAGCTTTCCTTGGAAAAATCAAGAGAGAAACCTTGCGGGGGGGGGGGGGGGGAGTTCATTTAAGTTTTCCTTGATCTTTTTCCTTCCAAACCTCCCCTCTTCCTAAGGCCCCTCCCGTTCACACAAATCCCGGGAATAACACAACTTACGCCATCATGATGACGCTGAAATCCAGCCAGTTCCAGGGATCCCGCAGGAAGGTGAACCCATCTATACAGAAACCTCTTGCAATGATTTTCACGAGTGATTCAAACGTATAAATCCCGGTGAATGTGTACCTGTCACAAGGAAACGTCCTTTTAGTCGCGAGAAAAAGGCGAATTACAGACACTTTTTGGCTAAATAAACGGCTCCAAAAGACAAAGTGTTCATGCAAAAAAAACCACGGGGAGGGACGGGTCCTCAAGGGAACAAACTCAGCGTGCTGGGAGGTTCTTACAAACAAAAGATTCGGTATTTAAACGCAACAATTGGTACTTACTCCACATTCTTTGACCATTCGGGCGGGTTACTAAAAGTCATGAATACACAGTTGGTCAAAATAGTGCACATAATGATCATGCTAAATACTGTGGGACAAAGTCAAGGAGCAAAGGGACACAGCAGTGACTCTTTACATTCCCTTAAGGTCCCCAAAGATCACTGACTGCAGGAAAATTCAACCATTTCTAGGCTGTTCTCTGGGGGCTACAAGTAAGGTGCTTCCACCAGTCATGGGAAATAAGACTATTTATATAAACATATATATATATATTTTTTTTTAAATATATTATATTACATACAACATCTATATGCTATATAAACTAAAAATACATATATATTATATACAATATTTATATGCTGTATATTTTATAATATGCTGTATTATCTATACTATTTATATACTACATAACATATGATATACTACATAACACATATGACAACATAAATAGCATTTTGTGTCACCATTCAATAAATTCTCTATTTTATACCAATTTAACACGCTTTTAAAATTCGTTTTCTACAAATCAATGCTACATTTTCTGGCACGTCTCAGCAATTCAGTTCAGAGGCCTAAATGAAAATGTGTCCCCAGCTATTCAGGAACATCAAAATGTCTTGTCTGCTGTTACAGCCCATGGGAAAGCAGTGCTGAAATCCACAGACAGCAGGATTTAGCTTGGAGAAAATCACAGGAATCTTTCCAAACATCTCTGCTCCCTCTGTGTGTTACAAGGGACTGATCTGGGGGGCAGCACAATTTCCAAATTAGAAGTTTTGAGTGGATTTTAGCTACTGAATTACTAGCAGAGTAGTGAAATCCAGCTGTTTGACTTCTAAAATTATTTCAGGAGACTCAAACAGACCTTGGATCAAGACCCAAGAGCCTTCAGAAGCACCTCGGGCTCAGCCTGACAGACCTAAATCCCTCAGCTGCATCCCAGCACATCCAGGGGGAGGAAAAGGCCACGAGAAATAACACAGAGCCAAAGAAAATATTCCCAAGCCAACTTTGAAAAGCTGGAAAAGCTTTTCCTCCATCTGAGATACAGGATGGGAGATTACAGAAGCCTCTAAACCATGTGAATGTGTTTCCATTTTAGAGCCATTTTCTAAAAATAAATAAATGAAGAGGGTGAAGTAGCTCGGTCAATAAAATACATTATTTTTCTCCTAATAACACCATCAGATGATGCTTCCAAAGCTCCCTGAGCCCTGCAATGGGACATTTTGGAAGAGCTTTGCCATTAGAAGGATGTTTTAGAGATGCCAAAAGAGCAAGAAATTAGTCAGTGTCTAATTACAGACAAGGTGGCTGTGGCTTGTTCTCCAGATAATAATTCTATTTATTTCTAGATAATATTTTACTATTTAATTATATTTCAGTTCAATTGAACCATTTCAGTAGCTCTTAAAGCATAGCTCTCCTTCACATGAGGCATAACCTCAAGTCATATCTGCTCCAGAACTCATCCATGTGTGTGCACTGAGGGGAGAACAGGGAAAATAAAGAAATTCTCTTCACTGGCTGGGGCTAAAGAACTGCTTTTTCATCCAGTAAAACCAGGATTTTGTGCATGTTCTGAGGCCAACCCACACCTCCAGGTGCAGGACTGGCATTCACGATGTGAACTGAGCAAAAGACAACAGGTAAGAGATTTTCAACGAATGTAATTCAGTACGAATGTATTTCAACGAATGTATTTCAGTAATGAAAAGGATATGAATGTATCAAAATTTTAATAGCTATTCTTCTAAACAGATTAAAAGGACTTAAAATGTACAAGGCAGGTGTGGCACTAAATCGGAAGAGTGTTTTCCCTCTGTTTAGTACTACAAAGGTCTGCAGAGAAAAAAAGAAAGAGAAAGAGAGAGAGTTAATGCAGGAAAAATCAAAGCAGGAATTGTACAAAACAGGCAAACAACTTCCAGGGTAAAACACAGCATTTTATGCCTTCTTTTTTTTTTTTTTCTTTTGAATAATCTCCTTTATGAAGCTCCCATTAGGGTACAACACATCACGGACACCGTGGATAATTCTGCTCCAAACATCCATTTTACTAGAGACCTCAGACAGGGCAGAAGCCAAACCTCCCACCTGAGCTTTGCTTTCCTCTTCCACAGCACTGTCCTTATTTTCTGAGGGATGAGAACCGAGCTCCTAAATGCCTCAGGACCAGACCTGAGGGGCAGATGTGAGCCCACGCCACGACCCAGAGCAGCAGCCCCAATTCACAGCACAGCCTGAGCCTCCTTCCCAAATAACCACAACAAATCCCTCTGTTGCCAAGACCCCACCTGGAAAATGAGAGGCTGAGAGGCAAACAGCAGGAGAATGTGGTGGCAGAGTCCCCCAGCCCAGCAGGCACAGGTCACCCACCACCCCCAGCACCCTGGTGCTGCACCAACACCCTCAGCACAGCCCTGGGTCTCACTGCTTTTCACACCAGAGATCTTTTATGGCTCATTAAGAACCTGTGGAATGATCCATGTGAAGGTGGGGCAGAACCCTGCTGGTCCATCTCCCTGCAGGGGACACGTGGAGCACTGGCAGCATCACAGGGCAAACTGGGTCTGTGGGTGCTTCACAGCAGCACAGCCAAAGCACCCACCACCCGACTCAGAGGGAAAAAACAATTTGTGTGCACTGAGAAGACAAAATCTTTTCCCTGGCACCATTTTTATCCTCCCCAGGATGGCCCCAGAGCGCAGCCGGACTCGCTCCTGTCTCCAGCCCCCAGCTGGCACAGCCCCGAGCTCACAGAGCCCAGCCCAAGGGAATCCACCAGGGCTCTCTGCCAACTCAGGCTTCCCCAGGAGACTGACTCTTAGGAAATTTGTCATTTCCATCCTCGTCAATGAAACAACGTATTTGAGCTCGTTTGGCTAAATTAGACCATTGAGCAGTAAATTATTTGCAAAGGAAATCAAAATCAGATTGTGGTTCAGCACTGAGAGATGAGGGTTCGTTAGCAGAACCACTAATGCATCCCCACCAAAAGCACTTTAAAGACAACCCTGGACAGCTCTTAAATTGCAGCATCAAGAATTAATGACCAGATCACCCTGGCATGGAACAACCTTCTAAAAGGCCCAAAGTTTTGCAAAATTGCCATTACGGAGTGCTCAGGGGACACCCAATTCTAGGAATCAGCTCTCCCCCCTTCCCTGACACCACAAACTTTCCAGGACTCACACCCCCTTCCTTTTTAAATCTCTTTTTGCTCTGGAGCAAGACACTCATCCCACCAGGATTCTCACAGGTTCCTGCTGTGTCCCCAGCTCAACGTGGACCTCCCAACTCTCCCACACCTTTTGAGCAACCAGACCTCCAACACGACCGTGCTGAACACTACGTGGGACAAGGTGAGCTGGAAGAAGACAGGAATTTCCCAAACCCCACTCAGCAGTTCCAAGAAGTGGCTCAGTTTCACCGTGTCTCCATTTCCCATGGGGAAAAATCCCTGTGCAGGAGCCTGTGGCTCGTTCAGCCAAAGTCAGCAAGCCAGGAGCACAAGCATCCTTCACCTGGAGACACAGGAACACGTGTGGGGCTTCATGGAGGCAGAACAACCCAAAATTTGGAGCTAGCTGAACTCATCCGGGGCGGGTGGATGGGAACAGCCCCAAATTCAGAGCCCTTTGCCTCGGCACAGGGCAGAGATCACACAGAACACCCACTTGCAGTGGCTCTTTCACAAGGACTGACTCAGAAATTTGGTTTCCTTCAAGTCATCAAGACCCACCAAAACCTTGGAAATAGGTCTCATAAAAAGAAAGGTGGTCCCAAAAGATAAAATTCTCTCAATCAATCTGCAAAATGACGACTGCACTTGAAAGCGCAACAGAACCGACTGAGGGATGGCAAGAATCCTTCCAGCTCCAGAATCCCAGAATCCCTGAGGTTGAAAAAGACCTCCAAGACCATCAAGTTCAACTTGTGACCAATCACCCAGGCCAGAGCACTGAGTGCCACGTCCATCACTCCTTGGACATCGCTGGGACAGCGACTCCAGCACCTCCCTGGGCAGCACCTTCCATGAAGAAATCTAAACTTTCAACCCACTGCCTACCAAACATGAATTCCATGCTCCTCTTAGTCCCTCACCTGTTTTGTGGCTGTACCTAAGGCAGTTCCTTGTTTTCTCTCTGTTCTCTGCCCACATTTCTCCTTTTAGACCATAAACTTGCGGAATTATTCCTGCCTGTAAAGCCCATCACCCCCAGGCCTTTCAGCACAACCCTCACACCAATAAGGTGTCAATACTTCCAGTCTGCTTATTGATTACGGCAGTTCCGAGATCCACCATTCCCCTGTGGATCCTATAAAATCCTGAGTTTCCACTTGGTCTCATCAGGAGAAAGAAAAGCCCAAAAGCCCAAGAAGTGTTCGGCAATTTAAACGCTCTCTTAGTTTTCTGTTCTGCTGCTGACATATCAAAACTCCATTTCAAAATGGCTGCAAGCTCTTAAAACATTTTCTGGATCTGGGCCAAGAACATCCTTAAGAGTTTTTAAGATGTGCTGAAGCAAAGCTCAAAACTCAGAGGAAGGGGATACCTGGAAAAAGGCATTTTGCAGTCAGTTTAAGAGATGGTTGTGTCTGGTTGGACATCCCAAAGTCTCTGTTTGTTACTAGAGCTGTGAAAAAAACTCCATCCACTTTAGTTTCCTTTGAGTCATCAAAACCCACTGAAACCTTGGAAACAGGTCTCATAAAAAGAAAGGTGGTCCCAAAAGATAAATTCTCTAAATCAATCTGCAAAATGACGACTGCGCTTGAGAGCGCAACAGAACCGACTGAGGGATGGCAAGAATCCTTCCAGCTCCAGGAAGATTTAAAACACTCCTGCTTCCTGCAGGTTTTCCACTGAGCAGTTCTGTAATGGCTGAGGAGTGAGGGGGAGTGGGCAGGAGATTTCAGAAGAAAACAGCTTTAGGAACAGCCTCAGAACATATGGAAGCACATTCCTGCAGCAGTAACACGATGACGGCCCTGACGCTCGATGCTGAGCAGGGGAGAGCGACGACTTCCTGGTGACACCCTGAGAGAGGCACTGGAGCTGCTGGAAAACGAATTTACAGCAAACTCGGGCACCCTGTGGACTGAAGAATTATAGACACAATCACAGTCCTGAGAGCAGCCCTGGGGAGAAGGGTTTGAGGTGCTGGTGGGGGAGAGCTGGACGTGCCCCAGGAACCCCCCGAGCCTGGGCTGAGAGGGGCTCTGCCCCTCTGCCCTGCTCAGGTGAGACCCCACCTGCAGAGCTGCCTCCAGGCTGGAGAAGAAAAAAGCTTTGGGTGATCTAATTGTGGCCTTCCAGTGCCTGAAGGAGCTGCAGGAAAGATGGAGAAAGACCATTTACACAGGCCTGGAGTGCCAGGACAAGGGGCAATGGCTTTAAACTGCCGCAGGGCAGGGATAGAGGGGATATTGGGAAGGAATTTCTCCCTGTGAGGGTGGGCAGGCCCTGGCACAGGGTGCCCAGAGAGGCTGGGGCTGCCCCTGGATCCCAGGAAGTGTCCCAGGCCAGGCTGGACACTGGGGCTTGGAGCAACCTGGGACAGTGGGAGGTGTCCCTGCCATGGCAGGGGTGGAACAGGATGGGCTTTAAGGTTCCTTCCAACCCAAACCACTCTATGATTCTACACAATACAGAATTAATGCAAAATCTTTTTGATTTTGACTTTTCAAATCTGTTTTGGCTCACAGAGTCACACTTTCTAATATAGAAACTATTTAATATCTATTTTCCCATTTCCCCCAAAAGGGGGCATATTTATTCTTTCTCAGTAACTTATTCTTCACCACTGAAAAGCTTGGGGGGGAAAAAAAGTATCAGCCATGTTCTGCTCTTGCCTTAACCTCTTGTTTTACATCCAACAGCAGAAAAATCCGTAATTTTTTCAATTTATCAAATAAAACATTCCTGAAAGATATATTTACAAAGAATAGGCGGTCCAACATGGAATATTAAGAAACTGATTTTTAAGTTTCAATGACCTCACAACCTGCCTGTGCAAGAAAATCCACTCTGCCCCCAGGCCAGAAATGATTCTCCACCCTTGCCCCCATCACGAGCGGGCTGCAGTTATTTAGGGGATGGGAGCAGAGATTCCCACTCCTCCCAGAGCATGGACCAGGAATTTGGCATTCCCTGATCCCAGCTCTGCGTGCCTGGATCCACAGCACCAACAGCCACACACAGCCAACAGCTCCAGCACACTCTGCCTTCCCTCCAGCACCTGGAGAGGACTGGGCACAAGGACTGCCAGGGAATCCAATCTCCTTTCTTCACTCTTTTCCTTTCACACTCACTTTTCCTGCTCCTTTGAAGCCAACTGGGGAGATAAGAGTGGAAGAAAAAACCCCATTAAGCCCTCAAGACCTGGAAAAGGCAATGAGACTCTAGAAATAAGAATAAAAAAGCTGATTTTTGAGACGGTTCCGACTCTTCCCTCTGTTTTGGTGACTTCACTGAAATGCAAACCCATGAATGGTGTTGTGACCTTGCAGAGTCACCACCCCTCCCTGCAGACATCACAGGCGAGGGCTCCCGAGGCACATTCCAGAGCCAGACGTGCCTCCTGCAGCTGGTCCCTCACATCCCTGTGATTTTCCTGGGCCAAGGTGACATTCTGGACCCTGAGGGCTCGTTTCCAAAGCTGGCATGTGACTTGACAAAGCTGCAAGTCACTCCCTTGGCACAAAGGCTCTGGAGAGATCCTCAGGTGCTCCTCTGGCAGCCATAGGTGACCTCAGACAGCCCACCCCAGCCTCAGATCTCAGATTGTATGGACAATCTTCCTTTTTTTCCACTGAAATCCATCCACCTGGACTTATCTGTGGTCTCAACTCACAGAATACCCAGGGACCTTCTGCTGCCTCCTAAGTGGAGCCTTTGCAGAAGCACGAGCACCTTCACCTCGTCCTGCAGCAGGGATGAGATTCCAGCCGAGGGAAAGGGAAGGTGCTCGAGGAAAACGGCCACAACCCGGCCAACATCGTGCTCAGAGGGAAAGAACAGGGTGAGGAGCTGCTCACTAGGAGGGATGGGCTGGGCCACAAATGGATCAGAAGGAAAGTGAGGTGCAGAAGATGGAAAAACACTAAAAAAATGGAAATCCTACAACCTGACAATGTTGTAGGAATGGAAGAGGAAGATGATCCTGATGTCTTGCTTCATAAACACTGAAGGAGATAAGGCCATGAGGTTGCTCTGCTCCCATTCCTGGGGCTGCTCACACAGGGAGTTTTCCTGAATTTTGTTTGCACGTGTGAACAAGGAAGTTCATGTACCTGCCTTACGGACATTTTAATTGAAATGTTTTGGGTTTCCATAATAAAAATTGGCAAGTATTGCTCCTACCTGGTGCTTCAGGCCAGGAATTGGAAGGCCACTACAAGTTGTAAAACAAGGAATCGTGAAAAAATTCTTTCTGATCCTTTCACGGAGACAAAAAGGAGCTAAAGCAGCTCCCAAATCTGCTACCTGTGAGCAAAGGGATTCCAGATTCTCCTAAGTCAGGACCTACCCCTCACTTCAAGTCACTCAGGGCTGGACTGGATGTGGCACTCAGTGCTCTGGGCTGGGTGACAAGGTGGGAATCAGTCACAGGTTGAACTCGACCCTGGAGGTCTTTTCCAACCTCAAGGATTCTGGGATTCTGGAATTCTGGGGCTCCCATTTTGCAAAATGAAACCAAGCAGAGAAAAGAGCAGCACCTTGGACAAAACCATTGCTGGGCTACGGACCCAGGACTTGTGACTCCCTGTGCCACGGTTCTGTTTCCAGGTCACACTGTTTCTCCTTTAAATATCAGTTTACAGGTGCTGGGAGGTTCAGCTGCTCTGTTAAAATGCAGTTTCAGTTTCCTTAGACAAACCAAGATCACCGTGTCCTCCTGCAGGGAAAAGCAACCAGCTGATTCGTCCCTGTGCACGCTGCAAAAGCAAAGACCTGTGATGCAAAGCCTTCTGGAGAGGGGTGGAAAAAAAAAAAAAATCTTGGAAAACTTCCCATGATTCAAGCAGATTCGCAATTCCTGATGATTCAGAGAAAGGCCTTTTTTTAATGGCCTTAAAAAAAATTCTTTGTGGAAAGTCACTGAGTGTTGGAAGCAGCAAGGAGCTCCTAAGGCAGCACCACACACAGCAGGAAGAGAGCAGCAAATGCAGCGTTTGTGGGGAGAGCCAGGCCCTGCTGGAGCATGGACGAGGTCAGCAGGGCTGGGTGGGTTTTGCCTCCCATCTCCAGAACCTTCTCTCCATCTGGGCCTGCCAAGCAGGCAGGGACTCCACCAGGAACTCACGGCGCTCCCAGAGATGTGACAGATGCCTTCAGAGAGAGGAGAATGCAGCTTATTTTTTCCTCTAAGAAGGAAAGGTTTATTAATAGCGTTGTGTTGGGAGGCAAATATGGAGACGGATGGAGCAGGAGGGATAACGGGGTTCCCTCTGCCTCCTGTTTGTGGTGGAATGCTGAGAACCAGGGAGCTCTGCCCAGTGCTCCAGTGCCCGGCCCTGCCCACTGCCCCTTCAGCACTGCTCACCTACTTTAGCCAGAAAAAGCATTAATCAGCCCAGTTTTCCCACAGACACCACCCCTTCAACTACACGGACACAAAGAGGCTTCAAAACTCTCCCGACAGGATTGCAGTGACATTTCCTACCACCTCTGTGGCTGCAAGGGATCAAGAGACCTCGGGAGTTCTCCTGTGAGGGTGGGAAGGCCCTGGAATGGATTTCCCAGAGAAGCTGGGGCTGCCCCTGGATCCCTGGAAGTGTCCAAGGCCAGGTTGGACGGGGCTTGGAGCAGCCTGGGATAGTGGGAGGTGTGGCACTGGGTGGGCTTTGAGGTCCCTCCCAACCCAAACCATTCCATAATTCCATGACCTGCTCTCACCTAAACCAGATCGGTTTAATAAAGAGAAATTATTTGTTTAATCAATAAAGAGTACTCCTGAGGATAACTAAGCTGCCTTCTTCCCACAGCAGCTCCTGGTAACGCATCTCCTGAAGGATCACAACTGTTGGGCACCACACACAGATCCCCAAATTTTACAGCCTATTCTAAGCTGGTACCTGCACTCAGCACCCTTGACACCAGAAACAACCATTCATCCATCAGTGTAAATGCAGCAAAGAAGGGTCAGCTGCACTCATCACTCCCCAAATTCAGCTGATTCCATGCAAATGACGCCCTGCCAGTGACAGAGTCACTTCTGAGCATGGCACAAATGTCTGTCCCAATAAAAACTCATCAAACACTGGTTACCCCTGGCACGGATTTCACATGCAGCCAGTTCTGCCCGAGTTCTGAACAGCCACATCACAGCTCCTGTCACCCACACAGCTCAATCTGCAGCTCCCCCAGCGGCACAGCTGAGCCTCAGCTGAGATGGTGGCTGTCTCAGCTGGCTCAATCAAACTTGTATCAAAGAAAGCAATGAAATTAAACAGTAAAAACCCTCAGTTTTAGCCTTGTAAAAAAAAATCTGTGACCACGCTCCTCGTTCCATCACCAGTGGATCCCTCCCCTTCATCCCCAGCACTGTTTGCCAACTCACCACTCCCCTCACCACACCATTTCTTCAAACACCTCAGCACCCACAAATGCCTCCTGCCACACCACCTTAGTTCCAGCAAATAAAAATTAAGACGACAGCGAGTGAATTAACCTCCTTTTTTGCCATGATTTCATGTTTCACAGCCATCAGTGTTTCACAGCCACCAACTTCAGACTGAATTCCATGGAAGTGATGAAATACACACTGAAACCCTTACTGTTACCCCTCAATTAAATTTTTCTTCTTGCCCTGATGGATAAAATTGGCACATTAGCACAACTTGAACTGGTTTTAGTTTCCAGAGCTTGTTCTCCTAATTCCATCCTTAAAGACTGATCATACCATCTCTATCAAAATATGGAAGAAAGCAAACCAACCAAACAAGCCCCATCTTTGTCTTTCTGTGTCTTCTGTTTAAACCATACCCAAACCTGAAATTTCCCAAGAAAAAGGCGCTTTAGCAACTCCTTTCTCGCAGACTCACTTTCTGGGTCATATAATAAGGGTCAAAGTCCTCCAGTGGCACAGCAACCAGCCCTTTAGGGATGTCCCCGTAGATGAAAGGCAAATTCTTCCCCGCCTCAAGGTCACTGTTTGGTTTTGGTTTGCTGTCTTCATCGTCATCCCGGTGGCTGCTGTCCTGCTTCGAGCGCTGCTTCTTCTTCAGCTCGGCGATGTGTTTCTCGATGTTGGCCAGAGACTCCGGAGTGAAGGGTTTAAAACTCTCGGGGCCTGGTGGTGCGAGCAGCCGCGCTGCCATCTTTTCATCCTGCAGCAGCTTCTTTAGTGATGTTGCACCCCGGGCAGGTCAGCTCTGAGGGGAGCAAGCACAGGCACAAGGTAAGAAACACACATGGAACTGCGGAGTCACAGGTAACCCTGCTCGTCAAACCTCCAGGGAATGAGGAACAGAGCTGTTGGTTCATTCCCAAAATGAGCTCCAGGTATGTGGTGAACCCACTTGGCACTGCCCAACTTCAATGAGTTGTACAAGTCAGGAAGCAGCTTGTTGGATCTCCCCCAGTCCCACTGGTGGCCACCCCGACTTGGACCCTCCTGAACACAAACTACTCTATAAAAAACCATTCTGAAAAGCTACTTCGTCCTCAAAGCCACTTTTTTCCTGCAAAAACAGTTTGAGCAGTCACTGCTCTCAGCCAAACTGATTTTTAGACAGAATTCCCAGCCAGCTCAGGTTGGACCAGGTGTTCAGTTGGGTACCAGCACATTCCTCACTCTGCTAACGAGGTGTTCAGCAAAGCCCTCCCTGGTACACACAGGAGTAACTCGGGGCTGGGTTTATGGCAGCACCAGCACCAACGTGAGCTGAGTATGCTGAGCATTCCCAAAAAATGCTCCTTGCTGCCCTGTCAGGTGTTCCTGCAGCTATGAGAAGTTCCCTTAATGACTTCAGCACTGGAACAAGTGTCCAAGGAGAGTTCTGAATGCCCCTTTGGTAGGACCAAGCCCTCGCTAGGCTTGCCTGCCTCTCCTGCTCCAGAGCACATCACAGCTCTGCCACGGGAAGTCAAATCTCACCCTTTCTTCTTACAGATATAGAATTATAAAAAGAAATTCCTCCCTGTGAGGGTGGGGAGGCCCTGGCACAGGGTGCCCAGAGGAGCTGGGGCTGCTCCTGGATCCCTGGAAGTGTCCAAGGCCAGGCTGGACAGGGTTTGGAGCAACCTGGGACAGGGGAAGGTGTCCCTGCCCATGGCAGGGGGTGGAACTGGACAATCTTTCAGGTCCCTCCCAACCCAAACCATTCCATGCTTCTATCAATTATTAGGGTTTCTATTCATTTGAGGTCATAAAAATGAAATAATTTGAAAATACTTCCAATCAAGCACCACGGTAATTTCTGAAAGTTAAATTTCTCTGATATTTGGGTCTTGTTTGCATCACATACAACACAAATGACAAAAGAAAAGGGATGGGTGCAGCTCCCAGAGCCTCCAGCCTCCAAGGAGCCCAGACCCCTGGCAGGGTTTGCCCCATCCCTCCGTGGAGCCCCTTGTGCTCCTCCACCCACTGCCATGACAAGCAGAGCTGTGAGGAAGTTCGTTCCCCTGATTCCAGCCGCCCACAAACGCTCTGCAGCTCTGCTCCTCGTGCCAGGCTCTCGCTCCAGAACCAGCAGCAGCAGCAATACGCTGCATTTCTGAGCTGCTGCTACCTCGTCAGGCTGTTCTCACTCCGGGAGGAGGCCAAGGGAGGAGAGGGATGACAGAAACCCTGCACTGATGCAACAGCACTGCAGTGCTGCAGGCTGGAAGAGAACCCAGCCCCGACACGGTGCTCAGGGAGGGACCCAAGCACCAAATCCAAGAGGAAAAGCATAAAAACCGTGAGGATACGGCACAGAACGAATCCCAGAGCTACATGGGATAAGGTCCCTCAAGCAAGGAGAAAGATAACGGGTAAGGTCGGATCTTTTAAGGCAACGCAAACACAGCAGCCAAATAAATATTAAAGATCTGGAATCTCTGAAAAGAATGACTTTCAGATTCCTTGGAAACTCTGACACAGGGCTGAATTGTTAAAATTCAGCTGTTTCAGCACGAGGTCAGGCACCCCCAGCCTGCCCAGGCCATGAGGATTGTGCTGAATTCACGTGGGAGGAGTTCAGGGAAGCCAGAGCCATCACCAGAACGGAGAACCACAACTCCCTGTGGGCTTCAGGAACAAACCCTGAGTAAATAACTGAGTCCTTGGTAAGAACAGGGAGATACCAGCCCTCAACATGGCATTTCCAGAGCTGGAACACCCAGTGCAAAGTATCCTGAGGGATCTCAGGTTATCCCTTGCTGTGACACAACCTTTTACACCCTCCGATCCACACATAAATCTGAAGCTGCACCACACACGTAGGGTTTAAATGCCATTTCCAGCTCAGGTTTTATTTGGAGATCCAAAAAACCCGGAGTAAAGATCTCCCTCCTTATGTAATTCCAGAGCGCAGCAAGGCTGGGATTCTCTTCCTATAAACCTGACTGGGTATTTCTCCAGTAATAGTAGTAAAGATTCAAAAAAGATGGCAAGAAGAGGAGAGAAGAGCCAGTATCTTGGTCACATTATCTCTGAGACATCACCAAATGGCCTGCTGATATTAAGGAAAATTAATTTATTCTATTCTTGCAGCATTTGCATGCATTTAATTACCAAATTTCCCACATACTGTGAAACTATAGAGCAGCATTGGGGATGTGGTCTAATTGAATGGCACAGATAAATATGTAAGGCCTGAATTTAGAAACCAAAGTAGCTCAGGGACACAGCATAAAAAAGGGAAAAAATGAAGGCATGAAGGAATTTGTGCACAATTACACAACCCACAACTGGAGGCACCGACTCAGCTGACTGGCCATTTAAAGGAAAAAAACAAAACCAACCCCAACAAAGCAACATCACTGCCCAAATCTGGTTCACAGCTGCACATGGCAGCAGTTTCTCCATGTTTGGGCATTTTGGAATTACATCCAGGGCTGTTTCTTGTGTACTATCAACACGTAACAGTGACCTGAGGGTCTCACTGCTGGGGATGTTCTTGCCTGTCCTGACCTTCCCAATAAACTATTCCACATTAAGGAAATGGACGAAATAAATGGTGTGGCTCAACCTCATCTTCATCAAGGAAGACACTTCCACAGCTGGGCTGGCCTGGCACTGCCTGGGCTGCTCTGCCTGGAAAAGCTTCTGGAAACCAAAAACCTTGTAAATGTAATTTTCCAACCAGGAATGGCCCTGCAGGGACATCAGGAATTGATATGGATATATCTAGGATTAATTTCGACCCTTCCCACATCACGTTTATCAACCTCTAACAAGAGGAACGTTCTGAAAATTGTGACACAGACTCAGCCTCCAGGTGAATTAGGGAAGAGGGTGTGAGGGTTATCCATGGAAAACTGCACTGGGAACAACACTGCTGAGATCAGCAGGGACAGAGACTCAGCATCCAGGTGAGCTGCAGGAGAGGGTGACTGGGTTAGGGATCCATGGGCACTGGCAATGACACTGCACTGCTGCTCCCAGGGAGCCAGGAATTCATCCTGGGAACTTGGATTGGGGTGCACACAACACACACCTTGTTCAAATGTCAAAGATTTTCCACCAGAAACTGCTGCACTGAGGTGCCCAGTTGCTAAGACTTAATTATTTTTTCTAAATGTTCCCAGCAGTCCATTTACTGGTACATTATGAAATATTCCAATAAATTATTCAAGCTGATCGTCAAAATAAATTAAAAAACACTTCTGAGGCAATTTCCTTGCTTTAATACATTTCTTCCCTTATTAATTACCAAGTTTCAGCCATTCACAGTGTGTCTTTGAGAGAGAGAGAGACCTGTGTGAATTTTTACATAACCCACATGGACACACGCGGCTCTTGGTTCCAACGTGAGGGTTGAGGCAGGAAGGAAAACACGGCGTAGATGAACAGCTCCCTGAAATCCTGCTGCAGGAGAGCCTCAAAAGCTTCAAACAAACCCAAAATATCCACCCATGGGGAAATCCACGGCTGGAAGTGGCCTTCAGTCTCCAATCACCATCTGCAGTGAATCCTGTGTCTAGAACAGGCCAATTTTATCAATGAAAAGGGTCAGTGATGTGACCAGCAGCAGCAAAGGAGGGACCTTTCCTTCAGGAAAGCTCTCATGGCACGTTTGATGCTATAAAGTGGAAGAAAAGGGAAATATTTCTATCCCAAGTGGGTGTTTCCCCACCCTATGTAAAACCTCGTGGAAGTTCCCGGGTGCTTGGCTCAATGTGGAGGTCAAGGGCAGATTTGGGACAGGGAAGGGAAGTGCCCACGGTCTTGAAATGGCCATGGAAGACCTAAACTTGGACAGACACACCTCTAAAGGTAAAAAAAAAATGAACAGAAACGTACAGAGGAAAGAGAAGAAGCAACCAACAGCAACAGAAAAATACTAGAATCATAGAAAGGTTGAATGGTTTGGGTTTGAAGGGACCTTAAAGCTGATTCTGTTCCACCCCCTGCCATGGGCAGGGACACCTTCCACCATCCCAGCTTGCTCCAAGCCCTGTCCAGCCTGGCCTTGACCACACAGAAACATCATTATTTAACAACACTTTAACAAAGACTGACTAAGACTAATTCCTGCAGGGTCCTCACTCCCTCCCAGCAGCTGTGTGGCTTCAGTAACATCCCTCAGCAAGTTACAAGAATCAGAACTAGTTAATCCCAGTTAATTAATTAATCCCCAGTTCCATATTCTGTCGCTACTCAAGGCCGACTCGTGTTTATCTCCAAAGTCCCACAGAACTTGCAGGTTCACAAACTAAACAACCTGAAGTGCTTCAACTTCCCCCCTTTTACATTCAAACCTGTGAACAAAGAACTGTTCAAAATAGCTTTTGTGCAAGAGTTCAGCCACTAACCCAAATTTAATTCCTTGTTCCGTTCATTCAGCCCATCCGTGACCCATAAAATAGGAGTCAGGGAATGGTTATTTTACACCATAATTTTGGGGGAATTAATTTCTTGTCGTGGAGCACTCAGATGGTTTGGGTACAAAAGGGACAAATAAGAAAGGGGGGAAAATAAATAACCCCCCTCTAGTGCTCTGTTAAAACATGGTTCCTGGAATTTCTGCCACGTGCTGGAACACAACCCAGGTTTCCTTATGGGGTGACACCTTTTTCCCCCTTCCTAATCACCCCCTGAGTATCTGCTCAGACAAACATCTCCCTTCAGTTATTCCTGGGTGTCTTGACATCACCATCCTGCGACTGATTTCACTCCACAGACAAGAAAAAGTTCATTTATCACTGGAAACAGCACTGGAATGGCCACATTTGTCATTCAGCCTCAAGCTTCCAGAGCATTTTCCCACCTGGGTGACAGAGATCTCACACTGAGGAGCAGCTGAGGGGGCTCAGCCTGGAGAAAGGGGGGCTCAGGGGGGACTTTCTCACTCTCCACAGCTCACTGCTCCCTTCTCCAGCAATGAAGGGCTCATTCCCACAACTTTAAGACCACCTGTATAGTTATTCCTGTAGCTTTAATACCACCACCTGGACAGTTCAGCAGGTGTTACACAGTAGTCAACAAACATTCCTCCCCAAATCAGCTCTCAGCAGACTTCATTATAAACTCCTCTCACTTTCCTGCTGGGGCAGAAGTACAAGAAACATGGCATGGGACTTTCAGAGGGTAGCAAGATCTTTGAATTTTGAAATGGCTCTGTTCAGGAAGGAGCAAAGTCACAGCTTTGGTACAGCCCAGGCTCCACTGGCTGCTCTTTCTCCTCAAAACCTCCCATCTGCTGGAGTGCTCCATTAGGCAGGAATAACAGTTCTGGGATACGACCGAGGGAAGGGAAGGCAGAAGTGGCTCCAACTTTGGGACAGCATTTCAAGACAGAACCCCAGAATCACTGAGGCTGGAAAAGCCCTCCAAGTTCATCGTGTCCCACTTGTGACTGATCCCCACTTTGTCACCCAGACCAGAGCACTGAGTGCCACATCCAGTCATTCTCTGGACACCTCCAGGGACAGGGACTCCACTGGTCTCTGGGTGCCCCTTCCAAGGCCTGGCCACTCTTTCTGTGAAGAAATCCCTCCCGAAAAGGAGACAGTTTTGCCTAAGACAGAAGAACACGTGAAGTGTTAAAAGCCAGACTGGAACCTGAGCTAATGTCAGGGAGGTTTTGGAATGCTCCTGCAGCAGGAAGCCACTTCTTCCCTACTTGTATTCTCCACTTCTGCACAGAAATGGGATAATGAGGCACAAAGGGGACAGTCCAAGCATTTAGTCATTCCTGAACCCCACCAGATTCCAGGCAAATGGTCCCACAATGACCAGCTCTCCACCCCACCATCACCAGTGTGAGCCACCACATGCGTTTCCTCTCTGTGGTTCCTGTAATTATTCCCCCTGTGCTTGTTCCCAACTCGTTCCGTTGTTTTACTGCTCCTGCTCTAACCCAGCCCATTGCTCTGAACTCAACAATAAATTATTGATCCTAGTGTATCTGTCGATGTCAATGGAGGCGCAGCAGCTTCGGGGGAAGGCGATCGATAGCGAAGGGCTGGAGCCCACGGAGCTGCACGGCCTCGGGGCCAGCACCACTCAGCCACTGAAAAACAGCAACTCTCCATCGAGATGGAAACCCAGATCAGGGCATTTTAACGAAAAACACACTCAGGCAGCCCCACCACCAAGCCCAGACACGGCAACAAACAGCAGGAAGATGATAGCGTAATTTATGTTTTGAAGCTCCTTCATTTCCACTCAGTGCTGACTTTGTTTCTGCTTTATTTAACAGAATGAAGGCACAGCCATGCTCCATTTCCTGAGGCACGTGATCGCTCACCCTCCTGCCTATTAGAAACCTCCTCCCACCAAATAGCCACAGGATTATACTTGTTCCACTGAGCAGTACAGTATCTATACCATGATCTACATCTAAGCCATACATCCAGGCTTATATAACTGATTAAATTATCTGTGATGGGTCCAGGTCCTCCACCCTGGATGAACAACACTGCAGAGGCACCCAAACATGTTGAAATGATCAAGTAGCCCTTCAGTCGTGTTAGTTTTATATAAATCACTAAAGTGAAGAACAGGGACTTTCTAAACACACAAAGGATGG
Organism: Monarcha castaneiventris obscurior; assembly: GCA_026261815.1. NCBI lineage: Eukaryota > Metazoa > Chordata > Aves > Passeriformes > Monarchidae > Monarcha > Monarcha castaneiventris. The sequence continues at coordinate 119,041 of JAMPIT010000253.1, forward strand.
AAAACACAAGCTCTGGAGCTTTGGGAGGCCTTAGGACCCATCAGGGAAAGGTCCCAACAGAGCACAGGGGCTTGTTACTCCAAAAGGCACCAACTCCCCAAGCCTAGGGCTATTTAGGGATCCCAAACGGCTTCACCAACTTTACGTGACAGCATCTGCCCCTGAAGAACGGCGAGATCAGGATGGGCCCGAGGGGACAGTAAGGGGCATGGGGGACTCTGGCTGCGGGCAGGCGGGCGGGGAGTGGCCCATGGGCTCCTCCAGCCTCGCCCACACCTTCTGCCCCGCTGGAGGAACCGATCCCGGAGCTTCCCGGAACCTCCATCACCGACACAGGAGAACAGCACCATTTCCAGGCCCCATCCCTCCACACCAGCACTGCCCGGGAAGACCACCACCGCCACGCTCTCCTCCCTCTCCGCCTCTAAAGACACCGGCAGCAGGGGGACGGGGACCCCCCCGCCCCTCCGTTCCTCACAATTAAACCTTCCCGGTGTGAAAAGAGGACGTCCCGGTCACGGCTGCCGGTGCGGGTGGAATGCTGCAGTGTGCCAGGAGCGGGTTTACAGATCCACACACAGCACAAACGGAACCGGAGCCGCCGAACCCGCCCCACCTGCGCGGCCCCTCGGGGGGCTCCCGCTGCGACACGGCACGGAGGGGACGAGAATGATCCTCCCACACCTGGGATCACCCTCCGAAATTCAGCTCAGGGCCCGAGGGTCCGCATCCAGCCGCTGCCCCTTGCACACACTCCCCCTTGCCCAGACTTTCCGACTTCACCCCGGATCATCCGCAGCCGCTGCCGTGGAGCATCTCCCGGTGTCCCCACCCCCACATCAGCTGGGCATCAGTTTGCACCAGAACGCAGGGGGAGGGGAGGAAGACACCCAGATTTTTAATAGAAAAACCTCGTGAATGTGCAATTCCCTCCCAGCAGGAAGGGAAAAAATAATATAAACCAAATCTGCCCTCGCCATCCCCCCGAAATCTGTGGCGGAAAGAAAGAGGGAAGGAAGAGCCACAACCACGATGCTGACCCAACATCTGGGTCAGCTGGAACACCAAGGCTGCCCCAAGCATCCCCCTGCCCGCCTCCTCCCCCAAAAAAGCCCCCTGTCCTCCAAGATCCCCCCCTCCCCGGGCAGGGGAGGCTCTGCATGCCGAGCGGTGGGAGCAGAGGGTGGTGGAGGGATAGAGCAGCGCTGCAGCGAGGGCCGAGGGGGAAGGGACATCGAGGAGAACTCGGGCTCTCCCTTCCTACCATGCCAAGAGCACGGACCCGAATTTGGGGCGTGGGAGGAGGGTCCCGTGGGCCCCCCCCCCCCCCCCAGGTTGTGGGGTGGAGCGGGGGTGGAGGGGGGGATGGAGGAAGGGATGCAGGGAGGGATGCAGGGAGGGATGCAGGAATAGATGGTACCATGGAAGGATGGGGCCCAAACGATGCTCCCAGGTGGAGGGTGGGCGCAGAGGGTTGCCCCTTGCCAGACGCAGCCCTCCGGCCGGGGGACGCTGATCCCGGGCCCGGCACCGTCTCCCCCCCATTCCCCGCAGGACCGGGGGGCCTGGGGCTGCAGCGGACGGAGCCTCCCCGGGCCGGGCAGCGGCTGCCGGAGGACGGGGCGCGGAGGGCAGTGCTGAACGGACAGAGAACCGGCGTCCCCCCGATCCCTCTCCCTGGGCGCGGGGTGACCGGGCATCCACCGGGGAGGGGACGGCTGACAAACGGGAAGGCTCCGGGACCCTCCTCAGGCGGCGGATTTGGGGCTGGGGGCTCCTCAGGCCCTCCGTCCCGCACCGCCCCACAACCCGCCCCCGATGTCCCCGGGGCTCTCCGGGCCGCGCTCTGCGGCAGAGCCCCCGGGAAGGGGTGAGGGGGGGGGGGGATGGATCCAACAGAACGAGAAGCGAGAGGGGAGCGGCGGGTGGAGCCCGCGGGGGTCTCGGGGGCTGCGACTCACCGTGTCGGGCGGGCTCAGCGCGGCCCCGGCGCGGCGCTGCCGGACTGCGGCGCGGGGGGAGCTGCGGGAGGGACTGCGGGTGTCGCCATCTTGGTGCGCTCCCGGCGCTGCCCCCCCCCCCCCTCAGCGCGGCCCGGCCCGGCCCGGCCCCCGCCCGCCCCGCGCGCGCCGCTGGGGGGCGCTCCCGAGCCGCCGCGGGGGGAGCGGGGAAGCCCCGGGCCTTGTCCTGGGGGCATCCCGGTGTCCATCATCATCAATATCATCCCTGTGTCCTGGGGGCATCCCGGTGTCCATCATCATCATCATCAACATCATCCCTCTGTCCTGGGGGCATCCCGGTGTCCAGCAGCAGCAGCAGCAGCATCCCCGTGTCCTGGGGGCATCCCGGTGTCCATCATCACCATCAGCATCATCAGCATCATCCCGGTGTCCATCATCACCAGCAGCATCATCCCGGTGTCCATCATCACCATCAGCATCATCAGCATCATCCCGGTGTCCATCATCACCATCAGCAGCATCAGCATCATCCCGGTGTCCATCAGCAGCAGCAGCAGCATCCCGGTGTCCATCATCATCATCAGCATCATCCCGGTGTCCAGCTGCAGCAGCAGCAGCAGCAGCATCAGCAGCATCAGCATCGCTGTGTCCATCATCATCAGCATCATCAGCATCATCCCGGTGTCCATCAGCAGCAGCAGCATCCCGGTGCCCATTATCACCATCAGCAGCATCATCCCAGTGTCCATCATCATCAGCAGCATCATCATCCTGGTGTCCATCATCATCATCATCCCGGTGTCCATCATCATCATCAGCATCAGCAGCATCATCCCGGTGTCCATCATCATCATCATCATCATCATCATCATCCCGGTGTCCATCATCATCATCAGCATCATCCCGGTGTCCGTCAGCATCAGCAGCAGCAGCAGCATCACCCCGGTGTCCATCATCATCAGCAGCAGCAGCAGCATCATCATCATCAGCATCATCATCACCCCAGTGTCCATCATCATCATCATCATCATCATCCCTGTGTCCATCATCATCAGCAGCAGCAGCATCAGCATCATGATCCCTGTGTCCATCAGCATCAGCAGCATCATCCTGGTGTCCATCATCAGCATCATCATCATCATCATCCCGGTGTCATCATCATCATCATCATCATCCCTGTGTCTGTGGGCATCATCCCTGTGTCCATCGGCATCCCTGTGTCCATCATCAGCATCATCATCATCCCTGTGTCCACCATCATCATCATCATCATCATCATCATCATCATCATCATCATCATCATCATCCCTGTGTCCATCGGCATCCCGGTGTCCATCATCCTCAGCAGCAGCATCATCATCAGCATCCCTCAGTCCATCATCATCATCATCCCTGTGTCTATCAGCATCCCCGTGTCCATCATCATCATCATCATCATCAGCATCATCCCTGTATCCATCATCATCATCCCTGTGTCCATTGTCATCATCATCATCTCTATGTCCATTGTCATCCTCCTAATCATCCCTCTGTCCATCAACGTCATCATCACCTGTGTCCATCATCGTCCTTGTGTCCATTGTCATCATCCTGGTGTCCATCGTCATCATCATCATCCCTGTGTCCATCAGCATCATCCCTGTGTCCATCATCAGCATCAACCCTGTGTCCATTGGCATCCATGTCCATCACCACCATCCCTGTGTCCATCGGCATCATCATCATCATCCCTGTGTCCATTGGCATCTCTGTGTCCATCACCATCATCACCAGCATCATCCCTGTGTCCATTGGCATCATCATCATCATCCCTGTGTCCATCGGCATCATCACCACCATCCCTCTGTCCATCATCATCATCATCCCTGTGTCTATCAGCATCCCCGTGTCCATCATCATCATCATCATCATCCCTGTGTCCATTGGCATCATCCCTGTGTCCATCATCATCATCCCTGTGTCCATCGGCATCATCATCATCATCCCTGTGTCCATCATCATCATCATCCCTGTGTCTATCAGCATCCCGGTGTCCATCATCATCATCATCCCTGTGTGCATCGGCATCCCTGTGTCCATCACCACCATCCCTGTGTCCATTGTCATCACCCCTGTGTCCATCGGCATCCCTGTATCCATTGTCATAATCATTCTTCTGTCCATCATCGTCATCATCATCCGTGTCCATCAATATCCCTGTGTCCATTGTCATCATCCTGGTGTCCATCGTCATCATCATCATCCCTGTGTCCACCATCATCATCCATGTGCCCATCACAATCATCATCCCTCTGTCCATCATCATCATCACCACCCCTGTGTCCATCGTCATCCCTGTGTCCATCATCATCATCCATGTGCCCATCACAATCATCATTCCTCTGTCCACCATCATCATCCATGTGTCCATCACGATCATCATCCCTCTGTCCATCATCGTCATCATCACCCCTGTGTCCATCGGCATCCCTGTGTCCATCATCATCATCATCCCTGTGTCCATCATCATCATCATCATCATCATCCCTGTGTCCACCATCATCATCCATGTGTCCATCATCATCATCATCATCCCTGAGTCCACCATCATCATCCATGTGCCCATCATCATCATCATCATCATCATCATCCCTGTGTTCACCATCATCATCCATGTGCCCATCACGATCATCATCCCTCTGTCCATCATCATCATCACCACCCCTGTGTCCATCGTCATCCCTGTGTCCATCATCATCATCCATGTGCCCATCACAATCATCATCCCTGTGTCCATTGTCATCATCCATGTGTCCATCACCTTCACCATCCCTGTGTCCACCATCACCATCCCTGTGAATTTCAGGAGCACCCCGGGATTCCAACCAGGACACCCCAGGGCTGCCGGCGCTGTGCACCACAAACACTTCAAGGACACCCCGACGTTGGTTGGGTTTGTGTGAGGGATCCCCAAGCCAGGAGCTTAAGGAATAAATAGGTCAACACCCAAGGGGGGTGAGTAGGGATAAGAAACCACCAAAAAATTCCCAGTGGACCTCAGTGATCCCACCAGTCCCGGGGGAAACACAAATTCCTGCACCACGGAGTGACACTTCCACACTTTCCTTGGCCACTTTAACCATTTCCGTGACTCCCTGCAGCGCAGCAGCAAGGAATTAAAACCAGATATACAACCAGGTTATAATAAAATCATCCATTTCTGCCTGTATTTTGTGTTCCACACATACAACACAGAGCAATTAAAGGTTGGACTCGATCCTGGAGGTCTTTTCCAACCTAAACGATTCTGTGATTCCGATTGTTCAATCTGTAGTTGCCACAAGGTGGAGGCAGGAAGAAACAACAGAGCTCATTAATGAAGTACATAATTAGTCCTGGGTTTAATTTGCTTTATTGCCACCAGAGGGAGGAGGAGACACGCTGGTGGCATTCCCAGGAAAACAAAACTCCAACGCACCCCCCAGCAGAACTGTTCCAAGGTTATTAGGGACCTTGAATCCTCCTGCCACCTGGAGCATAGCTGTCACCTGTTAACGGCTGATCCACGCTGCCACCAAATCCTTTGGAAAACTCTGGTGACCACAGAGCTGACAAAGTCCTCCAGAATGTGTTTGTGGAGTGGTCAGTGTTGATTCGACCCAAATAAAAACCCAAACTCCACATGCTGCATGCAGAACGAAAGAATTAATAAATTATCTCTGTCCATGATTCCCATCAAAGGTCTGGAAGATCACGGGGAGCCTGTTCTCGCCTGCCAGAGGATTTAAGGTGTCCTCGAACTGCAAAGATTTAAAACTGCTGTTCAGAGAGAGCACGGAGCTGCCGAGCAAACACAGCAACTCACAGCGGCCGGAAAATCAACTCCCTAACCACTGTTTGAAGTGAAACGTTAATCAAAGCCCTAATGAAACTCCTGCAGAGACCCAGAGCTCGGCTGAGCTTCCGAGGGCAGCACAGACTGCTTTAAGAGACGTGACTGCACCCGGAACTGCCGAGCACCCAACGAGGGCACTTGGAGAGCTTTGCCAGGGGTTGTAACACACGGAGTTGTGCTGCCCAGTTTGTCCCAGCTTGGGAACAAACTGGGCAGTTCCTCCCCTGCCAGCCGGGGCACTCTGGTCACTGCTTGGCTGCACCTGCACTGCTCTGTCCTCGCCTGTGACCGGACTCAGAAATCAGCTGGAGAAAAGAGTCAACCAGAGCAACCCAAGCAGCTGAATGTACTCTGAGAGGACACGGCGAGCACACGAACGCGGCTCTGGCTGAGCTCCCCGAGCTCTAACACACAGGAAAAGCAGCTCTGCTCTGTGCAGGTCCTCTGCCCACTGGCTGAAAATGCCAGAGGCCAGCGCGAGTGCCCTCCTGCTCCGTGCCTGCCTGGCACTGCTAGCCTCACCCATCTACCTGCTCTCCTTCCTGGGCATGTGGGAGCCTTTCTGCAGGAAGGTCTTTTTTCCTTTCATCTTAGACAAGATTGGTGCAGTTCACGACAAGAAGTCAAAGAAGCACAAGCAGGAGCTATTCCGTAATCTCCCTGACTTCAGAGGCCCCTCAGGGGAGCTGAGGCTGCTGGAGATCGGCACCGGCAGCGGCTCCAACTTCCAGTTCTACCCACCGGGCTGCAAAGTCACTTGCACCGACATCAACCCCAACTTCCAGGAGAGCCTCTCCAGAAACATGAAGAAGAACCAGCACCTCCACTACGAGCGGTTCCTGGTGGCTGCAGGAGAAGACCTGCACCAGGTGCCCAGCGGCTCTGTGGATGCTGTGGTTTGCACCTTGGTGCTGTGCTCTGTCAACAGCGTCAGCAGCACCCTGAGGGAAGTGCTCCGGGTGCTCCGGCCGGTGAGTACCTGCAAAAAAACCTCTGTTGTTACCTTTAACACCTACTCCAGAAGTGTGGCACCATGCCACAAGGAAAGGGGAAAAAAAAAAACCACCCCAAAACAAGTGGAAAAGAGTTGGTTTGAGCTTAAAACCCACACCAAGGTTGGTTCCTGCAACACTCTGAATGGTTGAGTGCTGCAAAGGGTACTGGGCAGACTGGTTTAGGCTTAGAATCCTAAAAGCAACGTTCTGCTAACTAAAAGGACTTAAAAAAGCTAGCAGCAATCACAGTCCATCATTTAAAGCAGAATGTGATGTTGTGCCTCCCCACTCACTCGATTTTCCTTGGGTGGGAAGCTCTGATCAAGGCTAAAAGTCTCGTTTTAAATGAACTGCTTCAGCCTGTATGGAGTGGAGCTGCTCTACCTGTAGGACCAGACCAGTCTAATTAACCACCTTATTCCCTCGGAGTTACTAATGAGCTGCAGAATAAAACCAACTGGTTTGCTGGGGTGCTTTTGCAACAGACCTTCAGCCTTTAAAGTGGCATTTTCATAGATTTTGCAACAGACTTGCAGCCTTTAAAGTGGCATTTTCATAGAACCATGGAATGGTTTGGGTTGGGAGGGACCTTAAAGATCATCCCATCCCACCCCTGCCATGGCAGGGACACCTTCCACTATCCCAGGCTGCTCCAAGCCCCGTCCAACCTGGCCTTGGACACTGCCAGGGATCCAGGGGCAGCCCCAGCTTCTCTGGGCACCCTGTGCCAGGGCCTGCCCACCCTCACAGGGAGGAGTTTCTTCCTAATATCCCATCTAACCCTGCCCTCTATGAAAAACTGATAGGTTGGAGCAGGATTTGCACATTTATCTTAGTTTCCTTTGGAAAAAGACAGTCATGGTAGCAACTAACTGAAACAAAACCACAACAAACTATTGCTGGGATAAAAGAGGGATCAAGTAAGTCAGATCTTTGTGCTTTTCGAATGGGCACTTTGAATCTCTGGATGTTTCCTTCTTTCATTAATTCCAACTGACAGAGGGAAGGGAAAAGGAAAGAAAAAAGGAAGGGAAAAGGGAAGGGAGGGGGTGGTGGGAGCTACTTGGCATGACCCCCACACCCACTGTAAGAAGACTCTGTGTTCCCAGGGAGGAGCTTTCTATTTCTTGGAGCACGTGGCCGCTGAGCATTCCAGCTGGAAGTATTTTTGGCAGCAGGTCTGTTACCCGACTTGGAAACTCGTCTTTGCTGGATGCTGCCTCACGAGAGAGCTGTGGAAGAATCTGGAAGAGGCCAAATTCTCAGAGCTGAAGATACAACACATAAGTGTGGCGCTGCCCTGGATGCCCATCGAGCCCCACATCGTGGGGTACGGGGTGAAGTAACCCCTGTCCTGCCCCCTGTCCCCCAAAATTCCTCATCGTGACCAACACACCCTGCACGGCACAGGCTCCTCCACACGTGCCTGTATCAGTAAAGCACTGAAGGACTTAAATCAGAAACCAAATTATCAGGTGAGAGGGTAAATTTTCTGAATGTCTCTGAATCACACAATCAGCAAGGCTGGAAAAGCCCTTTTGGATCAGAGTACAACAGTTAACTCAGCACCAGCACCACGTTAACCACTAAACCATGTCACCAAGTGCCACATCCATGTGTTTTTTGAACACTTCCAGGGCTGGTGACTCCACCACTGTCCTGGGCAGCTGTGCCAGGGCCTGACAGCCCTTTCTGTGAAGAAATATTTCCTCCTATCTAATTAAACCTCCCCGGTATAACTTGAGGCTGTTTCTTTCCTGAAGCCCTAGCACTGCTAACCCTGCCTTGCTACAGCCCGGTGCAGCCAGGGAGGATCCCAGCACAACAAAAACCAGCCCGGGAGGCAGAAAATAAATGTGTAAATGGAAAGGGACTGCTGCCTGTGCCTGGTTAACTCTGGGGCGGGGTTCCTTCAGGTGCTCCCCAGCTGGCTGGCACCTTGCTGGGGCTCCGTCGGACCTGCTGCCCCCTTCTTAGGCTCCCTCATGGTTGTTCCTGTTCCACCTGATGGAACCCGAACCCCCAAACCCGACCCTTGGCCCAGGCGAGGGTGGGACCCCTGAACCTCTGCTCAGGTTAGGGTGGGACCCCTGAACCTCTGCTCAGGGCTGTAAACCTTGACTCTTTGCAGAGGTGAGGGTAAGACCCCTGGGCCTCTCCCCAGAAGCTGAGCCCCCTGACCCTTGGCCCAGGTGAGGTTGGGACCCCTGAACCTCTGCTCAGGTGAGGGTGGGACCCCTGAACTTCTGCTCAGGGCTGAAAACCTTGACTCTTTGCAGAGGTGAGGGTGAGACCCGTGGGCCTCTCCCCAGATGAAGTTGAGCCCCCTGACCCTTTGCCCAGCTGAGGGTGGGACCCCTGACCCTTTTCCCAGAGGAAGTTGAGCCCCCTGACCCTTTGCCCAGCTGAGGGTGGGACCCCTGACCCTTTGCCCAGATGAAGCTGAGCCCCCTGACCCTTTGCCCAGATGAAGTTGAGCCCCCTGACCCCTTGCCCAGCTGAGGGTGCCCTGGCAGAGGTCGCTGAGGCCAGGGCGGCCCCTCCCGCCCCTCACCGGCTCCTCCGTCCGCGCTCCCGCGCCGTCCCCAACGGCCCCGTGCCGGCGCCGGCCGTTCCCCGCCGGGGCTCCCCTCAGGCCCCGCCGCCATCTTCGGCCCTCGACGGAGATGCAGCGGGCGCGGCCCGCGGTGCCGCTGCTGCTGCTGTTGCTCGCGGGACCCCTGCCCGGAGGGGCGGCCCCGAGGGACCTCGCTGACGGTACCGGGACCCAGCGGGACCCAGCGGGGCCGGGCCGGGGCGGAGGGGTCGGGGAAAGGGGCTGCGAGCGGGGAAGAGCCTGCGCGGAGCGGGGCTTGAGGGGAGTGGGGTGTGAGGGAGCGGGGTGGGGCGTGAGGGGAGCGGGGCGTGAGGGAGCGGGGGACGGACGGGAAAACCTCGTTTACACCGAAATCTGGTGAATTCGTAAAGCAGCAGCGACCCTAGCGCCTAGCCACAAATGCGTACTCAAGAAGTACACTTTAGTCAGATAAATACGCGTATTTCACGTGGGCTGAGAAGTCCCGGGATCGCCAGACGCCGGGATCTGTGAGGCAGAGAGTCCTGCAGTACAGAGATCCGTGGAATGGCTTTGGCTGGAAGGGAGGGACCTTAAAGCCCATCCCGTACCACCCCTGCCATGGCAGGGACACCTTCCACCATCCCAGGCTGCTCCAAGCCCTGTCCAACCTGGCCTCAGACACTTCCAGGGATCCAGGAGCAGCCCCAGCTTCTCTGGGCACTCTGTGCCAGGGCCTGCCCACCCTCACAGGGAGGAATTCCTTCCCAATATCCCCTCTATCCCTGCCCTCTGGCAATTTAAAGCCATTGCCCCTTGTCCTGGCACTCCAGGCCCTTGTAAATGGTCTCTCTCCATCTTTCCTGCAGCTCCTTCAGGCACTGGAAGGCCACAGTTAAGTCAACCCAAAGCTTTCTTCCTCCAGGCTGAACAATCCCAATTCTCCCAGCCTTTCCTCACAGCAGAGCTGCTCCATCCCTCTAAACAACTTGGTGGCCTCAATTCCAACAGGTCCATGTCCTTCCTGTGCTGTGGTTATGCTGGAGATGAAAAATCCAAAACCAAACAAAAAAACAAACCCCCAAAACCAGCACCAACAGCAACAAAAAAGACCCACCAAAACCCCCAAGCACCCAACCCAACAAAAAACCCCAAACCAACAGAAAAAAAAAAGACCAACCAATAAACCCTGAGCGCCCACAAGCGCTGCCCCAAAAAGCTCAGTTTTGCCCTCCAGGTGCTCTAAGGGGCCCGTTGTATTTTTCAGAGTGTCGGCAGCAGCTGCCGCTGGCCCGGAGCGTCGCGTCCTGGATCGTGGGGGGCCACGAGGCCCCGGAGGGCGCGTGGCCGTGGGTGGTGAGCCTGCAGGTGCTGCGCGGCGGCGTCCGCTTCGTGCACCTCTGCGGCGGCGTCCTGCTGAGCCGCAAAGCCGTGCTGACCGCCGGGCACTGCGTCGACGGCAGGACGTGGGTACCGGGCTGACCCCTGGGCACTGGGGCTGACCCCTGGGCACCAACTGACCCCTGGGCACTGGGGCTGACCCCTGGGCACCAGGGCTGATCCCCGGGCACCATGGCTGACCCCTGGGCACCGGGGCTGACCCCTGGGCACTGGGGCTGACCCCTGGGCACCGGGGCTGACCCCTGGGCACTGGAGCTGACCCCTGGGCACCGGGGCTGACCCCTGGGCACCACGGCTGACCCCTGGGCACCGGGGCTGACCCCTGGGCACTGGGGCTGACCCCTGGGCACCACGGCTGACCCCTGGGCGCCGGGGCTGACCCCTGGGCACTGGAGCTGACCCCTGGGCACCGGGGCTGACCCCTGGGCCCCTGGGCTGACCCCTGGGCACCGGGGCTGACCCCTGGGCACCACGGCTGACACCGGGGCTGACCCCTGGGCACCGGGGCTGACCCCTGGGCACCACAGCTGACCCCTGGGCACCACCGCTGGATGCCAGCCCGGCGCTGCCTGGGAGGGGGAAGGAGGCCACGGGCACCTGAGTTGTGTCAGTGTGGCCAAAGGAGCAGAGCTGGGGTTGCCCCTCTGTGCTGGGCATTGTGAGGCCCCTCAAGTGCTGTGTGCAGTTCTGGGGCCTCATGGCAAGGAGGACATTGAGAGGCCGGGGTATATCCAGAGCCTGGAACAAAGCTGGGGAGGGGGCTGGAGCACAGGTCTGCTTGAAAACACCTCCAAGACCATCAAGTCCAGCCTGTGGCTGATCCCCACCTTGTCACCAGACCAGAGCACTGAGTGCCACCTCCGGTCATTCCTTGGACACCTCCAGGGGTGGGGACTCCACCAGCTCCCTGGGCTGCCAGAATCAGGAATGATCAGTCAGGAATCATAAGTCAACACCAAGAAATCTCAGCTGTGCCCTTCTGGCCTGGGCCAGAATTACCTGGGTTGTTTCTAATAAAGGGACGTTTGGTTTTGATTTAGGGAATCACAGAGTGAGGTATTGGATGAGATCTTCTCGTCCAACCCCTAACTCTGGGCTTTTCCAACTCTGGACTATTCACCCCAGCCAGGTGCAGGGATCGTGGCTGGGGAAGGAGCTGCTCCCTGTGGAACAGCAGTTGGAGCAGGATCCTCTCCCATGCCAGGATTTCTGTTCCCTTCCCCAGTCCACTCCCCCAAAGTAGTTTGGGTTGCTTTGTTCCACAGAGCTCTGATTTTTCTGGTTAATAGAGTTTTCTGAACTACTAAAACTCACCACAAACTGTTGTGATATTTAGATTATAAACACTCCAGTTCATTAGTTTGAACACTATCCTTTTTATCCCTTTTTTATCAGAACCAACAATTTGTCATTTAAATTTTTTTTTTTTGACAGTGTGGTAATAACTCCTCAGAACAGACTTTTAACTGCACTTACAGCAACTCTGGAGCATTTCAGCTCCCAGCACTGGTCTCTTTTCCAGCCTTTACCACAGTTGCACAATCTGCATCAGTTGGCATTGACTGTGTTGACACAGCCATGACCTGGGGGAAAGTGAACTGTAAAATTTGCAAACTTTGGAATTTTATCCCTTATCAGGACTTCGTTACATCAGCTTCTTGTTTGCATTTAAAGAACATTTATTTGCAATATAATGCCTCTTTAAATTATCAATTTAAGTTTTACCTTAATTTTGGAGGCTAATTTGAATTTTATGGCTCATCCCAGGCCAAATTCAAATCTCACTTAATAAAGGTTTTTTTCAACATACTTGACTAGAAATTAGGTCTGAATGACTGTACTCTTATTTCTAAATTTAATATTAACTTGACAGTCATTATTTTTACTTCTAGATAATGGATTTCCCAGGTCTAGGTACAAGCAGAGTCTTTATGAGCATTGTGGGGGATGAGCCTCCTTCCTTTGTCCAGAATAAAACCACGTTTTTAGTTTTGTCAGACTAACATCTCCTGGTGGCCTCTGCTGACATGGGGTGGGAGGCAGAATCTGGGTGTCACCTGAAATCCTTAATCTGAATTTTCCTTAACAGCCATAACCATCAATAGGCAAAGGGAGTGTTCCCATGGGCAGAATGGCAATGAGGCAGATTTGTTCCAGGAAATATTTACTATGGAATTTTCAATTTATATTCCTAAAGGTGCATAAGCAAACCAAGACAGGGAGAGAGGGAAGGAATTCCTCCCTGTGAGGGTGGGGAGGCCCTGGCACAGAGTTCCCAGAGGAGCTGTGGCTGCCCCTGGATCCCTGGCAGTGCCCAAGGCCAGGCTGGACAGGGCTTGGAGCAGCCTGGGACAGTGGGAGGTGTCCCTGCCATGGCAGGGGGTTGGAATGGGATGAGCTTTAAGGTGCCTCCAACCCAACCCATTCCTGGATTCCAGGATTCTATGAAAACAAACAGTTAAAACAGTGTAAAACCCCCCGTGAATTCTCTCGTAGGGATCCATGTTCCTGGCGAGCCGTCCTGGGCGTGCACAACCTTCAAAAGCACAGCCCACACACAGCAAAAAGAAGGATCAGGAGGATCATTGTGCACTCGGGGTTCAAGAGAGAAACCTTTGAGAACGACGTGGCGGTGTTTGAGCTGAAGTCGGCGGTGCGGTACAGCCTCTACATCCAGCCCATTTGCCTGCCCCCGGCTCCCCTGGTCCCGCCCCTGGAGAACAGCTCCGACTGCTACATCAGCGGCTGGGGACGCACGGCCGAGAAGGGTAACGGGCTCTGGGCTCTGCTGGGCACATTCTGCCCCACACACCAGCGGGTGCCACCCACTGCAGCTCCCTGAGGTTATAAACTCACTTTGCACTTGGATCAGAGAGGCCTTTTCTCACCTTTCAAGGGGCAATGGCACCACATTGAAAGAGGATGGGTTCAGATCAGACATTGGGAAGGAATTCCTCCCTGTGAGGGTGGAGAGGCCCTGGCACAGCTGTGGCTGCCCCTGGATCCCTGGAAGTGTCCAAGGCCAGGCTGGACGGGGCTTGGAGCAGCCTGGGACAGTGGGAGGTGTCCCTGCCCACAGCAAGGGGTTGGAACAAGATCTTTAAGGTTCCTCCCAACCCAAACCATTCTGTGACTCTCACTGGATTTGCTCATGTTATGGTCTCCTCACACAGCATCATTTAACTCTGCAGTGAGGATCTGCTTTCAGGGGTTTTCCCTCACAAGCAGGTTAGACCCACACAGCTCTAACCACAGGAATACATTTCCCAGACTTTCTTCCAAGTATAACATGAAAAAAAAAGGAAAATAAACTCAGCTGATTTCAGATTTGTGGTGCAGGTCAACGTGGGCTGCTGGAAACAGCTATTTTATTGAAAAGCAACAATTCTGATGCCACTTGTTGTGAACTGGGCTGTTCCCATGGGATTTATGAATGACTACACTCCCTCCAATGCTCTCTTTACTCCCACTGGGCACAAATTCAATGCCAGTTGGTGTTGTGAGTCGTGTGGGGGAGTTTCGGGGTCAGCTGGGATTGTGTGAGCCTTTGATAAGTCACCTCTGACACTTTGAGCAAGGCAGGTGTATTCTCATTGCTGCTTCTGAAGAAGAATTGCAAAACCTACATCAAACCCAGGTCTGCAAACCCTTAACCCCCTTGGCTCTGTGTCATATCCACGTCTAAACATGTCCAGGAACACGCCTAGGCTGGTGAAACGACAAAAAACCACAGTAAAATTGCTACACAATTAGCATATTTCACCTTTCTATAATTCTCTCTCCATTCAAGGTAAAATCTCATCAGTGCTAAAAGAAGCCCAAGTGGAAATCCTCTCTCCCAGGCTGTGTAACAGCTCCGAAGGGTACGCGGGGCTCATGGACGACAAAGCGCTCTGCGCCGGCGCCTGGGCCGGGGGCACCGACTCCTGCCAGGTGAGGAGGGACAGGCTGCCCCCCCTGCCTCGGTGGAACTCCCCAGCCAGAGGCTCAGCAGCATCGTGATTTGTAGCAGAATTAGTTAAAACAGCAGAAATCCTAACTGGAAGACATGTCAAATGCAAAGGGAGCGTCATAAAAGGGTGGGACAGCGATTGCAAAGGAAAAACATACACAAAGAATTTGGTGATGCTGGAAAGATGACAGGAGTAAGTGAACAAAGGGGAAGGATAAAGAATGCAACATATTTATGCCACAAAGGTGTCAGTAAATTATATATGATACAAAACATTGGACAGAGACGTGTCACTACCGTGGGGTGTGTGTGAAGCACACGTGTGTCTCACCTGTTCTTATGCTGGAGAGCAGCATTGGTCATGGATATGGCTCAGGGACGTGGTTCAGGGATAGGGCTCTAGGAAGTGGCTCAGGGACGTGGTTCAGGGATAGGGCTCTAGGAAGTGGCTCAGGGAAGTGGTTCAGGGATAGGGATCTAGGAAGTGGCTCAGGGACGTGGTTCAGGGATAGGGCTCTAGGAAGTGGCTCAGGGATGTGGTTCAGGGATAGGGCTCTAGGAAGTGGCTCAGGGATGTGGTTCAGGGATAGGGCTCTAGGAAGTGGCTCAGGGACGTGGTTCAGGGATAGGGCTCTAGGAAGTGGCTCAGGGATGTGGCATGATTTTCGTTTAAATGCTGAGCAATCACCACCTCTTTCTCGGAAAAGCCAGTTCTCAGGTCCAAAGCACTGGCAAAATGTGCAGCACCAGCTGGGACACGGAGACATTTCTAATTAAACCCCATAATGTATCCTAAGTGCTTTGTCTGATACACTTCCTGCTTCTCTCAGCAGTTTTCCCTAAGCAGGTGACACGGCCAAGACACAGGAGGTGTGTTCCTCACTGTGTCTCTTGGAGCTCCCACACCATGTGGACAACACATTCCCCAATTAATGAGTGAAGGTTTAGGTTTAGGCATGAAAAGGTGCAGAGAGAAAACAACAGAACCTGAGTTCAAAGATACTGAAGCAGTGCAGGCCTGGGGTTGTGGTCAGTGCAGTGTTGACCAGAATCAGGAGGAATTTCTCTGCAGAAAATGTGGTCAGGCCTTGGGAGGGGCTGCCCAGGGAGGTTGGGAGTCCCCATCCCTGGAGGTGTCCCAGGAACAGCTGGATGTGGCTCTCAGTGTTTTGGTCTGGGTGACAAGACAGGGATCAGGCAGAGGTTGGATTTGGTCTTGGAGGGCCTTTCCAACCTCAGGGATGCTGATTCTGTGTCTTTCAACAACACCAGATTTACCTTGAGCTGTCCATGTGCTACTGCCCACGTGTTCCTGTCACTGTGACTGTCCAGTTAACCGAGCTGCTTAAAATAAATCTAAAAAATAGATTGATTACTGCCCGAATTGTTTCCTGGAAGGAGTTACATGCTGGTTTTTGTGGTGTTCCTTTGCAGGGTGACAGCGGGGGCCCCTTGGTGTGTTACCACCCCGACACTGACAAGTATTACCTCATTGGCATCGCCAGCTTTGGGGTTGGCTGTGGCCGTCCCAAATACCCTGGGATCTACGTCCGCCTGTCCCAGTACAGAAAATGGATCAAAGCAAAGCTGCAGCTGATCAACGAGAGCTGGAACCCCGTGAGCACAGCACTCACCATCCTCCTGACTGTGGCACACACCGTGCTCGTGCAGGCTCTGTAGAGGGGCAAACCCTCGTGTCATCCTCGTGGAGGTTTGTTCTGCCTGGGAAAACTTGGAAAAAAGGAGCTCCCTCCTGACTCACAATAAAACCCAGAGCCAAAGGATGTGCACTTACTCTTCAGGAGTCATGTTTGCAATTGTGGTTTTTGTTTCCTGCCTCTGATATCCACACTGACAGCAGAGGAAACGGTTAATAAGGAAAATGGAATAGAGGAATGTTATCAACTGGAAACACTTTCTTCCCACCCTATTTCTGTGCTTTTCCAGCCATCAGAAGGTTAAATGCACTCAGTGACGCCACCAGGGTTTGGGGATGGCAGATGCTCCCTCTGCCGGGTAAAAACCAGCAGAGCACACAAAGGTTTTAATCAACCATTTAATTAACCAAACTTTAACTATGGCTCAGCTTATAGAAAACTAAGAAGGTAAAAAAACCCTGCAGGAAGGCAAAAGCTGTCCTGCACTCCTGATTTTTAACACTGGCAGGTGTATGCAAGTACCATTTCATCCACTAAAATCGACTATTATTTATTGCTGGCTGTCATATGACCCGATCCCACACAGGTATTCCCACCTGGTCAGCACCACTGCAGCTCTACCTTGATTAAAAATAAATAGGGACCATCAGAATTATAATATTTTAGCGACTTTATTTACCAAGATCAAAATTTGCAACCATTAATTGTTTCAACAAATATTTACAATTCA
This sequence comes from Monarcha castaneiventris obscurior, assembly GCA_026261815.1. Taxonomy (NCBI): domain Eukaryota; kingdom Metazoa; phylum Chordata; class Aves; order Passeriformes; family Monarchidae; genus Monarcha; species Monarcha castaneiventris. The sequence goes on from JAMPIT010000253.1 coordinate 136,166, forward strand.
TGGAAAGCACGGACTGTTTGGAACCAACCAGCAGAACAGCATCAGCTGCTGCATCTCTTACCCTCAGGAATGAGATTTTACTCTTTAAAATCGAGATTTTAAAGTAAATCCAAACTAAGAACTTCATGATCAGTGCTTAAAGAGCAAACTTGTGTTACTGTTTAATATTCCCATGATGAAAAATCAGCTGTTCTTTCCAACACACTATTTTAAGAGTATAAAAATTGACTCTTGGTGTGTCTGGCAGGGCAGGTGCTTCCCTTGCTGGATACAAGAATTGGCCACCAGGTTTTTACAGTCTTAACACTTGATAGTTTTTGTTTATTATTATTCCATATTACAAAAGAAAAAAGAGAACACAGTGAGGATCAGCTACCACAGAGTTCCCAAAGCAGTTCAGAACTGTAGGTCAAACCCTCTCACACAAGCCAGGTGACACACTGAGAGGAGAGAAAGGTCCAACTCTCTGAGGTGCACGTTCCAGGCACATTCCAGGCTGTTCAATTCTCCTGAAATCCCACCAAAGAAACAGGAAACACTGACACCTCTCCAGGAGCAGCTCCCTCAGTTTAGGACTTTCCCAACCTTATTTCTGATGTGTCACAAAGCTTTTTTCTGACATGATGGCAACCAGGAGTCACACTGCAGCCTGGCCTAAAGGAAACCCATTGGGACTCACGTCCACAACAATCAGAGACTTAGGAACTTCAGGGACAAAATATCCTTTTCTAGCCCACTAACCAGGAGATTGTGGAATGCAGATTCCTCATGGCAAAGAGCTCTGCTTGCTCCAAGTCCATTCATTCCCAAAGGAGTAAAATCAAAAATGCTGACTGACCATGGGATAAGCATTGCACATCCAGGGAGGGAGCACAGCTTGGAATTCCACCCAGACCCGAGCTAGCACGAGACACACGGAGCTCTAACACCTTGGAACAGCACAGTCCATGGAGTAATTCCCGCTGACAGAACTGGAAGCAGGATTCAATCCCAGCTATGGAAATGGTTTATTCCTCATGCAAGAAGCACTGCAGTCACCTACAGCACCTGCCCAAGACCACGGCCTGACCACCAGGATCACATCTTGCCCAGGACCGTGTCCTCATCAGTACCATGTCCTGCCCACAGCCAGACAGCTCTGGGCATCTCCAAGAACGGAGATTCCCCAGGTAAAGGAGTCCTGATCATGTCAAACGTGTGATTTTCACCTGAAACAAATTAAAATTGTACAAACTGGACTCTCTGACACAATGTGATCTAATGTCTAATGAGATATTGTCAACTGTGGGGAGTAAAAAGCCCTAATTTCTTTTTTTTTTCTCTTTTTTTTCCCCCCAATACTCTTAGGATCCATTTTTTCTGCAAGTTGCCTACGACATACAAAATTAATTCAAGTATCTCCTACACCAAAGAGGATCTCATTTGACTTTGTACTATCCATAAAAATATATCCTTGAAAATCTGGTTCACAAAATATTTCATTTGGTTACTAAAATGAAAGATATAAACTGTCAAAATACGTATAGAAACTCAATTTCAGGTTTTGTAAAGATCACAATTTAGCTACAAAATATACCAACCATCTCCCCATTTGCAATATAGTATTTGCTTACAAAGACACCATTACTTTGCAAAATAGCTCCTACCTTACAAAATTAGGCTGGAAATTGTAATTTTGCACTACTTCCAGCAATAAACCAGAGATTAGAACCTCATGACCCTTTGGTATAGATCTTCCATTTTTTACTACATCATTATTCTTCTATTTGGTTTCATGTTCCAAAGCCCAGGAGAATCCCTGGCCAGGACAAGCACTGAGTGTTTAATTGTAGATATGATCAGCACAAAATTTAATTTTCAATGATTGATGTTTCTCATGCCCAGAACTAAGAACAAAGTCTTGCAAAATTAAAAACTTTCAGAAGTTTAATCTCAGAAATTCTTCAGAACTTTTGTCACCAGTCCTTGTCCCTCACACTGTGCTTTAAAATCATTGATGTGTTGAATTCTCAAAGAAAATCAACACAATTTTCTGTGCCTCAGACATTTCCAGGACCAGGCCTCTTGCTGCCTTCTGCAGATTCTTCCCCAATCTGATAAACACGGCAAACATGGAAAAAAAATCATCCCAACTTTTTTTAAAATTGTCATCTGAGAAAGACTGAAAACATAATTTATACCTCGAGCAAAGTATCAGCTTTTTTATCATCTGCACCTGTAAATACCAATTTACAGGTTAAAATAAAAATATTTACAGACAAATAACTGAAGGAAAAAGGCTTGAAAAAGAGTAAGAAATCAAAACATACACTGGTTATAAACGTTACTAATAATGTCAGCTATGGCAAGGATTCTGTTTCATCCATGTTTTCTTTGTAACCAAATTTTGCCTCCTTTATTAGAGGTATTCATAGGAATTTTCAAAGAAACTCTCATCACCTGCCTCGCCACACGTGACTGTCCTTCTGCTGTAGCTGCAATCTTGAATTTATCAGTTTCCAGTTGTGCCAGCAGGAATTTTGGTGAGGTTTTCTTGTTTCCTGTTTGTACTTTGTCACCAACACGTTGTAAAGAAAATCTATAGAGTCTTTGAGCTGTGAAATCTAGGTAGAAAAGTTTCGTTTTTGACCTTTCATCTAGTTAAAAAAATTCAGTATAAAAAAAAAAAATTCTCCTCTGATATTTCACCAGTCCCCAAAGGTTTCTACCTTCTCTTCTTACACACTTTTATGACAGTAAAGATCTTTCAAAGTTTTTAGCTCTTCAATTAGAGTTTTGTTCTGATTTTCCAGGACTGCCACTCGATTTTCCAAACATTTCACATACTCCTTCTTCTTCCTGCGGCATTCCCGGGCAGCTTCTCTGCAACAGACAAGCAGAGTTCTTTATTTTAGAGGTGAGATCTATTTTCTGAACGTCACAGTACTGACCAATATGAGAGAGCTGAACTGCAGTGAGGAACAAAACCAAGCCACAACTGCCCGAGGAGAGCAGGAAATGCAGCAGGATCTGCAGGGGAAGCCCAATTTTGGCTTCTCCACACCGTGAGACTCAAGGGAGCATGTCTGGGTCACAATTTCCTGTGTTTGGGTCACAGTCTCCCACCAGCCCAGGTGTGCTCAGGTGGGGAAGGAGCACCAAGGCCAAGTGGCCAAGGGCCCCTGGGCTGTACCAGCCACGGTGTGGCACAGGACCAGGGCAGGGATTGCCCCCCTGTGCTGGACGCTGTTGAGGCCCCTCCAGTTCTGGACCCTCACTGCAAGAGAAATATGGACAGGCTGGAGGGTATCCAGAGCAGGGAATGGAGCTAGGGAAAGGGCTGGAGAATTCCTGAGGGAGCTGGGGAGGGCTCAGCCTGGAGAAAAGGAGGCTCAGGGGGGACCTTGTGGCTCTGCACAACTCCCTGACAGGAGGGGGCAGCTGCTGGGGGGTGTTGGACTCTGCTCCCAGGGAACAGGGACAGGACAACAGGAACTGGCCTCAAGCTGTGCCAGGGGAGGCTCAGGTTGGACATCAGGAGGAATTTTTCCGTGGAAAGGGTGGCCAGGCATTGGAAGGGGCTGCCCAGGGAGGTAGCACTCAGTGCTCTGGTGGAGATCTGTCACAGGTTGAACTTTATGATCCTGGAAGTCTTTTCCATGATCTCAGCACATTAAACCCACCAACCTGAGCAGCTCAGGTGCCCTCACATACCTGTTCTTCATCAGCCTGATCTCTCGTTTCAGCTGTGGATCATCCGTTTTGCTCGTCTGCGACGTCAGAGTGACGGGGGACGTCATCACCACGGCCTGGGGCAGGGAGGAGGTGGTGGGCGTGGTGCGGATCTGGTAGGTCTGCATGTCTCCAGAGGCAGCTGGGGGACACCAAACGGGGCAGCATTAGCAGGTGACACTTGCAGTGACAGGGCTGTAACCACATCCCCGGGGGTACTCACTCTGCACCACCACCTGGTTGCTGGGCACCAGGATCTGCTGCCCGTCCGAGGTCTGGGCGTACTGCAGGATCGTGGTCCCGGCCTGGGAGCCGCTGGCGTTGGCCATGGTCAGTGTCTGCAGCCCCTGCACCCCGTCCGTGCCCGGCCCTGCCAGCTGCAGCCCGTTGGCTGCGATGGCAACTGTGAGGGGAAGCACAGGGACAGGAGGATTTGGAGCTGTATGGCACAAAATACAGGTAAATCACAGTGTCCTGGAATGGGCTGCATTGGGAGGGAGCTTAAAAACCCTCCAGTGCCACCCCCTGCTGATGCCTTAGGTTTTAACTTTGATATTTTACAATTTCTGTACTGCTTAGAGTGTAACTCTGCAGTTCCTTGTAGCATGGAATTTCTGCTCTCTCGTGCTGGGCAGACACAACAAAGCCTCTCCAGGCTTTGCCTCCAAGGACAGCCAGGCTCTGCTAGGCCCAAAATGTGTAACCCAAAGCCTCTAAGGGGGGAGCAAGCTGAGGGGAATTACATCATTAAACTGGGGCTTTAATTGGAGAATTAACCGTGGTATGCAAATGAACCAAACCTATAAAGGTGTGAAGAACTCGTGACCTGGGGTCCACTTGGGGTCCATTTTTTGGAGGCAGCCTCTGGCTCCCCCAGGGTGTGCCTTGAAGGCCTTCAAATAAACACCGACCTTTATTCCCTTCCTCTTGTCTGGTCTCTGGTTCTAGGTGGCTGGAGAAGGCATCACAGCCATGGGCAGGGACACCTTCCACACCCTCAGGTTGCTCCAAGCACCGTCCAGCCTGGCCTTGGACACTTCCAGGGATGGGGCCCCCTGGGCCAGGGCCTCACCACCCTCACAGGATGGAGAGGAGCAGGTGAGAAGCATCATGAACACAAAGAGATGACATAAAAGGAACAAATCCTAATTTTTTGTACCTGCCTGATACCACAGGAGCCTTTAAGAGTGGCCCATGATACATATATATATATATAGAGAGATGTCTTCACTGATATTTTGGGTTAAATCCAGCAAAGAACACTGCTGTGTGCTTCATACCAACACCCTTAAACGTCTTAATGTGCAAAAATTAAAATTACAAAGCACTGAGTTTATCTGAGGTCAGTAGATACCAGTTACTTCTATGTACTAACTTTACTGACTACAAGGTAATAACCAACTTTTGTCCTATGTCCTAGTCAAATATTTAATGAAATTTGTATTTTGAGGCAAGTTGAATAAAAACTGTGACAATATTTTGGGAAACCTACTGTACTGTCCAGTGCTTGTCTGGTAGATGGGTGTGGGAACGGACATGGAGGTGACAGTGGAGACCCCAGGACTTTCCTCATCTCCTTTTCTATCCCGTGTGTCTTCAGAGGAAAGATCTTTCAAAATTTTTCTGTGAAAAAAAAAGGAGTTTGACATTTGACTACATTCCTCACTTCAGTGAAATGACACAACTGAGTAAAATTACAGCTGCTGAACATTTTGCCCTCTACAAAATCCTGCTGAGGCCAATCTCCAGTTAGTGGAGTCCAAGTTTCCTCACAGCAACGATGGCTCAGGATGTTCAGTGCATGAACAGATTCATTGCATGTTTCAAGGCAAAGGAAACAACCTGGAGGGCAGCAGAATATTGAAGACCATGGGAAGAGGCTGTTTTGGTTTCAAATAAAACCACCAAGGGCATCACACCCGTACCTGTAGGAGGGACGACGAGCCAAGATGCCTCGAGCCTTCTGTGAGGAGCCAATGCTGTCTGAGGAGTCCTGAGAATCCTCACTCTCAGACAAGGAAGATACCTAGTGAGAAAGGGGAACACCAGTGATGTACAGGACAAACACTGAAAGCACTGAAATCTTTTATGTAGGAGAAGAGCAGTGGGGGTTTGTTGGTGAGAGTGTAAAAGTCCAATGAAAATAAAATTTAAGGCAGAAGTATATCGGGGAGTAAATATGCAAAGTACTATCTACAAATCTCTTTATTCCACTGTGTGCTCATCCAGTTCAAAGTGTTATTTTGTCTCTGATGCTCCTTATTAGTGAACAAAACATTTATTTGTTCTTATCCGTGTGCCTGTAAGAGAGTCCAGAGGAATGCACAGAGCTCTGGGAAAAGCCTCTCTCTGAACTGCAGAGACAGAGCAGCCTATGAGCAGCAGGGAAAAAACCTGCTCATGTACTTTTTCTGTACTTTTTTTTTTTCTCCCCAACAAGGCCACAACGTTCATAAATTACAGAAAAGGAATGAATCCAGTCAGTGGGGACTGTGCAACCAGGGGGAAGGAAAAGGAAAGAGACTAACAGAGCCACGAGCACCAATGCTGATGCCTGACTGCTTTCAGCAGTGCCACGTTCTCCTCTCCCTGCTCTGATGTTACAGCACTGACAGCTGACAAGCCCTTCCAGGTTTGCTTCTCATGGCTTATCAGTTCAGTGTGGTATGAGGAGAGGAGTGTGGGACAAGGATCAGGGACAAATTCCTGGGTTTTAGGGCAGCTCCTCCCTCGCCTGGCTGCCAGGGCAGTGATTTCCCAGTGGAACGCCAGGTCCCCAAGGACTCTGCAGCAGGGACTGAGTGGAGCAGGAACAGACTCCCTGGAGCTCCCTGGGTACCTCTCAGAAGGGACTCCTCTTACAAAAATCACATGGCTAGAGAGTACGAGACACAAGCAGAGACTTGGGTGCCACTGAAAGGGAGTCACAGCATGAGACAGCACCCAGCAGCTCATTCCCCTTCGTGCAGCTCCACCTTTCCCAAACACTCATTTTTATCCACTACTGAATTATTCTGTAATTCCCCACTCCCCTGCTTTGGGTGTCAGATCCCACCTGACTGTCTGCCAAGGCACCAACTACAGAGCTGTGGGTTGGATTTTTTAATAAAAGGGAGGCAACCTTCAAACAGTTTCATGTCGACTCCGAAGGTGACTTCCCACGAGGAATAATTTCAAGTCCAAATGAGGGATGTTGTATCCCACAGGACTGTCCTTGGATTGTTCACTGTCTCTTACAAAAAGCACAAAGGCAGCTGAGTCAGAGGAGCCTCTGTGCATCTTTTCACATCCTCTCACCCACATAACTGCAGATTTAGGGTATTTAAAGCCATTCTGGAGTTACCTGCACGGTTTGCACCTGAGGGGAGTGGATCACAGAGGAGGACTGAGCTGTCTGAATGACTCCCTGGACCTGGACTTGCTCTCCAGGAAGCTGAACCACTGTGAGGGGAGCAGAACCTCTGAGAGACATCTACAACAGACCAAAAAACCATCAGTGAAACCTTTGTGCCACAGGACTCAGCAAGTGCAACACGTGTAGGAAAACTGGTGAAGAACAGGCATTAGCAGCTTATATTAATTCTAATTTAGTCACAAAAGTACCTTTAAAGATGCACATTTTTGAGACATTATTTGCATATGAAAAAGGCTGAAACAGTTTGTTATTTCCTTTGGTTGCAGAAAAAACAAATGTGGCATTATGTCCCATAATCAAAGACGTGATATTTATGTAACATATTAAAAACATGAAAATGCTTCAACTTCCTAGAAGGTTTGTAGTTTTGATGTTGAACTCACGTGAGTCTTTGCACTTTAATTCAATTTATATTGTTCAAATTTCCATACATTCACAAAGCAAAAATAATTTAAATTATACATGTAGATCGTAAGTCAATAACCACTTTCCTCATCAAATTTCTTCACTACTTTTATTAAACTGAAATACATGAGAAGATGATGGGATCATTAAAATACACACACAGAGCTGAATTTCCATTTAATGCTACTTTTGTATCATAACTCACAATATTAACTTTATAGAACTTTATATAAAATCAGATCAGGAAACCAGCCTGGAAACAAACCCCAGGACACCTGCTGACATTCTCTTCTCTCCTGTGTCTAAATTTTGCATCAAAATCCCAATTGCCTCAATGGGATAACCAGTGGATGAGCTGCAAAACATTGCTTTTTCCCAGGAAAACCCTCCTGGAAGGATTCACTCTTTCACCAGTTCTAAGGGATTCAGGTTAAAGCTCTGACAGGGATGTTACCTTAGAGGAAAAATCTCAAATTTTCAACTTCACATGGTTTATTATATTAAATATGTTCATGTTGGGCTGAAATCCAAGTGTTTCCATGGTGCTGAGTACCCAGGATTGCTGCTGCTACAAAAGGAGCTGGAAATGCTTTTTCTAAGGAAAAAATGAAACCAGGCCCTCATTTTATTGCTGAGCAGCTCCTGTGGTCAACTAACCCCAAATCTGGGCTGCACTTCTGCCTTGTACAAACACAAAAATTAGCTTTTAAACACTTTTAAATTAATTTTATGTCATCCACCATCAAACAAACACATTTTTCTTAGCCTCCTTCTGTTTTTTCTTCTCCGTGTGCTTCTAAGAACGGATCTATAGTTTGCAGCACATAAAAACGGGCTCTGAACTCCCTGAAATGTTTGCTGAGATCCAGCCCAGGCTTTACCTGTTGAGCAATATGAGAGAGCTGAGCTGCCTGGAGGGTTGTACCTTGTACAGCTGAGGGCTGGGACGTAACAGAGCTGCTGCTGCTGCTGCCCTTGTGCACCTCTTCCATCATCAGCTACGAGAAAACCAGTTAAATCCAGTTAGTAATGAATTTGGACAGCAGACAGGTGCCCAGTTCCACCAGAGTTTTATAACCTCGGTGCCTGATTATTTTGGTCTCATTTGGACATGTTTAATGAACTCTTTGCCCTCCGATGTCGCCATTATTAATTAAGGCACAGCCCGGATTTTGTCACTTCCCATCAACACCCTGAGTCCTTCTGTGCCTCCTCAAGGGGACACGTGGGGAGGGACACGGTGGGACCTTGCCCTGCTCATCCCCGTGGCTTTGGGCAGGTGAAGCTCCACACCTGGGGTCACCTCCCGAGGCCTGGGAGCAGCAGGAGCCCCAGGCTGGAGCAGGAACAGGTTTGGCCTGTAAAGGACACACGGAATCATGGATTGGTTTGGGTTGGGAGGGACCTTAGAGCCTGTTCAGTCCCACCCCCTGCCATGGCAGGGACACCTTCCCCTATCCCAGGGTGCTCCAAGCCCCAGCCTCAGACACTTCCAGGGATCCAGGGGCACCCTGAGCCAAGGCCTCACTATCCTACTATAATCCCCTTAATATCCAATTCCTAATATCCCATCTAACCCTGCTCTCTTTTCAGTTTGAAAGAAGACCCAGGAAGAAAACCAAGGTTCTTGATATTAAAGAATATCTTTCTCTAAGTAAGATAATTTCCAAAAATATTTTAGCCAAGCCACCAGCCAAACCTATTTTAAACTACCTGAAGGTGTATAAAAACAAACCATGGACTCAAATCAAAGTGAAGAAGAGAACACAGTTTTGAATTTTAAGCCCTGCCAGAGTCACTCTGTCTTGATGTAATGCAGTCAGCAACACTTCTCTCATGTCTAAGATTTTATATTTAACTGTTCAACGTCTTGCCAGCATCCCCCCTCGGATTCTGGGGGATTCAGGGATGCACAAATGCAGGTTTCAGCTGGGGGGAGTGGGCGGACCAGCCTGGAGCATTAAAAGCTGATGGGTGAGTGTTAAACATTTTGTCACAGAAGGTTTGAAAGTGTTGAAAGGACAGTTGCTATGAGACTGGAAATTACATTTCTTTCTGTGGAAATGTGAGTCATTGATTTTTCCCTGCTGAGCCGAACCACAGCACGCAGCCCAATGAACGCTCCGAGGGGGAAGAGTCAACCAAGAGCAGAGTCCTGCTCCTGCACCCTCACTGCTCCGAGGGGTCCCGCTGCAGACTCCCCAAAAAGTCACTAAATCAGGGCTTTGGAGGGAGAAAACTGGTGGTTGGGTGATACAAGAAACTGTGACTGATGGAGCAGCTCTGCTGTGAGGAAAGGCTGTGAGAATTGGGATTGTTCAGTGTGAGGGAGAGAAGCTTCAGGGTAACCTAATTGTGCCTTTCTAGTACCTGAAGGAGCTGCAGGAAAGATGGAGAGAGAGCATTTACAGGCCTGGATTGACAAGGGGAAATGGCTTCACACTGCCAGATGGCAGGATAAGATGGGATATTGGGAAGGAATTTCTCCCTGGGAGGGTGGGCAGGCCCTGGCACAGGGTGCCCAGAGGAGCTGGGGCTGCCCCTGGATCCCTGGCAGTGCCCAAGGCCAGGCTGGATGGGACTTGGAGCAGCCTGGGACAGTGGAAGGTGTCCCTGCCATGGCAGGGGGTTGGAATGAGATGTCCTTTAAGGTCTCTTCCAACCCAAAGCAATCCATGATTCCGTGTCCTTTCCAGCACAGCCCAAACCCTCCCCAGCAAATGATGCAGCTTCCCAACATCCTCGTGGCTGCAAACATCAACCACTTCAAGATTATGAGCAGAATTAATGACAGACGTGCAGTGGACACAACTTTGTCTGTCCTCAAACGCAGTTTTAGCTCCTATAAAGGAAAATCTACATTTTGCACCCTGCAAAGTGTCCCAGGTAACCAGGCCCCCTCAAACCGAAATCCAGGCAGCAGCAGAAATGACAATAAATTTCCAGTGCTGCAGAAACCCCCATTCATTTCTGTAGTGCTCAACCACAGCCTGCCCTCCCTGCTCTCTGCTTTACTGTCCCATGGAAGACTCAAAATACCCTGCAAGAAACAGTGAAACCAAGAAAACCACCCAAAATAAACACCCCAGGGAGAAAGCACTGAGGGTTTTGCTGATCTTTTTCTCAGTGGTGTGAAGTTCTGCTTACAGGAATAAAAGATGAAGTATTTTCCATTAGAAAGATGAGTTCTGAGTTCAATTCATCTCTGCTTGCTCTGGAATATTTAATTATTCATCCAACATCAATCAATAAAAAGATTTAGCAAGGATTGCAACAAGACAGAAATTCCTCCTGCACCTCACGCCCTCTGGGGATGCGAGTGTCACACAAGACTCACATGCCTTTAACTTTACTTAGCTGGAAAACCAGGAATTTCCCCCTGGAATGGCCTCCTGTGAGCACCCGAGACAGAGACTGGCATCTACCTGTCTGAAGGGAGAAGTTCTGAGGAAAAACCTCAACCTGCAGAGGTCTCAAGCTCTGACAAGATGCACCAAAAAGGATAATAACACCTGAGCACATCAGCCCCCCTGGTAAAACTGCTCCAACAGCCAAATTTAATTTATTTAGCCAAAAGCAGGTGCTCGGTTTGGGGTGAAAGAAGAATTTTGCTGTCACAGAGCACTGACAGGAGGAGCAACACCCAAGGCTTTATTGTCCAGAGAATGATTATTGTCCCAATCTGTACAAACACCACTTTTTTGTAACCAGACAGGTGAGGGTGACGATTTTCACAGTAAACCCCAAGTCTCCACCTCAAAAGTCATGTAACTGAAAGGATTTTGCAACAGCAGCTCATGAAATTTGCTTTAAGGACTTCTAAAATTCTGGGCATCATCTCCCTCCAGCCAAGGAAACTCATCCCACTTCAAACCTGAGCCTCAAGCCCACCTTCCTTTCAAACATCGACAGGAATGTCCCAGTTCATCAGGGCACGTTTCATTTCTCACCCCAAAGTTCACAGACACCCTCCAAATGCCACTCAGTGTGCACAAAACACCACGCAAACCCACCAGAAACACCTGACGTGCCCAAGGAGCATTAATCAAAAAAGAAAACCCAATCCCACAACTTTCACTAATTCCCCGATTCTGTAAATTCCCAAAAATGCTACAGAGAGCACCCGAGGAAGAAACCGAGTTCTGTTTTGCCCTTTCAAATTGAGCAGAGGAAGGGTCTGAATGATGTTTCATCGCTGAAATATTGTAAGAGCCAATTCATTATATTTTTATAAAGTCAGAAATCAAGGAATATTGGACACAGAATTTTACTCTCAGATAGTGACAGGAGTTAAATTCTGACATTTACAAATTGTACCAAGGGATTTCAAAACATTTTCTTAAATGATACTTAAGTAATCTGGGGGACTTCGGGGTCCTCAAAATCAGCTGCTTTAAGCAGTGAAAACATTATTTACCTAATTTTGCAATTAAGACACTTGGAGAAAATTTGTTCACCCAGAAAACTGTCAGAACTCCATTTCCTCCCCCGCTAGAAATCAGTAAAAGACAGAGCAAAGGGCAGCATCCCACCAGATGTGCCAGAAAGCGAGTGAGCAGTCTCGAGTCAACTTGCCCAGTCACTGCTCCAGATTCCATTCCACAAACACACAAAGTTATTCCTTAAAACTCCAGGAGCGCTTTCCTCATAGGTTTTCTCCCACTCCCCTCCCCGCCCTTGCCCAGCACCAGCCTGTACAGGAACATCCCCTGACAGGAGCCTCAGAAATAAACGCTGCAGCCTAAAAATGTCAATACTCTATCCGCATCAGGGATCTGATGGTTGTGAGAGAAAAATAACCCAGAGATCATTTATATCCCGCCACCCTGGATCCACCCGATCCTCACTGAACACGGGAAGCCAATGCTCAGACACGGGGCTGGGGCAAAATTCATAGAGGACAGGTAACGACGCCCATTAACGGCGGTTTAGTTAATAAAGCTGAGTCGGTCACCGGGCAGGGCTCGGGGGCCGCAGCCGCCGCTGGCCGGGACCTGCTGGAGCCGCGGAGCCCCCTCAACACCCCCAGAACCACCTTTCCCCCATGCCCGGGGCCAGCGGGCCCGGCAGCAGCCCCAGGCCGCAGGGCAGCGCCTCAGGCCCGGCTGCGGTGCGAGCTCCCCGCGGTTCCCGCAGCGGCCGCCGGGCCGAGGCCGCGGCCTGCGCCCGTCCCCTCACGGCCCGCGGGGGCGGAGAGGGAGAGGGGAAAGAAGCGGCGGGCGGGTCGAGGGGGGAACGGGGCGGCCTCCCCAGCCCGCGCTTACCTCAGAGCCCCGCGGGGCCGCGCGTGGGGAGCGCCGGAGCCGCCGCCGGGTGCCGGCCCCGGTCCCGGCCCGGTCCCGCCTCAGGGAAGCGGCGGCGGCGGGGGGGGCGGGCCGCGACCATAGAGTGCGCGCCCAGGGGCCCCCGCCATAGAGCCCCAGCGGCGCGGAGCGCGCGGGCGCCGGGCTAGAGCGGCCGCCTGGAGCCGGCCCCGCCCGGCCGCACCACCGAGACGAGGCGGCGGAGCGCCGCTGCCGGGCACGGCGCGGCAACAGCGCCGCCGCCTGTGGGAGCGGCGGGATGGCGACGGCCGCCGGTGAAATCCCGATGTTCCCGATGGATATTCCCGGTATTCCAGGGCCCCGCGCCTGGGCGGTGATCCCGGGAAGAGCCGAGCCCCGAGCGGGAAGGTCGGGCAGGCACCGGGGGAGCGTGGCTGGGACGGGGCAGGGCTGTGGCCGCGATTCCTCACGGGTGGATGGAGGGGAGGGACTGAGGGGTTCTAAGGAAGCGGCAGGTAACGGGATTTTGGCCCCTCTCGGGAGTGCTCCGCAGCAGATTTTAGGATCACAGGAAGTTTTTGGGATCCAGTCAGTGCCCCCCTTCATGGGAGGGTTCCTCAGCCATCACTGGAGACCACAGGAAATTCAGTATTCCCTGTAAAGCGCAAACTGCAGCCAAGCACCCTCAGGAATAGGGTTTTCACAGGATCCCAGAATTCCTGAGGCTGGAAAATCCCAAGACCATGGAGTCCAAGCTGTTACTGATCCCCAGCAACCTTGTCCCCAGCCCAGGGCACTCAGTGCCACCTCCAGAATTCCCTGGACACCTCCAGGGATGGGCACTCCAAACCCTGGGCAATTCCAAGGCCTGAGCACCCTTTCCATGGGGAAATTCCTGCTGATGTCCACCCTGAGCCTCCCCTGGCCCAGCCTGAGGCCGTTCCCTCTCCTCCTGTCCCTGTTCCCTGGGATAAGATCCCAAATCCCCCCCGGCTGCCCCCTCCTGTCAGGGACTTGTGCAGAGCCACAAGGTCCCCCCTGAGCCTCCTTTTCTCCAGCCTGAGCCCCTTTCCCAGCTCCCTCAGGAATTCTCCAGCCCCTTTCCCAGCTCCCTCAGGAATTCTCCAGCCCCTTCCCAGCTGCTCCCTCAGCTCTCCAGCCCCTTCCCAGCTCCCCTCAGGAATTCTCCAGCCCCTTTCCCAGCTCCCTCAGGAATTCTCCAGTCCCTTTCCCAGCTCCCTCAGGAATTCTCCAGCCCCTTTCCCAGCTCCCTCAGGAATTCTCCAGCCCCTTTCCCAGCTCCCTCAGGAATTCTCCAGCCCCTTCTCCTGCTGCTCCAGCCCCTTCCCCAGCTCCATTCCCTGCTCTGATCCCCAGAAACTCACATTCCCAAAGCTACAGGTGCAGGGCACTGCCCAGCTCAGCTCCTTCACACCCTCAGAGCTCCAAGGCTTCTCGATACAACTGACAAAATATAAGATACTTACAAGTTCTCCCTCTGCCCAGGATCAGTTTTAACCCGCGTTTCCTTCCTTAAAAATAAAATTCCTTCATGGAAACAGCGCTGGAAGGACTAAACAAGCAACCAGGCATCAATATTTATTAACACAAGACAAAGGAAACACAATCAATGCGTTAATGGGACACTGTCCAGCCAGGTGTTAAATTTAAAAATGTAACTAATCTAATTTTAAATAAATAAAACCTTTATACATAATTACAGAATGCCAGAGTCTGGATTGGACAATGGGAAAGAGGTTGACAGAAATAAAAGGAAAAAAAAATGCATCTAGGGCTAAAATTGATCTGGTTTTTATAACCTTATTTTAGGACAGTTAGTAGGACACAGCTGAATTGATTTAAACCAGAAATGAAGTGCAAATTCTAACAAAACAGGACAAAACTGTTCCCACAGCGTTTGCTCAGAGAAGATTCAGAAACAGTGAGACACACAAAATACTTTTAGTCCAGTGGGAAGAATTCCCAGTTTTTCAGTTTCACTGCAGTTGTTAAGTTGGAACCTGAGGGGCGAGAGAAGGGAATTTTGTGCCCTGCGCAACCCCAGCAGTCAAACTTTTCTTTGGGAGAAGCACCCAGCCCTGCCCCTGCCCACCTGCCAGTGGCTGGAGTGAAGGATCTTGCTTTGTTCCCAAAAAAAAAAAATGGAAAAGCTCATCCCCAGCTACAGAGGAAGGAATGGAAGGAGTGGAATGAGCTGTGGAAGGCTCACAGCAAGTCCTGAGCAGAGCTGGATGTGGAATTTGGGGATGCCAAGAGTCCCAGCTCCATCCTTCCTCCTCTCCAGCAC
Organism: Monarcha castaneiventris obscurior; assembly: GCA_026261815.1. NCBI lineage: Eukaryota > Metazoa > Chordata > Aves > Passeriformes > Monarchidae > Monarcha > Monarcha castaneiventris. Next base: position 151,269 of record JAMPIT010000253.1, read on the forward strand.
CGTGCCAGAAACATGGACAAAGCATTCAGGGAAGGCAAAGCAGCTTCTCCTTGTCCCTGGAACATTCTCTTGTTCCAAGGGCAGGGCTGCATCCTGCAGTTCTCCAGCACGGAGAAATGGAATGTGCTGGAAGGTTTGGAGCACACAGGAAACTTGCAAGGTAAAACCTCAAACCATAGGAAGCTATCAGTACCTATCCAAACAAAAAAATAAGGAAAAAAAAAAAAGATCAATCCAGTCACATTCAAAAATGCCATTTCAGGAATTCCATCTGCCACATTTGATGGAATTCATACACACATTGTTTTATTTGTGAAAAATCATGACCAAAAATAAAAGACAATCCTGGAATTGGACTTAAAATCCACTTCAGTGGACAAAAAGTGTTTGTTGAAACAATTTATCTAAAGCTTTGAGTAAAGAAAAAGGTTCAAGACCACCACAGTTTTCCCTGGAAAGGTCACACTGGAGTGAAGCTGCTTGGCCAGGCCTGGGCTGTGCAGGAAACACAAAAATGGTGACAAAGAACATGGAATAACAGGAATTTTCTGGCTGAAAAGGGAGAACGACCTTTGTGCACTGTACACCCGAAATAAGCTGCAGGACCAACTGTTTTAGTCACAGTTTCACCTGCCACTGTCCCCACTTTGTGTTCAATTTGTTAAAACTAAAGACATTGAAGATTTTGTGCATATTCTGCAGCGTTGGCTGATACTGTGGAAAACACAGAAAAGGTTCCAAAATGTGCCCCCAAAACCCCAAGTGTTTGCAAAGAACCTTAAGTCCAGACCTGCCACAAAACTTCCAGTTCCTATTCCCCCACCAAATATTTCTCAAAAATATCATTTGAAACTTCTTCTCTGAGTTTTAAAGCTCCTGTTTGCAGTGAGGAACTACCAGGATGCAGCAGGAGCTTTTCAAGGACACAGCTGGGGTTTGCTCGTGGATCCACTGGATTCTGCTCCAGTAACTGCCACAGGATCTTCCAAGTCCACACCATAAACCTTTTTTAAAAACTACCTAAAAACTTTGCGTGAGGTAATCTGGAACATTTGAAAAGTTTATTTACACTGTATACCACATCTGACTCAAAAAACCCTGTAGCAGGATCTGGTAGCAGCTCCCAAGGCTTCCAAAATCATATATTAGCACCCAAAGAAGTGTAATTGTTGTAAAAAAACGAAGAATTAAAAAAAAAAAAAGGTAATTTTGAGTCAAAACTCAACCAGCAGCTCTCCCCCAGCCTGTGTGGAACTGCTTCCCAGCAGGAAGAGCTTGTACCTGCTGCTTTAAGGCTTCTCTTTCCTCCCATTCCCTAAGGCTGGAGCTGACACAGGATGTGGAAGGCTGGGGACAGCAACGTCCACAACGTTATTTAACAATGTGTTTGCCAGAATTTGTCTCCTCCTGTAAAAGAAAAATTGTGTCTGCCTCGAACCTGGAATTCTCCTGTTCTTTCAGGGAATGCTTTGAGGAAAGCTGGGCTGTTTGCTCCCACTAAAGCTTATTTACAGCAGTTCTTCTCTGTCTAGAAGGAATCTCAGCAGAGTGGCACAAGCAGGGAATTTACCTGTGTGTCCACCTGAGGAATTTCTTTCCTTTCCACACCTGGTGCCAAAGGATGAGGCAGAGGCTGTCCCTCAGCTCCTTTTGGGACTTGCACTGCCATTTTCTACCCAATTCCATGCTGAATTCAGCCTCTTGAAGAAAGATGTGCCTTAAAATCAAAGAGTTCTACACACTTCTGTCCAGAATCAAGATACAAATGAAATCAGAAACCTGGGGAAGGTGGAAGCATCTCACATTGTGTCTAAGCCAATGCCAGGATGCTGAGGACCACAAAAGTCACCTGTCCTTAAAAACATCAACCTTCAGCTGTCTTCACTAGCCAAGTTAATTTCTATCTAAGTGAATTATGTATAATAATATTTACATATTTAAAATATAGGCAAAATTCTTTTTTAAATTCCAGAAATCTCTATATGAATAAGCAACTCTGATTCTGTAAGTTATTGATTTGGTCATGGCACAATTGTCAATAAGTTGTGTGATCCCGTGGTATGAACAGCTCCAGATGCAAAGGAGATCATGGAGTAGGGAACTGCAGAACTCTGATGACCCTTTTCTTAATAGTTTATTATCTTAACTAAATAAACCCTCCCCTTATAGAATCCTAACCCAAGATTAGATAAAAATACAAATATGTACAACGGGTGAAAAAGTAACACTACTGTAAAGGCCTTGGGGATTTCTTAGCTCACACACTTTCCCACTTTGCAGTTCTCTAAAGCTCATGGTTCAGTAAACGGTTACAAACGTTTGCTGTTGCTTCCCACATTTCCTTCTCCCCACTGGGACCCAAACCCCCAGGATGGGAGGGAGGGAGGGAGGGAATGTGGCAGCAACCTCAAACTTTAGATCAAGTATTAGTAATTTTCACCAGCTTCACTTCCATAACCACCCTCATCACTCCGTGGTGCCTCAGTTGTGCCCATCACATGTTGTAGGCCACGTAAATGGGGTCCAGCTGATCTGCCAGGAAACTGTCCCGGAGGTGCATCCGTTGTTTCTCGCCTCGGGAATTGATGGGGATCACTCCAGGATCCACTACCACCACCACACCCACAATCAAGTAATGCTCCTCCAGGACCACGTTGGTAACCAGAGGAACCAAATCCAGAGCCTCCTGCTCACAGCCACACAGCTCCACCACCACCACCAGCAGGTTGGTCCAGGTGAACACGGCACTGAAACGACGAAGGAAAAACAGCACAAAACTCAGTTATTGCCACGAAGATCCAAAGTTTCCCGTTCTTTATCCTTAGATGGAGGTTCCCACCTGCTCTGGGCTGCATTTCCAACCTAACTCCAGCATGACTTGGTCCTGATGGGACAAAAATCAGACCTATCTCAGCACTACCTGTGTGACACAGGAACCCAACTCAGAAATGGCTCTTCACACCCCGAAGAAGGAAATCATCATTTCCTATGTGGAACTAAGGCTTGTGAGAAAACACTGAGTCTGTTCTCATCCGGATGGGAAATCGCATGCACGACTTGCTGACGGCAACACAAAAACCCCTGAATTCCCCTATTTTTTTTTTTTTTTCAGCTAAAACCCTTCATCTTTGCCTAAACTGCTACATTTCAGCTGGGCTAGGATGACTCTGCTGCTCAGGACTGTTTTACCATTCAGCAATGCTCCTGTGGGTTCGGGACACCGAGGTCTCGATGTCGATGGGGTGGTACCGCAGCCCCCGCAGCTCCAGAGTCTCATCCAGTGCTCCCACCACGTACAGGGCATCGTGGCGCTCTGGGCAGGGAGGAGAAGAGGTGTAACAAATGCAATTTTGATAAAAGAAATTGTCTTCTGTATAAGCCAAAGAATCCCAGAATGGTTTGGGTTGGAAGGGACCTTAAAGCTTATCCATTCCCACCCCTGCCATGGGCAGCAACACCTTCCACTAGACCTGGGTGCTCTGAGCCCTGTCCAACCTGGCCTTGGGCACTGACAGGGATCCAGGGGCAGCCCCAGCCTCTCTGGGCACCCTGTGCCAAGGCCTGCCCACCCTCACAGGGAGAAATTCCTTCCCAATATCCCCTCTATCCCTGCCCTCTGGCAGTTTAAAGCCATTGCCCCTTGTCCTGGCACTCCAGGCCTGTGTAAATGGTCTTTCTCCATCTTTCCTGCAGCTCCTCCAGGCACTGGAAGGCCACAATTAGATCACCCAAAGCTTTTTTCTTCTCCAGCCTGGAGGCAGCTCTGCAGGTGGGGTCTCACCTAAGCAGGGCAGAGGGGCAGAGCCCCTCTCAGCCCAGGCTCGGGGGGTTCCTGGGGCACGTCCAGCTCTCCCCCACCAGCACCTCAAACCCTTCTCCCCAGGGCTGCTCCCTCTGCTCATCCCCAACACCAGGGGCTGCCACAACCTGGGTGGAGCCCTTGTTTCAACCCCATGGGATTCCCACAGGAATGCCCAGGCCCCTGCCAGGAGTGCCCAGCCCCACCTCCAGTGAAGCCACATGGGATTCCCCCAGGAATGCCCAGGAATGCCCAGGTCCCTGCCAGCAGTGCCCAGCCCCACCTCCAGTGAAACCACATGGGATTCCCCCACAGGAATGCCCAGGAGTGCCCAGGTCCCTGCCAGCAGTGCCCAGCCCCACCTCCGCTGGCCGCCGTCAGCTCCGTGCGCCGCACGAAGCCCAGGTACCCTGTGCGAGCCCAGAGCGTCTGCGCCGCGTCCCCGAAGCTCAGGCGGGTGTTGAAGTGATCAGCCTGAAGGGTCTCGTTGTCGTAGATGGTGTAGTAGCCACTGGCTGTATGGGGGCTGTTCACCCAAATCTGTGCAGGGAGGGGAAAAGGGTCAGATCCCGGCACTGCCCGCCCCGAGCATCTGTGTGGGAGTTGGGTTCTCCACACAAATGCTGGTTCTTATCTTCACCTCTGGGAAGTTTTACCCCGAGCCCCAGCAGATGAGAAACGGCTGCAGATGTTGTTTCAGGTTGTTTATTTCTCCTTCTCTCTGCCAGCTCTCAGCTCCAGCCGCACATCTGATGCAGCCGAGTCCGAGCGGGCACTGCCCAGTCCTGGGCTGTCCCGGCCTTTTTGTGCCCTTTCCATCATCCAACCATTCTTCACAACGCATTTATTAGTTACTGTTCCATGCCAATTCATTTGCACCTGTTCTAGACACGGAATTTCTACCTCTTTTTCATTCTACCAATCATTTCATGCCAACACTAAGAGAGAAGATGGAGGAGAAGGAGAACGCCCAAAATCCTCCATCTTAGACCCTTCATCCTCATATTAGAAATCCTAAAATCTACTTTTTACCTTGTAAAATACTAAACCACTACTCATTTTTAACTTCTCTTGTTTTGCATTACTTCGTGCTGCGTTGGCAACCTTTCCCATGGACTAAAATCAAAGTTGGTGCCATTCTGGGCTTTTTGCCAGGGTCCAGGACCCCCGTGCCAGGGCTCCTGACCTCCTAGGGCAGCCAGAGGCATGCCTTGGGTTCCAACACATCTGCCCAGTGGTGACGTGGGGAGGGTAAAGGAGCTGTAACAAGAAGGTTCTGGTTTTATCTGTGATTTTTCAGATCAAAGAAACGGTCTTTGTTCAGCTCAAACCTCCAAATATCCTGTAGAAGCTTAAAAATGCATCTTGGGATCTGCTCTTGCAGTAACTGTAACTGAGGATTCACCGAGTAAATAAACTGGGGATTTTTAACATGTCAAGTCCAAAAGTGGATAATAATCCATCAATACAGATCAATATACTGGTGTGTAATCAAGATAAGGAAAGCCAAATGTAAATTATACTATTTGGTGTTTGCAAGATTTAGGGTGGAACAAGCTTCTTTTCAAGTGGGTTTTCTTTAAACTTGACAGTGAAATAACAGCCAAAACTTGACAGTGAAATAACAGCCCAATTCTGAATGCTCCAGCAATAATTCATTTTTAAAAGGCCTGTATCACAGCTCCAAACTGTCCCCCAGCAGAGCAAAGCCCAAGGAGCAGCAGGAAAAGGTTCCCAAGGAGCAAAATCTGCACTTACCTCCCCAAGATGAGAATCTCCCAGAGGCCCTTTTGTCTCTGGATTGACAATGACCACTTTGACTCCAGGCAGAATCTAAAGAGCACAAGAAGAAATGTACAATCCCCGTTGGATTATCTTCAGCACAAAAAAACCCACACAGGCTGTTCATTCAGGGCAGGATTTCACCCATGGACATCACAAACAGAGATAAAACAGGCCAGGACAGGTACAGCAAGGCAAGAGCAGGGTATGGATGTATTCCATGGCTCCAGGGCCACACAGGTAAGATATTCCAGGCCTGTAAATGTTGCTAGACTTTGAAGAATTCAGTTAAAAAACTACTGGGAAACCTCTTTCTGTTAAGCCACGAGGGAGTGGGAGCTACAGTAAATCCCAAACACAGGCTGATTTCAAGGATACCAGAGTCCACACTTCTGATAATGTTCATTTACTGCAAACGGGACCAATTGTCCCAAGAGCTCCAGCAAAACTCCTAAATCAACGGGTGATTCCTTATAAATCAAACTGATTTTCCAGAGGGACTGTGTAACCAAGTGCCACCCCCTCCCATGCCACAGGACTGTCCTTCCCAGCTGCAGCACAAGGGCTGTGGGAGGTGGAGAGAAATGGAATTACCTTCCCAGACTCAGAAAGCAGCAGGCTCTGTGGAGCTCCTCGTTCCACCAGACGGACTCTGGAGCAAAAGAAAAGGGAAAAAAAAGTTGTCAGGGAAAAAAGAGCTGAAGTCTCCGGAGCGGTGTGAAAACTCAGCACCACCACAGGATTTTAGATAGTTAATAAATTGGTTTAAGTGAACTTACAGTACCTGTCATGTCTCAAGGATTTCAGGTCTACGTACACCGTGGTGGGATCGGGCCCGGATGTTCCCTGGGGAGTTAATATTTAAAAACCAGTGATGTATGTAGAGCAGTCAGGGTAACTTCTGCCTGAGCTCAGAAACATTTCCAGGGGTTTCTTACAGCAGAATTCCTACTCCTATTCCCCGACCTTTGCAGCTGCACTAAGGGAAACCCTTCAGTGAGCAGGTGACTTTGTGGAACACCTGTGTGGGAAGGAGCCTTGGGGAGGTGAGGGACACCCCAAGCCCTCTCAGCCACCAGCCTGGAGCAAGCAGGCACTGTTTATGTGGAAATAAACAGCTCTAATTCATGTTTCACTTGTTCTGAGCATCTGTGAAATGATTTGGCAGCCGAAAATGAGAGAAGCTGCTTAAATCTTGTGCCAGCTGTTCTCTACAGGACAGATGTTGGGCTTCAGAAACGTGTGCAGATGGGAAGTGTGGAATACAACCGAGCCTGGAATCTGGTGCCAGTGACAACAAAGGGCTCTGGGAAGCCTTACCTGTAAACAGATGGCCACGTTGACCCGTGAGCCAAAGGTGGTGCTCACAGCTCGGGATGACAGCCCGATGTCCTTGAAGAGTTTGGAGAAGGAATGAGTGAGGGAAACGCGCGGCCGTTCCTCTGCTACCACCACGCAGGTCCGCACACAGGACAGGTTAATGCCTCGGGCCTGCAGACAACACACAAAGCAAAGGGCTGGAGGTGTTCATCTGGCCCCTCTCAAGAAGTGACATTTGCTTCTTATCCCCTGAAATTACTCAGGAAATGCAGGACAAACCGAGCATTTTGTGTTCCAGGTTACGTTCCCTTTTCCGGTTCTGTTTGTAATTATAAATTGTGTCTGACCAGAGCCTGGAAGTGCAGCCAGAGCAAGACATGCACTGACAGTGCCCCAAAACACTGCCCGTGCTCCCTCCTGTGCCCCAGCTCTCAGCAGAGCTGCTCAGCTGAGATTACACCTCTGAGTCACTGCTCATCCAGATGGAAACCAAACCCAGGGAGAGGAAAGTCATCCACGGGGATTGCACTGGCTCTTCAACAACACTGGGACCTGAACCCATTATTCTTTCTATGGTGAATGCCCTAACCAGCAGCAGGCAGGAGCTCCCATGTGCTGCTCACCTGGTGACACAGCCCAGGCACTTGCAGAGCTCGGTGCCACCCAGAGAACAAGGCTGAGCCACTGTTCCAGGAAACCCCAGGGAAAAAGCCACCTCAGAGCTATTTTTTCCCTTCTCTCATCTCCAAGGAGAACACACCTCCATTGAGCAGCTCTCCTGACATGTGCTTTCCATCATGTGCTGGTCTGAGCCTCCACTGCAGACTGTTACATAAGGAATCTGCTGCAGAGCAGTGCTGGGATCCTCCCTGCTCAGGGCTGCCCTGACATTATTCCCTGACAGGTGCTCCCTGCACTGCCAGAGCTCCTATTCCTTCCCAATCCTCTCCTCTCCTGGGGCTGCAGTTTTTTGGAGATTTGCTTTTGGAGCACCTCTGGCCTGGCCTGGAGATTTGTGCGACGGGAAAATTTGTATTTAACAATCCTATCACTTTGCTTTACTACCAGAGTTCCCTTAATTTATGTAACATAACACTCAGGAAACATTTCTTACCTTTAACATTTCAACTTGGTTTCCAAGTCCCTTTGTGCACAGTTCCATGACTGAATAGGAACAGAAAGTGTCCCTTATTTTATACTGGCTGACAGTAGATAACCAGAGAAAAAGATTGGATTCCAGCTCCATAGGAGGAATTAAAATTGACTGATGTCCAGAATACACACTGTGAAGAACATCAAGGGAGGAAACATTTTAGTGGAGCTTGTAGTTATCTTTAAATTAATATTTACTGTATTTGCACATGACATTCCTGCTAGTCCAAAGGCAGGTTGTGGGACTGCAGCTGAGGCAAACTGGGGCAGCAGCATTTTAAAAATGCAACTTACTGTACAAGAACAACAATTTATCCACACACAAACACACACTGACAGTGAAGGAAGAGAACTGGCTCAACCCCACGCAGAACAAAAACTGCCTTATTGCAACATGTAATCAAGGAAGAAAGGGAAGAGAAACATTCTGAAGCCAGGAATATTTGGCAGCACAAACACACATAATCAAGATGGGATAACATCTTGCTAATCTGCAGCAAAAGGGAACATGCTGTTGTCAGTTCCAAGACAAGCTCCCCCCCTCACTGTAAATTAAGTCATTCTGTAATGTCAACACGTCTGTAATTACACCCAGAAGGACCCATTTCCCATTTATAACCAGCCAAGAGTTAATCTGCCCCTTTCCCCCCAGCCAGTCCTACCTGCAAAGGCACCAGAGCACGAATCCCAGCCCGCAGTAGGGGTCCAGACAAATGGCAATCTGCCGGGAGGAGTAGAGCTCACACTGGAGCTTGATGGCCCTGCACAGGCCACTGACTGCAGCGTGGGACATCTGCAACACAGGGGACACTGCTGGAAGCCCAGGACACCACCCAGGGAATCCCCACCACGGGCAGGTGAGAGAAAAGGCAGTTTATGGAGAGGTTTTGTGAGGGCAAACTCATGGTTTGGTCCCTGAGCTTCCACAGCAGATGCAGAGACTGCAGAGCCCTGACACCAACAGTGACACCAACAGTTAAACTTGAAGCTGCTTCAAGTTTAGAAGGTTTAGAAGTTCAAGAAGTTGTTTGAGTTCCACCTCAACACGAGGAAGAACTTCTTTCCAAGGAGGTGGCAGAGCACTGGAACAGCTGCCCAGGGTGGTGGTGGAGTCTTCCTCTCTGGAGACATTCCAAACCCACCTGGACATGTTCCAGTGTCACCTGCTCCAGGTGACCCTGCCCTGGACTGGGATCTCCAGAGGTCCCTCCCAACCCCAGCTATCCTGTGATTTCGACTCCAAGCACACATGAGCATTAGCAACAGTCTAAAGCTTTCCTTTTTAGTTTCTTATCCTCTTTTTTTCTGACTGCATCCCCATTCTGCTCTTGGTGCAGGCTCAGAGCTCTGCTGGTCTCCCAAGGCAGCTCTCCAGTGGGAGAATTCCTGATCCCACTGTGGAGACCTCTCTTCCTCCACAGCAGAACTAACTCAGTGAAGTGAAGCCCACAGCTTTGTTAGGAGGAAATCAGGGGATTGTTTAAGCTGCAGGTTGGAGGTGGAGGTCAGGGGGAGGTGGCTCAGAGGGTGAGGCAAAGGCAAGACACAAATGTCCATCTCCTAACCCATTACTGTACCTTTACTCCTGTGAGCATGCCCGTTGTGGAAACACTAAAATCTAGATATGCCAACATTTCGGGTGTGGGTGGCTTATAGATCTGGGCTGGTCGCTTCCTGGGCAAGTCATCTGTGCAAGAGAGGAACAAACAGGTTGATTTTGGTTATTCAACTGGTTATTTGAAAGGAGAACACAACTTTTAAAATGCCAGAGGATGGAGGATAAAGCTTTCTATTAATTCATTTTCTAGAAGAGACAGACTAGTGTGTGGCAAGACTCTTGCCAAAGCTCCCACATAGAAAATGATTTATTCTCAAGAAAAGGGAAAAAAGACCAATTTGCCCTTGTCTTAAGCAGATTAAAGTTGTCTCCAGCAATCGCTGTTGTCACTGCAATCATTTCCCATGCACAGCTCAGTACAGGAGAGTTCTCAGTGAACAGGGGCACATCTTGGATAGCTTTTGCTAATATTCAAACAAATTTTCAAGGGCCACCCAATGAAATGGGGGACAGTCCCTTTGGAAGTCACTGGCCACCCCTCCACAGAACTTCAAGGAGCCTCTTGGCCCAGGGAGCTCACCTGTGTCGATGATGGTTGGCCAGGTTTTCACATCCACAGCACCAGCTGCCTCTCTGGACTTGAGCAGCCTCATCAGGGTCTGGGTTGTGAGGATACAGGCGGCTTTGCTGACCTGGAAAGAGGAACACTCACAGAAACAAGAGACAAGAGCGTGTCCCAGCAGCACTGCCACTGCAAGAGCTGATGTTCAGAGACTCTTCTGTCATCTGCAGCCAATTTCTTTCTGCAAACCTGAATTCCTTCTCCTGGCTTTTGCACGCTCTGCTCTGCTTCCCCTTCACTAAACCCCCAGTGCAGCCCAACCTGCACAGACCCTGTCAGAACCTCCAGAGCAGGGGAGAAGGTGACACAGGAAGATCCAACCTTCTTCCCCATGGTCTCTCCTGGTTACTGGGCTTGGGAAGTGACTTAACTGCAGGATTTGGACTTCCTCAGCAATAAGGAGCATCGAGGTGAAATTCTGGGTGGCAACCTCGTGTCGGTGTTCTCAGAAAGCACCAGCACTCTGTCTGTGAGGAGGTGGCTCTCTCTGGCATTTGATCAATGACAACACTGTCCCTCAGCTCCAAGATGTGCCTCAGCCCCTCTCACACAGACAGCATGAGCTTGGTCAACTGTGTGACCCCTGGAGCCCGAGGCTGGAGCAGCCACGCTCCGGCCACGGTCAGTGTGACTTCTGTGCCACCTCTGGAGCCCGTGACCAACCCAGCCCCAGTCTGCCCACACCCCCTGTGCCACCCCTGGAGCCTGAGGCTGCAGCCCTGTCACTCACCTCCACGATCATCCTCACTGTGGGCAGCGTTGCCACCAGGCTCTGGGCGTGGGGCGGGCGCACGGTGACGGGGACACAGCCCGAGTACAGGCAGCCATAGAAGGCTGTGATGAGCTCGATGCCTGCAAGGACACTGCAGCTGCACTGGGGGAACTGGGAGGGACACAGCAGGGCAGTGCTGCTCCTCCAGGCAGCTCCCGTGGGGTAAGGGGTCACTTCCACAGCACAGGTGGGCAACGTCAGCAGCCCAGCACCGAGGGCAGCACGAGGAAGATGAGAAAGCTCAGGATAGGGGATGGGGAAGGTAAAGGAACCACACGGGAAAGCATCTCCATCATACAGGAAAAGAACATCCCAAGTGTCAATCAGTCAGGACACACCAGTGAGCACCTCTCACTGGCACTGAGCATCTTCCCCATATTTCCAGATCCCAGTGAGATTCCAAAGAAAGGCCAGGCTGTATTTCCCCAGTGGCACTCACTCACCAGGAGGATAAAGAAGCACCACATTGTCTCCTGCATTGAGATGGCCTTTGTCACACAGCACTGATGCGATTCTCTCAGCCTTTTTGTGCAGCTGAAGGCAGGTGGCCGTGCACACAGTGGTTCCCTTGAAAGGAGACAGAAATGCTCTGAACAGGGGCTGGCACAACACAAACTGGCTGCTGTGAAATAAACCCAAGCTTGCTGGCTAGCAGGAGGCTACAGCTATGAGCTGTTATCTCTACCTAAAGGCTGCTGGTGCTCAGTGAGCCACTCATCCACTACAGTATCAAAGGACAGAGATGGAGTTAGATCTGCTCTAGAAAGTTCTACCTTCCAGGGAGTCAGTTCAGGTCTTCTTGCACCAGAACCTTGCCAGAATATACTCAACAGGGGTACAGCATTAACTGATACAGGAACCAGTGGGACCTACAAACACGCTCAGTTTTAAAATGAAGCGTCGAACCGTGAGAGTCATTTTCTGGAAGGACCTACAGGGTCAAAGGGTCAAGTTTTAAGTCACAAATCTATGGGCAAAATCTGACACAGAGGCTAAAGAGAGGCACTGCAGAGGGCAAGAGATTTTAAAGACTCTCCAGCTGGATAACATGTGGACCTTAAAACCCAACAACTCGGCACTGAGTGTACCTTGGCATTCAATAAAAGGAAGAGTGGGTGGTCAGGAGTCGCTTGAGCTCTCCACTGCAACACTTCTGTCAGGAACTGGTGCTGGAAGAGACAGGCAGGAATTCAACACCAGCTTCTCCTTCAGTGCTTCCCACCTCTGCTCTGCACCCAGCTGGAGGGGAAACTCCTTCCCATTCTCCACAAACACCGATTTACCTTTTTAACTAAATCATTGTCTTCTATTTGACCCAGATCTCTCCCAGAGGCTTGAGCGATTCTCTTCCCAGCAACCAGGTTCCCCACCATCACAGAGGCAGGGCCCACACCTGTGGAGAGACAGCAGCACTTTGGGAAGGAGCAGAGCAAAGGCACTGAGAGTCTCTGCAGGATCCCACCGCTCCTGGGCACGGATGGATGCAAGATGAGAGAGGGAGTGAAGCCTCACTGATGGAGTTCAGCAGGCACTGCTGGTCTCTATTCATCAGGAGGGAGAATCCCAGTGAGTTCAAAGGTGGGAATCAAAATTCCTGACTAACACATGCAAAGAGAGGCCTGGAAAACGCCCCAGCCACAGGGCACAAGGCAGGCTCTGGTCCCCAGCAGGTGGGACAGGGAGCAGGGCATGACCCAGGGTTCCTGGGGCTGAGCCCCAGTTTAACAACACCAAACAAAAGGGGTTCAGGTTACCTGGCTGTTTCTGCCTGGGCTTTGGCAAGTTTGTCACACAAGTGTGTGGGCACATGAGGATGTTGCAGGGGTGCAGAGAGCCCTCCAGAAAGTGCTGTTTGGTTTGGGAGATGTGGATCCCTCCCAGCGGAGTTTTTGGCAATGTGTTGGCTGGCACGAGAGCAAGGCAGTAAACACCCACTTGGTGAATGCTGTCAATTGCCTAGAGAAAGGAGAGATGGTCACTGGAGTTCCTGGCACTGCTGGGCACAGTCTGCTGCTCCTGCTGCACTGACAGAACTGCAAAGCAAATCCCTGGTGCCAGAGGAGTGAGTCAATCACTGACATCCCATTTCACCTCTGCACCACCAGCGAGTCCTGCAGTGAGCCTGGAGTGCTGGGTACATCCCTGAGCCCATTTCATAGACACTAAATCCTTTTTTAAATCTTTCGTGACCAAAATCCCAAAATATCCACAGTTGCCTGATGAATCACACGATTCTGATCTCGGGATTGTATCCATCTGTCTCCTCTGAACCATCACACTCTGTTCCCTCCTGCCCGCCTCAGCATTCAGGCATCTGATCCATTATTCAGAGCACCAGGTACTTCCCTGATTTTCCAGCCCAGCTTGCACACTTCACTCCCTGAATGCCATTCCTGGAATGACACACATGCAGTGCAGGCAGCTCTCAAAGGAAGTACTTGCTACTCATTCTTTTAGGAGACCACACTCATTCAGCTGTTCTGGCCTTTTCCTGCTCACTTGGTGCCTGCTGAAAACTCATCTCCAAAGAAAAGGGCGGCTTTAAAGCCAAACTCTGAGCTCCACATGATCCAGACTAAAAGCACAACTCCAAAGCCTGAGCATGGATCTGCTTTGCAGTTCTGAGAGGAGACTGCCAGAGCCACTCTGCTCTCCCAGGACCTTCATGGAATCACACATTGGTTGAGGAATTTCTCCCCAGTAATTAACTTGAATTTCTCCTCTTTCAGTTTGAAGCTGCTCCCCTTGTCCTGTCACTCCAGTTCCCTCAGGACACAACACAACAGCTCAGACACAGCAGATGCACCCAGCTTGTGACCTGCACAAGCACCCTGTGCCAGGAGGGATGCAAAGTGATACCTCCATCCCTGGGCTCCCTCCATCCCTGGGCTCCCTCCATCCCTGGGCTCCCTCCATCCCTGTCCTCTCTCCATCCCTGGGCTCCCTCCATCTCCGGGCTCCCTCCCCCAGGGCCACGCCTGTGGCCTCTGCTCTGCCCACTCCCCAAAACCAGCACCACTTCCCCTGGCTGTACCTGCAGCACCCGACTCATCCACTGGAAACTGTCCTCCTCGGAGGCATCCGGCCTCTGCTCTGCCACCACCACGATCCTCTCATCATAGAACACAGACACGGAGAACACTGCAATCCTAAGGAAAAGGACAGAGCCAGTTTCACTCCTTGGAAGCAGGACGCCAAGGAGAGATTAAAGACAGAACTTGTTAAAATAACCATGGGGCAAAAACAAGAGAAAAAGCATCAGACAATTAACATTGAGTCGAAAGGAAAGACTGGGAAGTATTTAAGGGGTTAATTCCACTTTCTGATGAAATTTCCACATGGCACAGTCCCCCGTTCTCCCAACCTGCTGTCACATTCCTGTTCCAACTTCTGGCAAAGCACAAATGAAAGGAGATTTAAAGGCACCAGCATGATGGTTTCAAATCTCTCACTAAGTCTCAGAGATGTGAGCTCCAGCTCTGCCTGAGGATCTAGAAAATGATATCCACAACTGCTAAATAAAAGTCAAGTATCTTTGGACATTAATGAAACTCTTCCTTGCTGCATCAGGCAGCAGCTAACGACTAAAACTCTGCAGAGACAGAGAATTAATTTCTCCACGTGGCTGACTTATCTTGTTACTTGATTGCTTTCCCTAAAGCACAGACTTGATGAAAAGCCAGGCTGGATCGTGAGTAAAAGATCTGTGTTGGGCAGGATCAGGGCAATTACTACCTAAATCAAAAATATATTTACTTTAACTGAGCTACCCAAAGAGAAATCCAAGAAAGCACTAAAGCTTCTGTTTCACTTTATTACATGCAGCAGCTTATGGGGAGGGACAAGGTTTCTTGTGCTGACCTTCCTCTGTAAACTGTTTTTATTGACTCCACGGCCAGCCCAGTGGCCACAATGTCGTCGGCGTTGTGCCTTCGCCCGCTCACTGTCAGCAATCCATCCATTTTCCCAACCACAAACACCAAACTGCCCTGCAAAGACAAAAAAATCATCTCTGAGGAACTCCCAGGAGCTCTCCTCACACATCCTCTGTCCCTAAAAGCTTTTCTCTGAAACGCCAAAGGCTGGAGCAACGCAGGCTCCAAACTGCCTCACGTACAGGTCCAACAAATCCCAGCAAGCCGGAGCGCACGAAGGGCACTTCCCCCACCGGAGAGCCAGAGGAGTTCACAGGGATCACCTGAAAACAAGGAAGGACATTGGAGGCAAAGAGGCCTGAGGATGGAAAAACCTTCCCCAGCCCAAGAATTGCACTTAGTGTGAGCAGAGGGAAGGGGACAAGGGGAGGGAACCCTCGGTGCAGCCGTTGTTTTGGCAGGGTGGGAGATGTTTATGGAGGGAGTTCTGAGTGTCTTTAACTGCAAGGAGTTTCCCAGTGCATATTTTTAAAAAACATTAATGCTTCAGTTACAGACCCATGGGGTCATACAAGACCACCAGTTTTACACAGGAAATGGGGCAAGAAAGATGCATTCTGCTAAACATACCTCGAAAGTGTTCTTTGTCACCCCTGCCAGCCCATAGTACATCATTCCTCCTGCTCTGGAGCTCACACAGATTTCACCAATCTCATCTGTTTTACAGAGCTGGGGTGGCCCATCTGGTTTCACTATACACATCATGCCTAGGACAAATCAGGCTTTGTTAAAGCAGCTCCCAAACTTTGCCCTATGTGAGAACTGACATTTAATCATGACAGAAATGACTGAGCCTGGTGCTGCCCCCCCTGTCCCACACTGAGGCTGATACAGGAGAGAACATTCACTCATTCTGCTGCTAAAACAGCCCCAAAAAACATCTCACATGAGCCTCCTGCCCGTTTTTACCTCCTGGCATCACATGCCCGACGTCCTGGACAGTGAGAGCAGAGTTTTTATCTTCAGTGTTGACCCGAATCACACCGAAACTCAGCCCGTTCATGGACAGGATGGCTCTGCCTGGCAAAGGGGCCCCGGGGACTCCAGGCCTGGGAAAGACACAAAATCAATAAATTCACTCCATCAGGCACCCGGGCTTGGTATCAGACTCAGATGGAGATGGCACAGCAACAGAAATTGGCATATTCAGGGTCTCTGCTTTGCATAATCGTTTCAAGCTGTGATGGCTGTAGGGATCCCCACCCAAAGGAGCCACGTTTTCAATCCCTAAGGAACTGTGCTCCTGGGTGCTGCAGCTCCTCTGCCAGCTCATTATCTCACCCCATGGCAAATCCCAGCTCCCAGGCCACATGATTGCAGGGCTGCTTCTTAGACAAGGCAGCAACGGGCAGAAACAGAGTGTGAGAATGTCCAAATGATCTCAAAATCTCATCTCAGATTCAGAACACCTCCCAAGCTGTGGAAATGGGGAGCAGGAGAAGCAGCGCTCAGGCACTGCTGAGCTGTCACACACCTCAGGAATCACTTGGGTATCAGGAGGGGAGGTTTAACAGCTCAGCGACTTGAGTACCTGAGCACACACAGTAAATGTCAGAGGAGTTTATTACACGCTTAAATCAACTGTGACCAACCCAAGTGTGAACAAAGCCCAGCCTGGATGACTCAATCCCAACCCGTTACCTCCGGATTGCCACGGTCATCGCTTCGGGGGAGGTGGCACAGGGACAAATCGCCTCTGGTTTGAGCCCGTGGCTCTGAAACAAGCTCAGGAAGGCATCACAGGAGGAAACAGACCCTAGGAAGAAAGAAAAGATGCCACTAGGACTTCACAGAATTTGATTTCATGCCCATCTACAGGAAGGGTCAGGAGGGGGATCTGGGAAGCTACAGGAGGAAGCGGCCTCAAGTTGTGCTGGGGAGGTTTAGGTTGGATATTAAGGAAAATCTCACTCCAAGGACGGTCAGGCATTGGAACAAGCCCACACTGGATGTCCAGACATTGGATTCTGCCCAGAGCAGTGGTGGAATCACCATCCCTGGGTGGATTTAGATAATGTGTGGATGTGGCACTCGGGGACAGGGTTTAGTGGTGAACACTGTGCTGGGTTAAGGGTTGGATTCAATGGCTTTAAAGGTCTTTTCCGGCCTGAAAAATTCTCTGATTTTATAAACACTGCTCCCCATCCAACTCTCCCTTCTCCTACTTTGCAGGATCTCTCACAACCCAAAGGATGGCAGCACCCAAACCTCCTTGTCTTGTGCCCAAGCACCACGAGCCAGAGCTCTGCCCCAAACGAGACATCCTCAGAAGCAGCTCCCAAGGGAGCTGATCCTGATCCCAGGGGGCTGCAGTGAGAGGCCTGGGAGAGGGGCTGGGGACACTCACAGGGGTTGGCGCCGTCGGTGACGATCAGCATCCGCAGGGAGCTCAGGCTCACATCTCTTTGGTCCCGATGGGCCATCATGGCCCAGTGCAAGTCTCGACACTTCACTAAAGCAACTTTTGCTGCAAGCAACGCAAAAAAGCAACACTTCAGGACAAATCGAAGCTTTCCAATTGTTTTTGTACGGATCCACAGTCTGAGATCCCCCACGTGAGGGAATTCTCGCCTAAGCAAGGAAGCCTCAAACAACAGAGACTGCAGTAACAGCAAACCCAACATACAACAGCATCTGCTGTGGCATCCAGGCCACTGCCACCACCTGAGCCAGGGTCTGTCATCCTCACAGCTCCTCCTCCAAAGGCCATAAATCATTATCACCTTCTGACAGCGCTCAGTGAGGCCAGGGATCAAGGGCTCTCGCTGCACTCT
This sequence comes from Monarcha castaneiventris obscurior, assembly GCA_026261815.1. NCBI lineage: Eukaryota > Metazoa > Chordata > Aves > Passeriformes > Monarchidae > Monarcha > Monarcha castaneiventris. Next base: position 168,983 of record JAMPIT010000253.1, read on the forward strand.
ACCATTTTCTTGGTTTCATAAAAGAAACTGGCTCCAGGTCACAAGATCCCCATCATGTTCCCCACCATTCACGTGGCATTAGGACGCCGTGCACAAAAATAACTGGCAAAGTCCCCTGTCCTCCCAAGAACTCCTGTTCCAACCTCTGGCAAATTACCAGTGCAAGGAATTTTACAAATATCTGTGTGACTGGGGGCTTAAAATCTCCCCTCGAGTGTCTTAGAGACAGGAGCTCCAGCCCTGCCTGAGGATCTAGAAAATCCTATCTACAGCTGTGAAATAAAAACTGAGTATCTTTGGACATCAGTGAAACTCTTGGCCCTCGAGAGCAAGAAGGATTTAAGGCATTTGAGATTTTAATGCCCCTCACTCATGGATCCTGAGAACTCCAAGCTGAAGCTGTGGATCATCCCGAGTTACCTTTGTGGGCGTGAACCCTCTGCACCCACGAGAGAGGGCAGGTTTTCATCACAGAGTAGGGCACGCTGATAGTGTGCAGCTTGTTCATTACATTCTGAAAAAGCAGGAAAAAAGATGGTTAGGAAAAGGATCACAGAGCTTTCATCGAGTAGAAATAAGAGTCAGCCTCAGTCCCCATCAACTTCCATCCCATCGTGAGTTCACAGAGGTTTAGTCAGGATGATTCTGTCGTTCCCCCAGAGAAATGCAGATCTGGCAGGGAGAGAAATGGTTGTTTTAACAGGTAATGGTCCTCAGCCATGGACTCAAGTGCTACTGTTATCACAGAATCATGGAATTCTGCAATGGCTTGGGTTGGGAGGGACCTTAAACCTCATCCAGTCCCACCCCTGCCATGGCAGGGACACCTTCCACTATCCCAGGTTGCTCCAAGCCCCATCCAACCTGGCCTTGGACACTTCCAGGGATCCAGGAGCAGCCCCAGCTTCTCTGGGCACCCTGTGCCAGGGCCTGCCCACCCTCACAGGGAAGAAATTTTTCCTAATATCCCACCTAATCATAAATCTCTCATCACAGAGAGTTCTGGAACGCTTCAACTCACCGTTAGAATGCCGTGCCACAGCCCTGCGTCCTTCTTAAAATCCAACACATTCACTATCGTTTCACCTGGGAAAAGAAAGGTGCAGTTGGCAAGTGCCAGGTGCCAGCACATCCGTGCCCATCATTTATGCTGGAATCTGCACAGGGATGAAGCTGTCACTGATGTGTCAGACCTGCAGCAAGCCCGGAGCCCTGCTCGGTTACACGTGTTCCTGATCAGAGCTCCTTGTCATGCAGAGTAACAACTAACTGCACATCCATTCCTGAGCAGGAACACATCCAGAAAGCTGCAAGGAAATCACATTCCAGCCTGCAATGTCCATCAGTAGGACAGGAAGGGTCTGAAGCTCGTTATGCACGAGCAATAGAGCCAGAGAACATCATTCAAGCCCTGACTTCCAGCAGTGATGGGAGCCCCAGTGATGGATTCTACAAGGCAAACTTTGCATTTTAAAGCAATATGACCCACAGCTCTATAAATAGTTTCACTCGTGGATGTAGGAATTAGCTTGATTTACAAGGCAGACCAGAATAAACCAAAACCTAAAGCAAAACCCTCTGAGATGGCACCAGCATCTTCCAATCTCTGTTTCTGGGTTCCCAAAAAAAACCTCACGGGACCAGAACGGCCCCAGCCCCAGAAGCTTTGGTATTTACACAGTATCAGCACCAAAAGTTTGGGAAGACATTTCTGTGGGCCATCAGTACACTGAGAGGGGACTCAAGCTTATTGGAAAATGCTCCATTTTTCATTCATTTGCTCCTCTTTTGGTTCACCAGAACAGACTCAGTAACTTCATAGACATGACATAAATCCCACTTTTTATTCCTCTTCACTCTGGCAGTGAAAATGATGCAGTTTTGGATGGGAAAAACACCACAGCTCCTTTTCACTTTTGGGGGAGAATGAATCCGCGCTTTCTGATTTTAGTTATTTTTTAAAGTAAATATTGGTTACTCGGAGACAGCTGCTAAAGACATGAGAGGCGACCACTTCAAACAGTTCCCTTTGATGTTCTGTGCTCTCACCCACCTTCAGAGTAGTTGCAGGCCTGAGACAAGGCTTGGCAGTGAGCCAGCATGGCCACACGGGACACGGTAACACCCATGACGCTGCCCTCTTTGCTGGTCTTGTACTGCACAGGAGACAAGAGAGTCAGGGGGGAGCTCTGGATCCCACACAGGAAGGAAATTAAATCACAGAATCCACATGAAAATCAAGTTTTCTCTAAAAGCTGCTGAGACAAACCCAAAAACCATCTGTGTGTAAGACGGGATCAGCAAAGCTTAGACCTGAGATGGTTATTGTGGCAGCACACGTGGAAAATCTCCATGGAGATGGGAGAAAAAATGAATGTGTTTGTGTTTATTTCACTATTACTGCTGCTCATGACATCTCTTCCTGCTCCCATAACAAACTGGGAAGCCAAACTGTAATTTCAGGGTGGCTGAATGACCACTCCAAGCACTGCAATCCCCCAAGTCGCCTTCTGGAGCACAAACAAAAATCAGCACTACCAAAAAGAACAGAGAATTCAAACTGCTGCTGGCTCAAGCAGTGTCAGGAATGTGTGTTATCAAACACCATCTCAGAGCTCAGCTGTCTCCATCCCTCACTTTTTGGAACAAAAACAGTTCTCCAACTTATTCCAAGCAGTGCTCAAGGCCACGAAGGGATTCAAACCTAAAGTAAGCTTCACAGCAGGATGTCCACAGTGAAAGATTTGTTTCAGTGGCAGGCAAGTGGGAAGTGTAAGGGAGTGAGGTGCAACCATTTCTCCCTCTGGTGATTGGAACATTAAATTCAGCTCACGGAAGGTATTTTCTATTCCCCATTCACTACTTACCTCGATATATGCTGGCTCAGTTCCTGCTGCTGAGATGTTGGGCTGCCAGTCCTTGGGAGATTTGGAGAGATATTTTGAATCTGTCACAACCCATTTGAGTCTGGGCCAACCTGGAGCCAAAATTAAACGGTACATTAATATCAGTTTATTTATTGAGGGATTTATATTCTGCAAGAACACACTAAACTCCATCATTTGTCCAAGTTCAGTTACACAAGCAAAATTCCAAGCCAAGCCCAGCTACCAGCCAGAAGATTCATCTCGTTTCTCATCAGGGAGTTCAGTGGGTAACAAGGTACTTCCTCTCCTCAGGGAAGATCCCTGCAGCATTCCTAAATAAAGCTTGTGAATAAAACTGCCTTGGAACCTGCCAAATGCCACTGAAGGGACCTGAGGACAGCCCTGGCTTGGGAGGTGGCTCCTTGTGACCCCCTGAACACCAGAGCAGCTCTGTCAGACCCATGGGTCGATCTCAGCACAAGCACAAACCCTACAGCATTTTGGTGATGGGATCAGGAGTTGCCCCTTTGCCCCTCAAGCGCCTTCAGAGTCCTGACAGCTCCTTTCAGACAGCTCAGCTGCAGCTGAAGCACAATCAAAAGCCACTTCATAAGCAACTCACCTTTAAACTGCACAATTTCTCCATTCTGGGTTTTTGGGAGCCCTTTCAGACACACTTCAGTGGTGAGGGCCAGAGCAATCCCACAGCTCCCCAGCAGGAAGCCAATCTGCTGCCCACCAGCATCCTGAGGGAAGAGGGGAAAAGTCACTCCTGTTCAAAGATGACAGAAATCAGCTTTCCCTTACCAAAATCCAAGGTTTGATAATGCTCTGGGGACTGGGGGGTAAGGTTATGGTGAGGAAAAGAAGGAAACAACCCGTTCCCACCCACACTCAGAGTCACAGAATCACAACTGGAGGGACTTGGGCTTGCGGAAGGTGTCCCTGCCCACAGCAAAGGATGGAACTGGATGGTCTCTAAGGTCCCTTCCAACTCAAACCACCCTGTGACCCCGTGAAACGTGACACTGGCAAGGTGAAAATGCACTGGATGTGAAATCCAGGGAAAACAAATGCTCCTGCCCCACAGCCAGGCATGGAGCACACCCCATCTACTGGCATTAATGGAAACCCAGAGGCTGCAAAGAGGAATGGGGAGGCAAAAAAAAGCAAAACATGTAATTACACTGGAATAACGAGACCTCTCTATCCCCTGGAGCCAATTCCTGTTGCACAACGATAAAGTGAGGAGGCTCACTCAGAAACTGATTGGGCAAATACTGGAGAAGTTTTAATTTTGCATTTGGTTGCTATAGCAGTCTGTCACAGCACAGAGAATGAAATCAAAGCTCTGTGAGTCCCTGAGTGTTCCCAGACCAGTTCCCAGCTCACTGCCACCTCTCCTGCCATCATGTTTGCCATGAGCCTCTTGCTTTTGTTTCCTCTTACGAAATCCTACAGTTTCACACAGCTCTCAACATGGCACTAATATGGCAACAGTGCAAAAATTCTGGTGAGGGTAAAGAAAACACTTTGTTGAGCAATTAATTTACAAAAAGTGCCCTCCAAGTCTTCAGGAACACTGAGCACCTCCATCTCCAGCAAAGTCAGAGCCTGGCAGAGCTCAGCAAGGCTGGATTGAGCCCCCTCCTATCAAACAGGGGGCAGATCCACACTAAAATGTGTTCTGTAGAAATTATTTGCAATAAGGAAGTGAAGACTGCATCATTTAGGAGAATTGACCATCTCCAGCTGCTCAGCACAGCTCTGGTCAATATGTTTTTCCATTTTTAAATGCCATTCCAGGCCCCCAAAGGTCCTTGTTGGTACAGAGCTGCTCAGGCAGCAGCTGGAGGCTGTGAAACGCTGTCAGAAGTTGATGGCCTGACTCGGTTTCCATCCCACATCGCTCCTCCAAGTTCCATCAACGTTACCTTTCTGGTAAGAGGTACCTCTATAGGCACTGGGATCACTTCTGCCAGCAGACAGCCGTAAAATGCCACCATGAACATCACGGGGTCGTTGTTGGGATACACAAGGGCCACCTGCAACCCACACAACGTGTGCTGTCACTTGAAACAAGTTAAAATTTCAAAATCCAGATCTAGAGTGAGTAAAACTCAGAAGAACTTGGTGTCGTTTCAAATTCTCCCTCCCACAGATTGTATGGAATGTGCCTGAGCTCCTCACGCAGTGCCCGGGCACGCGAAGGCTCACACACAGCCAAGGCACAGAGATCAAACCCTGCATTTCCCTCAGAGCTGCAGTGCTCTTCCTCAGACGTATTTCAAAGCCCAGAGCCAAGAAGCTGCTCACAGAGGAGCCAGAAGCCCTGAAAACTCCCACCAATTTCTGTCCCAAGCAGCCTCGTCCCTGGGGTTAGAGTCTCACTGTGGTGTCTGTGCCAAGTTCCAGCCCCCAAACCCCTAATTTTACCCCAGAACGAGAAGCAGAGAGTCCCAAAGTCATTACCCTGTCTCCAGGTTTTAACACGGGCTCGTTTTTGGTCCCCAGTTTATTAAGCAGGGTGTAGGCCAGCTTGAGACTTCTGCTCCACAGTTTGCCTGGAACACAGAGAACAGAGACTTGCACAGCTCTGGGTCAAGCAGCACAAGAGAACAGCTCACATCTGGCTGCTTTTACCACCTAGAGCCACACTGCTCTGTCTATAACCCCCTCAAAGACCAAAAAGGTTTTTGCAACCCCTCACAACCCACGAGCCCAGTGCTCTCCCCACTGCAGCCCCTTGGGAGCAGCTGAGCAGGGGAAGGCAGGGCAGAGGCTCAACTCACCATAAGTGAGGGTATAAACTGGTTTTCCTGTCACATCCAGTGCTGTCAGACAGGGACATTTAGCCTGAGTGGTTCCCCAGCGCTGCAGAGCTGCTTCCAAGGCAGGAGGCCAATTACAGACCACTCCCAGGGGCTCTCCCTTCACTGGGGTCATCTGGCGGCCCTCGGGCTTGGGCTGGTTCGGGTCGGGCTGGGGAACTAAGAAAATTCCATAATATTTCCAGTATCTGTTGGGATATTTCTAATATCATCCAAATAAAATAATATTCCCCACCTCTGCCCATTTGTCACCTGACAGTTCGGCTTGAAATGAACTAAAAACAAACCTAAAGGGAAAGAGGAAAAGCGTTTAACAACCCACTCCATCCCATTTCCTAGGAAGTCTTGCTCAAAATAAGACATCATGAATGGAGTCTTCTCAGAGGGATGTTGTTCAAAGGTGTTCAACACATCAGTAAGGAAAGGAACGCAGAAGTGGAGGAAAAAAGCCCTTACAAAATAATGATGGAATGAAATTACCAGTGAGGACAATCCCCTTTGGGAAATGAATTAAAGTAGCCTACGAAAATGAAGGGGGTTTAAAAATCTATTTAAATATTCTTTTTTAAGAAGTTTAGTGTTGAGGAGGAGGTCCCCCAAAGCTCAGCAGAACAGTGAATTACTTCAAACACTGGTTTTGTGTCAGACTGTTCATGGAGGCTGCTGCAAGCAGTGAATCTGAGTCAACCTTGAGAACAACAGCACAGAGAACTCAGTTCCCTGAGTGCCTCATTGTAACAAATGTGCATAAAACCATCTTTTGTGCTATTACCTTCCACAATTTCTTCAAAATCATCCACAAAGAATTCCTTCAGGGGCGGTCTTTTAGGTCTTTTCAAGGTGTTCAGCAACTGCTGAATTTTTGTGGAGACTCTGCTGCTCACAGGAACACCTGGAGGGAAAGACCAGAGCGCTGAGTGCCACGTCCAGTCATTCCCTGGGAATTCACCTCCAGGGATTGGGAATCCATCACCTCCCTGGGCACTTCCAAGACCTGCCCACCCTGTCCATGAAGAAATTCCTCCCAACGCCAACACCGCAACTGTGGCACGGCCACGTCCCAATGCCAACACCAAAACCATTCCAGCTTTGTGAAGTGCTTCAGTGAGATAAACCAGGAGTTGGAAGAACAAACCAGAGAGGTTTAAAGCCTCTCTGAAAGCTGCTGCAGCTCCTGGGGGCCCTGGAAGGTTTCGTACCATCGGCAGTGTCCATGAGGCTGGAGCGGTTGGATCCCTTGTGCATCCCCTTCACAATTCCAGAGGGAGGGAGGTCGATGGCTGCAGGCCGTGCTGAGGGGGTGGAGGTAGTTGCTGTGACATCTGGGGGGACTGAGAAACTTTCTAAAAAAAGAAGAAAGCTGCTAAATACACCTTTTATTAGCTCCAGCAAGCAAAGCGTCAGTCAGCTGTTACCAATAATCCTAAGGATTGAATGGGTTGGATGTATGGGAAACCTCATTAATGCTAAAAACACTGATTGCTAAAGGTTCAGCAGCTCTAGGAGAGGCACATTATCTGTTCTGGAAACCAAAAAAACCAAAGGCACAAGGTTTTGTCCATGTCAGGAAAAGTGCTTCAGCAAAACAGAATTCCTGTTCTTGGTTTCTAACCTTGAAGCTCAAATCTCTTGACATTCAGTACTGTAAAAAGAATAAATAAATAAATTTTTAAAAGTCTGAGATTCACGTGAGCTCTGAAACATCCAAAGTCCAGAACAAATCCCTCCCTCACCTATGCACTGATCTCTCTTGCTAGAATTCTACTATTTAGCTTTTTTGTGAGTGAGGGCTTTTCAAAACAAAACACGTGGGAATTTGACCAAAGCAGATCAGCAAAAATCGTGTTGGGTTTCAATCCCTTCCAGCTGGGTGGTTACAGAGCTTGTCCAGCAGTTACAGAATAAATCCAATGAACAGTGTGAGCTGGGTCTTACTTCTGCTTCAAGTTGCAAGGCACTGTCCTGCCTTTGAGCCGAGGCTGCAACTGCATCTTGCAGAAAGAAATTCTCCAGTGAACTGTCTCTAAAACAAGGGATTTTTGCTTATGTGGGGTTTCTTTACACAACCCAGCAGGTTCAGTCATCTGATAGGGCAAGAATATTCTACTCTGGCTTAACAGCACCAGCAGCTGTTGCTTACAAAGGGAAAAAACCCAACAGTCTGAAACTATGGATTGGGTTTTACAGATAGTCTGAAGTCAAATCCTAAATAATTCCCACTGACGGGGTTTTGTGATTGATTCTGTGTTGATTTCCCTTTTTCTAAGGAAGAAAAATAACTCATTTCTGCATCCCTTTGGAGACACAGTGGCAAGGAATATTTCTCATGCACAGAACTTCTAAAATCACTGGAAAGGACATGGATTTGTACAATCCAAACATCTGATGGATTTTGCATTGCTCTCGAGAGAGAGATGTACAGAATCGTGTATGTGAGAGTTCTATTCCTTTAAACCAGGTGTTACCACGGGATGAATGTGGCAAATATAATTCTGACAAAGATTCAAAGCTTCTACTTTGCATAAGACATTAATTAGATTAGACAGTAGATATTCTGGAGGTAAAAAGCTGTGTTACCTTAATTCATTACAAAAGGTAATGTGGCCTTCTGCATGCTCCAATTAAAAACAGCCTCTCTGCTTCAAAGACATTAATTATATTGACTACATTTTATGGGCAATCTCCTCAGTTTTCCATTTCAGGAAACAATTTGCATCCCAGCGAATAAACAAACAAAAATAACGGCAATAATAAAAAAAAATAAATAAGTGAAAGATAAAATCACCAGCACTTCTATGCACTGCTTGCCCCAACCCAGTTAAGCAGAAGCAGAGAGCACATGAAATACAGACAATGTCCTACGGTGCAGGAATTTCCTCACCAGCAGCTAAAAAGGACAAACATACACAGAGCAAAAACAAACTTGGCCATTTCATACAGAAGCATCAGCAGCAAGGAGCACCTCAGAGCCTCAGAAAACTGAGCCCGGGGTATCCAGATCTGTAGATTTTGCTCCGTCTCCTCAGTACCTGGATGCTCTGGTTATTCCTCAGACAGCCATGGAAGAGCTGGGCTAAAGCTTTACTCCTCTAACCCCTTTTTTAATGACAGGCTCATTTGTTCACACACAGGGCTGGATTTGGTTCTTTTTCTTTCCTGATCTAACACAAACAATAAACCATCAGGGCTCAGAGCAAAATGAGGATGTTAAACACAGCATTTCCCCACTCCACAGGCACAGACACCCCTAAGGGATTCGTCAGGACACAGATGAAAATGCCACTTGCACTGGGCAGCTTCGTGCCCAGAGGAGCTCCCAAGAGCTGGAGACATAAAGCAACACAGGACACAGAGAGTTGTGCCTCCTGCTCTGTCCACACTGTCCCTGGAGTCTTCCCTGCTTCCAGAAGCTCCTGCTCCCCCACTCTCCCTTTTACAACCACCTCAATCTTCTGAAATTCTTCAGGAAAACAACAGCGTGACGGTGCAACTCCAACCAATCCTAGCAAGTTCCATCAACACCAGCTAAACCCTTGCTCCGAATTTCCCTTCTGCAATGGACAACTCCAGCTTTTATCAACACAGTCTGAACTCGAAGCGATTGTTCTGTTCGTACCCAGCTCCTACCTATTCGAGTATTGGCAAATACATCAGCTAGTGACCCACTGGTCCCTTTGCCTTCTCCATGGGAAAGTGTAGAGGATGCTGATGAGGATGTGGATGACCCCTGAACAGATCGGTTGATCCAAGACTCAGCATTCTGTAAGCTCTGGTGCAATGCAGCAGAGAGAGCAGCTTGGCGCCTGAGCGAGCCCTCGTCCTCGGAGGCGGAAGACGTGTCTGTGTGGAAGCAGAAAGAAAATCTAGCTGCTTAGGGAAAAGCACATGGCACTGAACATGCTCTTTCCAATCACATATCAACGGCACAGGCTTTCACAGGAGGATCTGTTTTCCACGGGCTGTTACATCGGCCAAACCAGAGGTTAAAGCAGCAGAATTGTCAGTGGGAACACACTCACCCCTGTTTGATTCACCTCCTCACACAACATCCTTCCCCTGGGGTCTCCAAGCCTAGAACTTCACTCTCATTACTTTTCCATTCACATTCCATGATATCAGATGCTGTTTCGCCTAACTCTGGTCATTCTGAACTGGAAAGTGAGGGGTCAGGGTCGTTGTCAAACTGCAAAGTCCCAGGAACAAAGAAAACGCAGGAAACAACTGTGCCAAGGCCACAGCAGAAAAAGCTTTTGTCTGGGGCTCTAAATGGGGCCCTTTCAATTGCAGAAAACAAACAAAAAGCCCAACCCCAAAACAAAACAGAGAAATCTACAGCAAGGAACTGCTTCCTGTGCGTCCCAGAGCACAGATATCTCGGCTGTCCCAAAATTGTGAACTAATTATTTAATTACCATGAAGCAAGCCCTCAGGTCTTGAGATGTTGAGTCGTACAGTGCTAAATACAAACACACAGGTGGCTTTGGCCTGAAATTTAGGTGTTCTTCAAAGTGATTTTCTGCCTACACTCGAGCAGTAAATCAAACTACTAAATCATGTTCTACCCACTTGCCAGAGCGGAACGGAGTTACGAGCTGAGGCAGAGGACTGACTCCAGCCACGCTGTAAGTGCTGACCTCGATTCGTGGGACTCCCACAGCACAGGATGTGCTGCAGTCCTGGACAAGTGAGCACAGAGCTGAGACCCAAGCAGACACCAGGAACATGCATCAGCCCCCCGGAGAAAGGAAGGGAAAAAGGAAGTGTGGCAAAACAGGAAGTAAGGAGGAAGAGGAGGAGGAAGAGGAGGAGGAGTGACATGGCCCAGCAGAGCAGTTTCAGAGCTATGAATTCACCAGGAGATGTGGATTCATAACATTCGGATGACTTTGTCAATCCAAATGGCTGCGATGCTTCTGCACAATGAGACACAACATAGAAGTCACTGCCAAAAATCACACGGACTCATTTGTCACTCAGTGCATCCAGCTGCTGGGAAACAGAGGGTTATTGATATCTGCTGCACATGCATCGTGACAGACACCATGTCATCCAGGGATTCTGCTGCAGCCACTACATGGCAGGGGTGGGAAAAGTCCTGCAAGTTGTGGAATCCCACCAGACCCCTCCGAGGTCCTTGCCCAGAAACAAACATCGCTGCAAGCCCTTCTCTTGTGTGCTGAGCATTAAACATGAATGAAATCAAGACGTGAATTATCCATCAGAAACAGCTGTGAGGGAAGCAGAAGTGGCCTCAGTCCAGGGCTGCTCAGCTCTGGCCAATTTGAACCACAGAACCATGGAACACCCTGAGTTGGACCCACGAGAACCATCCAAGTCCAACTCCTCGCACGGGACATCCCAAGAATCCCAGCACGTGTTTCTTTAAGAACTCCTGGAAGAGAGGTCACTTCCCAGCCGTGAGAGAGGACTGAGAGACTCCCTGCAGGTGTGTGAAGAGCTGCAACACCAGGAGAGCACTGCAGCTTTGGAAAGCCTGACCCCGGACATCCCGGCACAGCCTCACCTGGGGGAGTGCAGGCGTCTGCCGGGGACTGGACGAAGGTGGAGCGGCGCTTGGTGGGCATGGGCAGGGCCATCTTCTGCTCCTTGTGCTTGGCCAATGCTGCCTGGACAGCTTCTGTGTGAATATCTGTGAGAGGGAAGGGCACGAGGTGCCTTCAGCAGCAGCACAGCAGGAAGGAGCACACACAACGCTCCCACGCCTGCCAAAACCCCGATCCGCCTGTTTGTGACATCCCAATGACTCTCCTCTGCCATCCCAGGAGTAGCATCACCCTTTACTTTCTTTTCTAAAACAAGGAAACTGATTGAGGTTCCTGAAGTTAGCAAGCGGAATGCAGGGTCAGGTTTGTTACTCTGGAAACTTCTGGATTAAACTCGTTATATCCTCGTGTATTTGCACCAAACAATTTGCACCAAGCCAGAAAATCAGGGTGGTGTTATTTGCTTTTTCTACTTAAAACTGGTTTTGATCCAGCAGCTGCACCCCACAGTCTGATGTTTCATTACAGAGAACCACCAAGGCAGGACTTTCCATCAGCAGACAGATAATAATTTGATAATTTTGATTCCTTGAGAGGACACAGCACATTCCTCCCCATGGAGAGGAGTGCAGGGGACTCCTGTCCCTGCCCTTACCAGATCGGTAGCGTTCATCTCTGGCTCCCCCTGAGCGAGCTCGGTGGAATTTGGATGAGGAGGATGATGCTGAGGCTGGAGTTGCAGATGGAACAGGCATCTGAGGTTTGGATTCCTTCTGTAATGCTGGATCAACCCCTGGAAAACATGGAGCAGGAAATAAAAGGAGCTTTTTTGGACCACACTTTTCCCTTTTCCCATGACAGCACTGTGGATGTTGGGAAGCTGGTTTGTCACTCAGCATCCCAGTGACCAGAGCTTGTTATTGACTGGAAAACCAATAATAAACCAGCAGCAAGAGCCTTTGCTGTTCCCATTAATCACAAACCCAAGGAGACCTCCAGCTGTCCAGTTCTGGCTTTCAGCATGCCACGTGTGTGGCTTTATCATCCAGGAAAAATTTGATTTTCCCATTAAAACAGGGAGCAAAATAGATAATCTGACAAAACATCATCATTTTACATAATTCAGCAAGAGCAACTCGGAATTGCTGCTACTGGAGGTTCAATTTTAAAATTAATCTGTGTGTCAGAGGGAAGTATTGAAAACTAAAACCCAGAGGTCACCCAGCTGTACTTTCCTCCAGACAAGAGCAACTGTGTCACGTAAGTGTGCACTGTTTCGGAATTCTCACAAACTACCAAAGGATCAGAGAAACGGAGAGGAAACCACAAATCCTGGGCTTCAATTCCACTTACACCACCTTCTGAGGTGTGTGGTTTTAGATAAACAACTTCAGGGGAGTGCCTTGAGCTCAGGGACTCGCAATAACAGCAAATCACCCTCGGACAGCTGCAGGAGTCTCCACAGGATCGCAGAATCCTCGAGGCTGGAAAAGCCCTCCCAGACCGAGTCCAAGCTCTGCCCAATCCCCACCTCATCCCCAGCCCAGAGCTCTGAGTGCCACATCCAGACCTTCCTTGGACACCTCCAGGGATGGGGATTCCAAACCTCCCTGGGCCAAAGCCTGAGCACCCTTTCCATGCAGAAATTCCTGCTGCTGTCCAACCCAAACCTCCTGATCCCCACCTGGCTCCATCCTCCTGTCAGGGAGCTGTGGAGTGAAAAGGTCCCCCCTGAGCCTTCTTTTCTCCAGGCTGAGCCCCTTTCCCAGCTCCCTCAGAATTCTCCAGCCCCTTCCCCAGCTCTGTTCCCGTCTCTGGGCACGCTCCAGCCCCTCAATATCTCTCTTGTAGAAAGACATTTTTTAATTCCTCATCTTCCTTCCCTTCTAAAATCCCAAAGAGCAAAAAATTACTGGAATATTATTGAATGTCAGAGCAAGCTAACAACCCACTTAATTGTGGATTGTTAATGATTCTTTAAACTACCATGCCAAAAACTGAGAACCTTTATTTCCAGTTAAAGAGGAGATCTCCTGCTGGCCAGAAATCCTGAAACCACATTAGGGGGAACAAACAATTACTCCACTGGGACAAACAATACCCTTTCCACTGGTATTTTTTGGATATATGATAAATCAGAGTCCTGTATTCGCTTACGAAAACACTCTCATCCCCTGTGCAAATGTGTGAGTGGCACAAGAAGCTGAAGGGGAAAGGGAATGAGATCTCTGTGGTTCAGGTGCACAACCTGGGCTCCAGAGCAAGACTATAAATTCAAAATCTCAGTTCACCCACATCCAAAAGCATCAGTTTGTGTCCCTTCCTGTCACTCTGGGACACATTCCATTGATAACCACTTTAACATCTTTGTAGCATTTATCTGCCTTCATCAAACCCAGCAGTTTTATTTTGATCCAAAGACAACACGACTTCACAGACCAAACAGAAAAGCGTCGTGTTTTCTGATCACTCGAGTATTTACGAATTCAGGCACCCACTAGATGTCAGCAGCAGATTTAACACTATTTTAAATGAATTATTAAATTCATACTCAGTTCTCTTTCGTAAGTCTTGCAAAAGCTTCTCATCTCTCTGCGGGGCATCACAGGGCAAACATGACATTCCAGTTAGGAAGGGATCAGAGGTGGCTGTAAGTGACATGACACACAGAGAACAAGCTCTTTGTTTCAGTATTTTGCTCTGACATAATAACCTGGCCCAGTGGCCTCACAAAGCGTTCAGACACAGAGGAGGAAAGAGTGTAAATCACCTAATGGTTACACAACAAAGCAGCACAAGTGAGCCAAGCCTGGCAGGTGACAGGTGATTTATTTAGCGCTCCCTTCGGAATAATCCTGCTACAGCTGCACTTTCTGCTGGCAGAAACATGACAAATATGACAGAGAGATGGAAAATGAATTATTGCAGATCGGCTTTGAAGGATGCCATGGATTTGTTGGCTGCCTTTAGTTTCTGATGAGAATTGACTGCTTTGTGATCCCTGAGTTTTGGTGAAGGGCCAACGATTCAGAGATTCAGAGACTGAACCATTAGGAGATCAACAAGGATAAATGTTTGCAGGAATATCAAGGAGAGCAAGTGCCACACACACAAGGAAGCAGCTGCAAACGTGTCACTCTGCTGTCTGGAACACCAGTGCTGGGGCTGGACCATTTATTCCTTGAAGATGTTTTCTTTCAAGCTACATACCCATAAAAACATCAAAATAATTGACTTGAGTCTCCAGGGTTTCCAGGGCAGCCTTAACACACTCCCAGAACCCAGGGACACCTGGCCCAGCTCCAGGCACGGCCCCATGGGCTTCACATGCTGCCTCCCATCATGGAGAACTCCCTGGAAAGAGGGATTTCAGATTTTGGGATCTGCAGACTGCAGAGACTTTTCAGGAGTTACCAGCTAGATGGACCTTTATGGATATTGCACCAGGAAAAAAAATGCATCTTTAGGTAATTAACAGTGCTGCTTTAACTCCAGAATAACGAGGCAAGCTCCCAGAGGCCATGTGAATGGAGCACAGATTGAGCAGTAAGAACCTCCTAAATTATCCCGCTGACATGCCCTGACACATCACCTTCCCTCCCTTCCTCTCATTTCACATCCATGAAATGGAGACACTCCATCAGCCAGTGCTCAGAGAAATGGCACTAAATGCCAGCACCAAGTATTTTGTTGCAGTTGTTGTTGTGGACTAAATTAATTTTCTTCTCATTACCAAGGTGACCTGATTCCCAATCCCTCACGCATGACTTCCACAGGGTTTTTACAACAGGAGATTCCCAGACACTGGGGCAGCTGGGTGTGAGATGTATAAAAAGCTGGAGAGCTGGGCCGGAAGGGCAATCAAACCTCCGGGTTAATTAGTGACCTCCCTCATCCCTGGCCTCTCCCTGGACTTCAGCTCCACTGGCAGCTCTCAAAGCCCCACAATTAACGAGCCCAGTCTCGCCAAACACTTTTTTTCCCCTCCTAATTAAACATTTTCTGAGACAGATCAAACATGTGCACAGTGCCAGGGTTGGGGCCAGGATTGTATCATCTTCAGCCTCCAGAAGACTTGGGCCAAAAGCTGCCAAGAGCTCCTGAACCACCCAAGGATTCCCCATTTCCTCCTCAGGCTCGAGATCTCCACTGGCACAAATGCTAGCCTGAGGACTGTAAAACCTGCTCAACAAATACCTACTTATCAAGAGGGATTAGTCATGTGTATGTTCGTTTTTGGTCTCTTGAAGTAACAGAAATAGATTTGATAAATAGGCAGCAACCAAGTCGCTGAGATTCCCATCACATCCTGCTCCAGGGAGTCCTCAGCACATGGAGAGCTGTTTGTAACAAAATCTCCATTTTGAAGGCTAAATTACAATTTTTGCTTGCCTTGCTCCCTTCAGCACACGGCTCAGACAGAACACACTGATCTTTTGGGTATAAAACTCAAACAAGGGGACGAGCCCCAGCCTGAGATGAATAAACAACCAAATCCAACCTGAGAACCAGCTGGAGAGCAGGAACTGGGCAGTGGTTTGGGGTGGGAGAGTCTGAAGTTGCCACATGACAACTTTATGTTCCTCCATCAAGTGCCTGAAGGGAGCTGCTGTCATTTCCCCCCAGTCCCGTGGTGTTGATGGGCAATAAATGCACTTTGAGCTTTTACTCTTTATCAATAATTTTTTGGCAGCAGACCAGGCTCAGTAAATTCCAGCAGGTCCATTCAGGACTCCCTGTCATATCCAGTCACTGCCCCAAGTCAGAACCAGACACATCAGTTTTTAATGGCCCAACATCTCAGCATATCAGTAACAATTATTCTGGGCAAGCCCCACAATAATGATTAGACACACATTCAGCCACGTCCTTCAGTTTACAATTCTATATAATTATCCCACACACGACCAGCTGAGCTGCTCCGGATCTCTGAACCAAAGGAAACAATTGTACCCAAAGGACCTGATTTCAGATACTCTGGTAAAATAAAGCAACAAATTACAAAAATCCTAATGTTTCTCCAACAAGGCATCAGGATGGCTGAAGGACACAACACAGACCAATGCTGCAGTTGAGACATTTTGGAAAAGGTTTCCAGAATGGTTCTCAAGGATCTTCATGATTGATCCAGAGCCCTTGAGTTCTCACCAGGCAAGGGAGTGGGAGGTGATGGACGGATGTGGGAGATCACAGGGTGCTTTGGGTTGGGAGGGACCTTCAACCTCATCCAGTCCCACCCCCTGCTACGTGCAGGGACACCTTCCCCTATTCCAGATTGCTCCAAGCCCTGTCCAGCCTGGTCTTGGACACTTCCAGGGATCCAGGGGCAGCCACAGCTGCTCTGGGCACCCTGTGCCAGGGCCTTCCCACCCTCCCACAGCACTGCAGAGTCCCACCAACGAGCTCTGGAGCTGCCAGGAATCCCTGGAGTTCAACAGAAGACAAGAACTACAGACCCAATCCACTCAGCCCCACGTTGTCACGATCAGCTCAGGAAACACGTACGGAACAGAAGAACCCAGAGTTGGCAAATGGAATCTCAGTGCTCCATTCCACAGATCCCTTTAATGTCACAAAAATGTCAAAAAAAAAGCTCTACAAAATCCTGATTCCAGCCCAAACGAGGACCTACCTTGGGTTTGTGGAACATACGGAGCCAGCAGCTTTGCTCTCTTCTTCTCATACCCCTTCTGTGTGATGTCCCCTAAAAACAAGCAAAGAAAACTCATTTAATCACATTGGAATTTTTTAATTTGAGGTCTGCTTGCTTTTTTGCCAGTGTCATGAAGGTTTCACCTGAACACAGCTGAAGAAAACCCAAAACTCAATGAATCCAAGTACATTAGGATTTCAAAGCTCCATTTTACAGAACTTCTGCAGTTTCCCTTGGGATCAGAGACCTACACCATCCACTATTTAAATGCAATAACTTGGATCACAGCAGCTATCTAAATGGAATATCAAAGCAGTGAAAACCTAAAAAGGGAAACTGGGAGTGCATGAAAATATTCTGTAACCACAAAACAACTTAGGCGAACAAAGTGGGATAATTCCCAACCAACAGGGTGAAGGGGAAGTGCAAATTCAGAGCCTCATCTTTAACTAATCAAACAGCAAACAAAGTGAGTCCACCCCAGCAGCTGCTCAGGGGGGGTCTCCAAAAACTGAGGCAAGGACAGGCAGTCAACTTCCAGGCTCTTGTCCAGCAAGCACAGCCCATGACCCAGGTGCCAGGGCCTCACCACCCTCATGGGGAGGAATTTCCTCCACATATGTAGCTTAAACCTCCCCTCTTTCAGTTTGAACCCATTCCCCTGTCCTGTCACTGCAGTTCCTGATGAATTGTCCTTCTCCAGCTTCCCTGCAGCCCTTTCAGACACTGGAAGGTGCTGTGAAGTCTCCACACAACCTTCTCCGTGCTGAACATTCCCAGCTCTCCCAGCCTGTCTCCATAAGGGAGGTGCTCCAGTCCCTTTTTCAACTTCGTGGCCTCCTCTGGACTTGCTCCAACAGTTCCACATCCTTCTTATGCTGGGGGCCCCAGAACTGGACAGAGAACTCCAGGTGGGCTGCCACAAAAGCAGAGCAGAGGGGAAGAATCCCCTCTGGAGTGATTATTATTAGAGTGATTACTCTAGAGATCAGAATAAGCATTTGTAAACTTTTCCCTCTTTCAAAATACTAATCTGTCTGATCCTGGAGATGCACCATCTGGCTGCTGTCTTTTGTTTTAATTTCTCACATTACATCAGAACCACAAGAAAGACTGAAACCTTGGAGGGATTAAAACAAACAGCCCTGCAGCATTTCAAGCCTCTTCGTAGCCTGCCCAGCACTCAGAGAACCTCCCATCTCCTGGAGATGGGGAGCTCTCAAACACACAGCACTAAGAAAACAGAATTATTTGCTATCAAGCTAAAATCAAGCCACAGTTACACGATGACAAGAAGTGAGTGATCACAAACAGGATGTTTTCTTTGAGAAAACTGAGAGGGAACAGCCCCAGCCCCGGAGCAGCTCCAACCACGGGGTTTGCTCCGAACAGGATCCTCCTGCCAGTCCCCTCCTGCCAGCGCCGGGGGCCACGCCACAAAAGGGGATTACAGGCTTCAGGCTCTAAGCCTCCCAACACCACCAGCATTTCTGCTAAAACATTCCAGCTAAGTGCCCAGTTGGGTTCCAAAGGTGATTTGTGAAATGCCTGGAAAGGGAATGGACTCCACTCCTTAGTGCTGGGCACTCCAACACCAGTGGCACTTGAAACACTGAGGCCAGGAGTTTCAGAGGTGGAGTGGGACTCAAACTTAATGCCTTCAGATTTACAGAGATTTAGATAAGATATTGGGAAGAAACTCCTCCCTGGGAGGGTGGGGAGGCCCTGGCACAGGGTGCCCAGAGCAGCTGTGGCTGCCCCTGGATCCCTGGAAGTGTCCAAGGCCAGGCTGGACAGGGCTTGGAGCAACCTGGGACAGTGGAAGATGTCCCTGCCCATGGCAGGGGTGGAATGGGATGAGGTTTAAAGTGCCTTCCAACCCAAACCATTCCATGATTCCATGATCCTCTGACTGGCACTGCTCAGGGCAGGATGTGCATCTGCACACAGAGTTTTATCACACTCCTCTAAACACTACGTTTGAGTCAGGGCCCAACAAGTCCAAACAAATCCAGCAGCTGAAAAGGAGAATGTCCACGAAGCACTGAAATGCCAAGCAAAGCAGTAATTTCAGTGCCTGATTGCAATGCAGAGCTCAGGTGACGCTCCCCGGACAGGTACGTGCAGGGACAGGGACAAACTGAGCTCCCTTGTGCCCAAGGACAACGTGGCTGAGTGACTGCAGCAGCTCTGCCCAGGTCTGCCTCCACTTTCAGAGGCAGTTTTCAGACAATCATGGAATATCCTGAGTGGGAAGGGACCCACAGGGATCATCCAGTCCAGCCCCTGGCCCTGCACAGACACCCCAAATCCCACCCTGGGCATCCCTGGGAGTGGTGTCCAAACGCTCCTGGAGCTCTGGCAGCCTCGGGGCCGTGCCCATTCCCTGGGCAGCCTGGGCAGTGCCCAGCACCCTCTGGGGGAAGAGCCTTTCCCTGATACCCAACCTAACCCTCCCTTGGCACAGCTCCAGCCGTTCCCTCGTGTCCTGCCACTGTCCCAGGGAGCAGAGATGGGAGCTGCCCCTCGGGATGAAGCTGCAGCCCCCAGTGAGTGTCCCCTCAGTCTCTTCTCCAGCTGAACTGACCCAGTGCCCTGAGCTGCTCCTCCATTTTCCTTCCCCACCCTGTGTCCCTCCTTTGGACCCTCTGCAACAGCTTTAGGTCCTTTGGATCTTGTGGGACTGGAGGTGAGGCTGCCCCAGAGCAGAGTGTGACCATCCCCTCCCTCACCTGGCTGGGGACACAGGACCTAACAGCCCCCAGGACAAGGTGACCCTTTGGATGTGTCCATTTGGGAGGCACAAGGAGCCAGGGGATGGACACAGCAGGAAAACAAACACAGGTACACAGAAAGAGGAGGGGTTTCTCCTCATAAGCCAAGCCGCAGGTTTGTTCAGAGCTTGTTATTCTGTGATTAATTTCTCCACAAGGTTTAATTGTGCTCTTGCCATTGGTGGTTACACACTACATGTAATGAAACATTTGCCACAGAAAGTTGTTGGAATTACTAAGGAATACAACATATACAAATAATGTAAGTACTTTATGAACAAATACCAGAACTTTAACTACCAGAAGCATCCTGTTCTGTTTCACATGCTGGGAAGCAGAGAATTCTCTCTAATTACTTGTTCCACACCAATATCCCACCAAGAAAACAAACCCATCCACACTGGAATGCAAGCAGGGCCTGGTTCCCAGGCTCACATTTGGAACTCTGAAGCCAAGGTGAGATACTACTGAGAAACAAGAAGGGAACTCAGGTCACAAAATACTTGCAACCTGAACTGCCATGTGATGCCCATCATTGACATTATTGTTGTAAAAAGGATTCTCTGAGCATAAGCCAATAAAAAAATAAAAGCCTAATGCTATTTGGCATAAGGAGGGAAGTTCAAGTTCCAAGGAGAAAAATTCAAGCAATAAATATAATAAAGGTGATAGATTCCTGGGACTCCCTGGCAGCGCTCTATCTTCCTAGTGCTGAATTTCCAATTCCATCTGAATTTTTATGTTGTTGTAACATAAAAAAATAGATCAACCATTCTGATGACAAACGCCTGCACAAGATTAGAAAATGTAAAGCCTCAATTTTGAGACCAGCCCTACTGAAGTGGAACTGGGCAGCAGGGACTGAAAAGTTTGGGGAAAGAGATAAATCCGAGTTCTTTCCAGAGCACCATCCAGGCAGGTGTGAACCAAACCATGATTACCTGAAATAAAGCTCCAGCAAGACACAGGGGTTGTCCTCTAGGGAAAAACCTCATGTGCAGACATGGGTATAGAGTAACCTCATGGACATGATGATTTGACTACTGCAACCACAACTGTCACAACCAAATGAGCACGTCCAGCCTTGGGAACAAGTGTCCCTTTGACACAGGCACAGGTGGAATGAATTTGTTGAATAAATCCTCTTTTCTGGTCATGCAGAGTCCAAATTTGGTACCAATCCACTGACACAGAAACAAAAGAATCACTAAGGGAAAAGCTTTCTTTCACCCTATTCCTTTTCTGCTTTGCTGATCTACAGGAAATGGAAATGGTGAGATCTGGACACAAATTGTGGACTTCCTCATGGAATATCATAAATTACAGCCACAGGAAGAGCAGCAGGACAACAGGGCTGCAGAGTGTGGAACCATTCACTCCTCTGACATAAACTTGGTCAATCATTAACCCCCCTTCCACAAACAAAACACTCTGTGACCCTCTGGGTGCTAAATTCTCCCCAGAGAGCTCAAAACCCACCCTGAGAACCACAACCCCTCTCCAGGCAGATGGAAGACAGGGCACTACAAAGAACCATCAGCAAAGCAGACGAGAGCTGATAATTCAGCTGTAAAATGGTGTTTGTTCATTCCCAAGGAAAAAATTAAAACACGAGCAGTGTCGAGACTCTCCTGGCTCCCTCCCAGCCACCATTTCTGTTCAGTTCACTCTGAATTCACCCATATCTGCCGTGAGCTGAGGCTGAGCCTCCCCAGGCTGAGGCCCTGCCCAGGAAATGGGGTTCTGCTCAAAGGGAAGCAGTTTTAGGGGTTTTAGAGGAGAGATTAGAGTGAGCTGAGCTGCTGCTGTGGTGGAGGAAGAGGCTCTTCTTCCTTTCACCTCTGCTGCAGCAACAGCTCTGGTGCAGCGACGTTTTCAGCTCCCACAGGTAACCAGTGCCCCAGAACAGACCAGGAGTAAACACAGGCCCCTCACCACTACAATCATCATCTGCTTCTCCTAATTGCTTGAGAGGAAATACAGAATTGATCCTCATCACGCAAATCCAACTGGAACGTTCTGATCGCTGGCAGTGCAAGAGGGAGGATGAACTTGCAATGCCAGAGAGCAGGGAAGCCCAGGGAAGCCCAGGGAAGCCCAGGGAAGCCCAGGGAAGGAAGGACACCTGATCAGCCTGGATGTCACACCTCTATTCAAATCCAGCAGCAGAGAAGCCCCGGGAGCCTCACTCCCCACCCGGCCGGTGACGCCAGGCTGCTTTTCAGCAATTAGCGTTGATGATCTGTTCTAACCAGTGGTGCTCAATCAGTGCAAGGTGGTAACACCCGCTAATCCTGCTAGCTCAGACAATGCTCCTCTTTCAACATCCCCGCTCCCCTTCCCCCATGGAATGAGAACACTGAATCATTTACTGTCTAACAAAACCATAATTACTACAGTGGAGAAATTAAGGAAAATGATCACGTAGGGCACAGCTTCTCCCCAACAAAGCCTCCAAACACTGGACTGCAGCAAGGAAAAGGTTCCAATTGGAAAGCAGTTTGTGTGTGTTTTAAAAAATGTTTGTATGCTTTTTAAAAAAAAAAAAAATCTGTTGATGTTTCCAACAGTTTGTGCTACCAGGGAACCCTGGTGGTGCTTCTGGAACTTCCATTAGCCCCAAAACACAGACAGCTACTCTACTAAAAGCAAACACGATAAAAAGATTATAAAGAAAATAATGAAATTATTCCATTATCACTGCTGCATCTGGATTTCAGGTCTGACCCCTATAAATGACCTGATGACTTGGCCTTTCTTGCCTACTCCCCTCCAGGCACAGGACAGGCAACATCTCCTCATGGTTTTATCATCTCAAACCTGCTCTGAAAGAGCAGAACACAGAGCCTGGGTCTGCAGGGCTTGAGTCTGGAGTGCCAGCACCGAGACAGTGAAGACCAGAAGTGCTGCTGAAAGTCCAAAATGTTCTCTTGCTGCATGTCACCTCCAGATAAGGCCTTTCAAGAGTGACTGGAGTGGCAGGCAGCACGTTGGAGAAACCCAAAGTGAGGACTAAGTGCACTTGTGGCCTGGGCAAAAAATGGGCACGATGTTGGGCCAGCACTTAGTAAGAAATGCTGTCATCACTCATTTATGTATTTACAGCTGGTTCCCACCTTTCTCAAAGAAGAAATTCCTCTTTGTTGAGGGTGGAGAGGCCCTGGCACAGGTTGTCCAGAGGAGCTGTGGCTGCTCCATCCCTGAAGTGTCCAAGGCCAGGCTGGACGGGGCTTGGAGCAACCTGGGGTAGTGGAAGGTGTCGCTGCCCATGGCAAGGGGTGGCACTGGATGGGCTTTGAGGTCCCTTCCAACTCAAGCCAGTTTGGCATTCTGTGATTTTCCTGGAGAAGTGGCAACTTCCAGACATCCCACACTCTCCCCAATGGTTTTACCAAGGGTTAAAACTGGGACATCTTCACTCCAAGGCTTCAGCAACTTAAAACTCAGTATTTAAACCCTTTTTTCTAAGGCTGTGTGCTCAAACAGACTGTACCTGTGCAATGGCCTTAAACTCCTCCTACCACTCTCAGCTACAACTGCAGCACAAAAACTGCATTTGAAACAAGTTTAGACAATTGCCTCATTCTGTTTGAGGCCAAACGATGATGCAGCTTCAAAGATTCCCTCCTCCTTCCTTTGGGTGAAGCTGTATATCAGGTTTCCTTCTCGGAGATAATAGCAAGGCCTGTGAACTAACAGCCTTCCAGAAAAAGTCTGATTTCTTGAAAGAAATAACACCTTCCTCACTGGACTTGTCACCAAACAACCAGCGCAGGTCTGGGCTCTGTAGTTTCCCTTTAACAGCAGCATTGTATTCCCACTAGGAGCATGAATAGGGCACTGAAAACCCAGCAGGGCCCACAAAGCTGTGTTTGTTGGGCACAAGCATTAAACTGCTCCAGCTTTGGTGTTAGAAGTTTCACAGACAGATCAGCTCCAGATTAATTTACACACACAGAACAAGCCGACTTGGCCGCAGCACTGTGGGGGCTCTGTTCTGCAGTTCCAAAACCCTTTTCTAAAGGCTTAGGAGTGTTGTTTTACCAAATTAAAACTGTTTTAATCTCAACGTTCATTATTTCTAAAGAATTCCATTCAAGATGAGGTTCCTGTGGCATGGCTGCCCTGTGTTCAAGGTCTGGGTCATGCCAGGTCACAAGGTGCTCTTCACCCCGGGTCACTCACTGGGTACCACAAACCTTAAGGGGTTTTTTTGGTTGTTCTAACTTTAAGCAGTAAATCCAACTCCTGAAACTACACCGAAGAATCTCTTTATCTTCCAGCAGCATTTCTGAGTTGCAGCAGATCCAGTGTCCTCGATTCACCCGTCTGGGCTGTGTATTTCCAGCTGTAATCTTCGAGGCCATATGTGATGCATCACCAAGTAGGTGAGCTAAGGACAGGCTTCAGTTCCCCCTGTACACCTGGGCTGGGGGCATCAGTGACAAGGAGGTGTCACCAGCTCAGCCTCAGACCCTCCCTCCCCCTCACAAAGACACATCTGGGAACTTAGCATGGGCATTTCTGCTGGAAATAGCACTATCCACGGTCAGCAAAATGAGTTCTCAGGGGCTTTGGGAGCTGGGACTGGGAATAAAGAGTCTCTCATGGGTGTAACTGTGCTCTGGTTGATCCTTCTCTCACAGCAGACACGAGAATGTGCTCACTGTGACTGTGTGTGGCTCATACAGCATCACCACGTCCTGGTATCTCTGTTTAAAGTTTATTTAAATAAAGGACTTCCTCAGGTACATTGGTCAAACGACCTCTTCTTCACCTCTATGTAAGAATGAGGAATTTCTCATGGAATCAGGAGGAATTTCTTCATGGAAAGGGCAGTTAGACATTGAAAGGGGCTGCCCAGGGAGGTGGTGGTGTCCCCGTCCCTGGAGGTGTCCAAAAAATGACTGGACGTGGCACTCAGTGCTCTGGGCTGATGACAAGGTGAGGATCAGTCACAGGTTGGATTTGATGACCTTGGAGGGCTTTTCCAACCTCAAAGACTCTGTGATTCTGTGATCAGCCACACAAATCACGCCGCCAACACACAGCTAACATCTACCTTTCCAAAAGGTAAAATGTTGTTAAAAAGCCTCCAAAGACTCTTGAAGAGAAACTCTTAAAACCTTCAACTCCATCAGTAAATTGTGTCAGCCCTGATAACCCGAAACACAGGCTCTGCTCAACTGCCTCCAACAAACACCTACAAAATCCAATCACCAAAGTCAACTTTATGTAAGATATTCTATTGCGAAGTGCAGCCGTATAAATTTTACGTTACCTATAAAATTTACGTGCAGCACATGCACATAAACAGTTGAATCCCATATACAAATAATAAATCTTCCATGTAGCCCCATCCTAGGGATAAAAAGTAAAAATCCTTTAAATAGCTACAACTCGTCATTGGGGGAAAACCACATTTTCCCTCCTGAATGCAACAAACCCAAGGCTTTGTCACAAACAAGATTTTACAAAATCTGTTCAGGAGAAATGTTTTCATCTATTTTTAATACGCAGTCAGTGAGAACCATGTGAGTTGAGAGGCAGGAGCACTGCAGAGTTTGAACACCAGCCCTGCACCAGAACAATCTGCAGGAGGGGACACACACAGTGTCACACACACGTACCCAAGAACCAGCTGGGCTGAGTAAAGCAAGACAACTCCCAGAGCATTAAATAACCCAGCTGAAGTGATTCTGCCTTGAATCTGAATAATTCTTTTTGCTGACTAACCTCCTGCTCACAGACACCAGCAGAAATTCCCAAGTGTTCAAACCCCGGCACAAGTGAGGACCTCGCACTCTCCCACCAGACTGAAAAGCAAAGTTTCTCAGGAAATGACTAAACTGTGACAGCCCTGTGATTCAGCACTTGATTCAGGCAGGCAGAGCATTGTCTCCCTCCAGGTACACACTGAATTATTTGAGCTGTGAGTGCTGATAAGGCTCTCCCAGGAGTTGCCTGTCCAGCCCAACGACAGAGATTACACACAAACTCTGCCTGTTCTGGCAGTCTGCACTTTCTACATGGCATAGACAAGTGTGGACAGCTGATTTTCCAAATCAAGCCTAGTTTTAGCCCAGGAATAAAAACAAAGAGATTAAAATAGAAGTTACTGTGGGTTTTAATCCTGTGTGCGATTCCTGTTGCCCACCTTTTCTTGGCTCTCAGGCGTCAATATTTAATAATTCTCTTGACTTTAATTTTTAACATAAGCCAAGTGCCACAGGGACTCCTTGCTGGTAACTCTCCTCCCATCCTGACTCCACAGCAACACTTTGTCCAGCCATACCAAAAGGCAGTTTGGATACACAGCCTGGTTCAGTCCAGCCAGACCTGAAATTACTTTTCCTAATCAAATCCTAGATTCTTGAGTAAGGTGCAAGAAGAGGAAAAGAAAGAAGTTAAGAGCAATTATTGCCCTATCTAGTGATCAAACACAGCTGCTCACACCAAGTATTCAGCAACTCTGACCTGCCCTTAAACACAGCTCAGAAACTAACCCAGTTGGCACCTCACCCTGTGCAGTAATTATGTATTTCCAGATGGGATAATGCTATTCCAAGTCACAGCGCGATGAGGTCGATGATTATGCATGATGAAACAAAGAAAGAGAACTTGATGGAGGCATTAGCACTTCCAAGATCCCTCCTCAAACAAAACCCAACTAAAAAAATTGAACCGACCAAGCACAGTGAAAAATCAATCGCAAGAATGAATCTTTCAAAAATCAAGAGGTGAGCTACATATCCTACACCCCTCCTGCCCTGGTTTTCCTGAAGAGCCAGTACCAAGTGTGTATTCATAAGGACATTACTCCCTTTCCATAGAAAAAGCAGCAGAGAAAGTGGAGGCTGCTCAAGAGAGCAAAATACGTTGTTACTCCCAAAAGCACTGAAATCTGAAACAGAATCCCTAGTCACTGCACTCCCAAGTGCTCACTCGAGGACAGCCACTATTAAACAGCATTAGTCACCAGAGCAGGATCCCACTACTTAAAGGCAAAGCAATACAATTATTAAACTTTTACCAGCCTCCAATTAGTGTGCGACACCTGTAATTTGACTGGCGGAGACTCCCACCAAATTCCCGACGCGTTCCTGGCGGAGGCAGCAGCAGCTCTGGGAGCAGCACAGAGCCAGGCTTGGGTTTCCCACTCATTCCCTTCAAGCCTGACTAGTGGGAACCAAAACCCTTTGTTCAATACCCTTGAACCTGCTCTGCACATCCCCATCCCAAACACGATTCTGTATCCCCGGGAATGGGAGGCTGCCCCATGGAGCAGTACAGCTCCTCCATGCAGACACCAGGCCAACTCCCCTGCACTGAACAGCACAACCCATTCAAGCTGGCTACAAGCCTGGGAAACCAGATTTAAATAGACAGAGCAGAAGAAAAATGTCCTGCACAGCATGGCATGAGCAGCAGATTCCAGGCCCTGTGCTCAGTCCGGGCTGTGTGAAGCTTTCAGTTGTGTTTACATCAGCATCCACAGCTCCCTAAAGAATGGCACTGCTAAGGAAACCCTTTTGGCACGTCACCAGCAGGCCTAAGAAACCCCATTATCCTGTCAGCTGCAATGCTCTTTACAAGAAGGATCACGAGAGGAGCGACTTCTGTTCAGGGCTCTTTGGGCAGAGTCAATGTCTGCTCCAGCAGCGCTTTGTTCCTGCTCAGGAGCAGGATGTGGCAAGATCCTTCTCATGTGAAAGCCTTTAAGCTGCGTGGAAGATCAAAATAATGAGCCAAACTCGGCAGCAAAGAGGAGAACCCTCCAAGCTCAGCCCAACAACCCAGCTGCACTTTGCAAACCCACCCCAAAGTCACTGAACTCGGCTGCTTCAGGGGAGAATAATATGCTTTTCTCCCAGCACACCCATTCCTCCTAATTAATAAAGCACATTAATAGTTCTTCAAAAAGAATGACATTCAGTTTTTGGTGCAAAGAGGCCTTTTTAAGTAGAAAAAACATCCTTTTACCATAAAGAGAAGGAAGAGTCAATTTACTGCCCTCATTATGCAGGATATTGCGGTATCACCCTGATATTTCTGCTGTTCCAGTCACCAACATCCTCACACATGGAATTTTCCTGCCTTCTGTCAGTACATCACCGCTGTCAAAATGTATTTTCACACAACTGGGAGGACATATATCCCCTCCACACTGACACCAGTGGAGCTTGAACCAAAATAAACAGGCCTGAAAGTAAAAAAGATCTTATTCACCAGCCATCTCCAAATCCACAACTACTTCTGACAGAGAATTTTCCTCTCGTTGCCTCTCTCAGGGTGCAATATTCTCCTCTTCCAATTTAAATAAACTGATTTCTCAAATGTCTCGCTTGCAGAGGGAAGGAAGTATGGAGAAATCAGCAGGATTATTTAAGAGCACACAGTCAGCAACTTGACAAAAACTAAAAGAACACAAACAAAAGGGGCTCTCATGTACTGAAAGGCAACCAGACCTGCCCTCGTGCCCTGCACTGCTCACTTGACCAGAATGTCTTGAATTTGAAAAAGAAGGAACTATTTATGTCTAGTAACAGGCAAAAGTTCCATGGTGTATTTGCACCAACAAGGTGCAACCTCTCCAAGATCAAACTTATTGTAAAAACGGGTCCAAAATGATGAAATATTTATATAAACTTCTAACCCCATAACAGCAGTATGAATAAACAGATTTCAGCCCCAACCAAGTGAAAGCTGGACATTGGCACCAAAACACTGCTTTGGCACTGCTGGTTTGCATGATCCCTGCCATGGGAATGGATTTGGGATGCAGAAGCCCAGCATTGGGACCTTCTGTGCACAAAGTGAGGGGGAAAACACACAGGGATGGAGGAGCTGAGGGTTTGTTTGGAAGCAGAGCTGAAGAAATCCGTGTTCCCCACTGCAGAGTGACAACACTGCCTGGTCTTCACGAGCAAGAATGGGACACAGCATTTGCTCAGCTGGGCTCAAACTGGGGAAAAGTAAGAACTGCTGGTTCTATTTTCTGGTTAAGATTATGGGGAGGTTACTCACAGAACAAGATGAGCTTCTTGAAAGTATTTCAGTAATAAATCAAAACAAATAAACCCTACTTCCACACCGAAAGCGAATCCAAATGCTCTCTCCAGTTGTCCTCACATACACTACCCCAGCAAGCAGCCTGACAAATCTGCTAAAAGCCTTAAGAAGCCTAAATTAAATATTCATATCCTGAAAATGATGAAGCCAGCACAAAACCTCGAGTCTCCTTTGCCACTCCAGCTCTGTGTAGCCCAGAGCAAGAGATGAAAGATTTCCTGCAATCTGTGATGCCGAGCTGGAAGCTCCATAAAGGAGAAGGGCATTGGTAGCTCTGCCTTCGGGAGTTCAGGGTTGAGTTTGCCACTTGGGGATTTTCCTGAGATGCTCCCTTACCTCTCTGTTACCTAACAGAGAACTACCCCCATTTCCTCCAATTTAAGGATCACTGGTTGGTCAGGTTTTAGTAATGACCTGAAAAGATTTGTCGAAAGCTCCTAAAAACCCTTTTAATTGAATGATGACATCAATTACTTAATTTTAATGAGAGTGAGATCATATTTTAATTTTCCATTCTGCATTAAATTTCAAGCAAAGGTGACTGTGCAGTCAATAGCCAATGTCCCTCCAAGCTGGAAGCAGAATTACTTTCAATAACAAATTAAACTTGATTGCCTTATTTCCCATTAGCGCTTAATTCTACAGAATTAGCTTGGGTTTATTACTATGCAAAAAGACACGTAAATCCTCCAACTTACTCATTGAAAACAGAAGCCCAGCTTTGAACTCTCTGGTTCTCACAACAGGAAAAAAAATCCTGCCAGCTAAATTCTCTCTAGGCATGGACAGAGCAGAATTTAATACACAACTCTAAAATGCCCAAGAAAAACCCCCCAAACTTACAAAAAAAGAGAAAAAACTTAACAAATGCATGACCTGAAATTAGACTTGTCAGTGATTTGTGGGGACCCTGAGGTCTTCAGTTCCACATCATCCCTGATGAAAAAGGCAGGATGGAGGCCACAGATGGACACAGGTGCACTGGGCAAAGCTGCTGCTTCAGCTGCACAGTGTGACCCTGGCAGAGTTACTGGATATCTGTGGCCTAATTCCACCTCTGTTCAGGCTGCTAAGGAAGGCAGGGACTTTCCAGGCCTCTCCCTCTCAATCTCTGCAGGAGCCCCACCTCTTCTAAACCTGGAAATCCTACAGAAAACTGTGGTTTGTCCACCTAAGGATCATCCTAACTGCAGTCTTGCTCCACTGACCAACAACCCATTCCAGCATCCATGCTCTCTGTCTTGCTCCAGTCTATTCCAGGTCATTCCCCATCCCTGCAAGTGTCCAAGGCCAGGCTGGATGGGGTGGAATGAGATGAGCTTTAAGGTCCCTTCCAACCCAAACCATTCCATAATTCCAGAGATTAGTTCACTTCCTACTTGGTCTCCCAACCTCACTTTAATACGAGTTCCTCCACTGCAGCCTGTGTGACCTTTCCAGCCCCATCACTGAAGAGATGAAAATTCAACATGCCCTTTTATTCCTGCTAGAAATGACAACACAAAAAGTACTTGGACAGGAACCATCTGTTCCTGTGCCTAATGGAGCCATAATCACTGGATAACAACCACTCCACAGAACATTCCACTGTTTATAAAACCAGGGTGTCAATGTAATAATATTAATGGGGAGCTGCTTGTGTCTTTCGGATAAAATATGATATTCACAGCAGGCTTTGCTTTCAGCTACAAACACCATGGCCTTTTAGAGCAAAGCAAAGCACCACAGACAGCACTCACAATTAGGGGGTGGAGGGGCAGGAAGGGCTAAGGACGTGTTGACAGTAATAATTTAAGACGAGGTATTCTGCCAAGAAAGAGAAACTAAAGGATTAACGTCCAAATAGAAAATCTGCAATTAAGCAAAAACCTCTGAAAGAGAAGGACTGCGGACACGGCTCCGGGTTGGATCATTGCCCTCCAATTTGTTCTCCAAGACTTCTCTGCTGACTCCATGTGTTTCACAGGAGTAAAATTCATGCTACGCCACGTAACAGTCTCTCAAGAGAAATGATGATGTTTGGGAAATAAAACAACCACCTCTCTCCAACATCTCTTGCACAACAGGATTATTTCTTTCTTAGCACTGGGATTCTACAAGCACAACACAGAACTGTATAAAAACCACAGAAACAAAACAAATTCCTTGGAGAATCCCAGCTGAGATCTTCCAACCGAACACAGCGCTGACCTGCAGTGACAACCAGTCTGAGCATCCACAGAAACACCTGCAGGCTGTAGCACCTCAGATTTACCCAGGAAACTCTGGAGAGCTGTTTCCTCTAGCCCCAATTCTGCTGGAGGAAGACACAACAAAATTCCTCCTGGGACTGCCAGGTCACACATGGGTGGCCCCCAACTCCATGAAAATACACAACCACACAGAAGCCACAAATGCAGGATGTGCTCACGACCCAACACCGTGGTCACAGTTCTCTGAAGTGTGAGACGTGAATCAGTTGTGCTGTGCACAGGCAGGATTGAATATTTCATGTTAAAAGCTCTAAAAGGAGGAACAAAAAAAAGCCCTGGCCCAGAAGTGCGGCCTGTCAAAATCAACTGCTCAACTGACAGACAGTGCTGCACCCAGCAGTGCTGAGAAGCCTGGCATGACAGCCATAAATCACTCCAAAATCTTCTTTTCATGCAGAGGAAAAGGAACGGTAAAGATCCGAACATGAAAACTTGCCCATTTTTAATTTGCTTGGCTGCACTTGTTTAAAATTGACGTTTGTTTTGATACTCGAGTTTGTCTCTCCTTTTTATTTCTGCGTGCAGCAAGCTGAGAATGAGGAATTTATCACACCAATCACACCAGTCCATCCCAGAGGCACCTTCCCCAGAGCTAAGGCAGCCTGACCACCGGAGATGTGTCCTACCCTGAGAGCAGGGGGAAGTCACACGCGGGCCCCAGACTTTCTGTAAGGGACCGGTTCCGTGGGGGTTCTTGTGCAGAAGATCCTTCCCCGTGGTCTGGTTTCAATGGATGGGGTCAGTGCTCTCCTGACAGACCCGCAGGTGGAAAATCCTCAGAATTTAGCACAAGATGTTCGAATTCAGACACAAACAGGGCCTCGAGAGCTAATGGACACTGACGTGCAGAAATAAGTGTGTGATCACTTCCAAGTGGCTGCCTTCACCTCCCTCCCAGAGAGGCCAAGGAAGGCCCTGGGGATGCACCAGGGCCTAAAAGGACGTGGGTTTCCTTTAGTCTCTAACAAAGGCTTGGAGCAATTGGCACATTGCCCAGCCTCGCTGCCTTCTTCCTCTTCAGATACGCTTCCATCCACAGATAACACGGGGCAGCTTTGAATTCACACCCTGCACAATCAGAGGGAAAGGACAGCACAGGAAACCCAAGTCAGCTTTTCCCCTCGGCGAGGGAACTCCCTGGAACAGCCAGCACAGTCCTTTTCGTCGTCATGCCCAACACAGTGGCACAGGAGACAGCAGACAACGTGCTCAGAGCTCCACCATTAACTGGTTTAGTGAGTTAAGACACAGATCTGGCTGCAACTGCTTGGGGCAGAATGTGCTGAGGGAGCAGAAATGCACCTTTCAACTAGGAATCCATGAAACAGCTTTCGAATTATCTTTTTGAATGGTGGAAACAATCCAACAACTGCAAGCTTACCCCAGTGTGACAGTACCTCTTGGGGACTTCTTGTCACACTTCACCCACAGAAAACTATTCTGAAATAGCTCTCGCTGACAGCAGAATTATAGAAAAACCAGCACTGACATTTCCCAGGTCTCTCTACTTTGCTAGTTCCTCTTCTTCTCCCTTTCTTGGACTGTTTTACAGACTCCTCTAACACTGTCAAGGATTCCACTGCAGTACTGTGAATTTCTTTGTGCCTGTGAGGTCCTGCCTCCAAACCCAGGAGCAGCTGTACCAGCACAGCCCCAAGGTTGTCACCTTGCAGGGTGGGAGCACCATGAAGCCGTGCACACACTCCCAGCCACACCAGGGTCAGATCCTCCATAACCTGAAGCCAAATTCAACTCTCAGACAAGATTATTTTCTCCTTCCCCAGCTCTCCAGCCAACTCTCTCCTTTTATCTTTCTGCCCAAATCATGTCTCTGCTGGAAGAGGAGCCTGCAGTGCCGTACAACACCTCTGTGTTCACATCCTTTCACCTGGTCTGTCATTTTAAACATTCCCAGGAAAGTCTTCCGTCATTTTAAACAAGAGAACATAACAGGTAATTACTTTACGAGGAGAAGAGGCCAAGCTCTGGCATCCTGGAGAACTTTTATGACCATCATCCCCTTATTTCGTGCCTCCCTCCCTTGTGCTTTGCTGAATCCAATTAAATACCTGGAAGGTGAGAAAGAGAAAACGGCACCTTTGCCACAGACTCAATGTCAATGAGTGTGAGCCTCCATAAATGCACCCCGAGAGCTGCCAGGACATGAACCTGGATTTCCATTTGTCTTTTTCCGTCGGGTTCAACACCAGGAATCACCTTCACATCCCACAGCGAAGTGAAGGAGTTGAACACCATCAGCTGCCCCACTGCACACAGACAGCTGAGAAGGATCCCTCTGGGAATGGGATTCCTGCAGGGATGGATAACTGCAGGGATGGGATCACTGCAGGGATGGGATCACTGCAGGGATGGGATCACGGCAGGGATGGGATCACTGCAGGGATGGGATCATGGCAGGGATGGGATCACTGCAGGGATGGGATCATGGCAGGGATGGGATCATGGCAGAGATGGATCATGGCAGGGATGGGATCACGGCAGAGATGGATCA
Organism: Monarcha castaneiventris obscurior; assembly: GCA_026261815.1. Lineage (NCBI taxonomy): Eukaryota > Metazoa > Chordata > Aves > Passeriformes > Monarchidae > Monarcha > Monarcha castaneiventris. The sequence goes on from JAMPIT010000253.1 coordinate 202,448, forward strand.
TGGCAGGGATGGGATCACGGCAGGGAAGGATCACGGCAGGGAAGGATCACGGCAGGGATGGGACCACGGCAGGGAAGGGATCACTGCAGGGAAGGATCACGGCAGGGATGGGATCATGGCAGGGATGGGATCATGGCAGGAAAGGATCACGGCAGGGAAGGATCACGGCAGGGATGAGATCACGGCAGAGATGGATCATGGCAGGGATGGGATCATGGCAGGGAAGGATCATGGCAGGGATGGGATCACGGCAGGGATGGGATCATGGCAGGGAAGGATCATGGCAGGGATGGGATCACGGCAGGGATGGGATCACGGCAGGGAAGGATCACGGCAGGGAAGGATCACGGCAGGGAAGGATCACTGCAGGGATGGATCATGGCAGGGAAGGGATCACGGCAGGGAAGGGATCACAGCAGGGAAGGATCATGGCAGGGATGGGATCACGGCAGGGAAGGATCATGGCAGGGATGGGATCACGGCAGGGATGGGATCATGGCAGGGAAGGATCATGGCAGGAAAGGATCACGGCAGGGAAGGATCACGGCAGGGAAGGATCACTGCAGGGATGGATCATGGCAGGGAAGGGATCACGGCAGGGAAGGGATCACAGCAGGGATGGAACACGGCAGGGATGGAACACGGCAGGGATGGGATCACGGCAGGGATGGGATCACGGCAGGGAAGGATCACTGCAGGGAAGTGTGCACAGGACAAATCTCTGCAACTCTCTTGAGCCAGAGGATCCCATTTCCCAGGACAAAGCCTAAAGGACAGCAGGCAGCACAGGAGAACAGTGCAAAGCAAATGAACGTGTTTGGACAAGAAGCAAAATCCAAACCTCAACCTCTGGTCCTAACCCCCCAGAATCAGCAACAGCCACAGGTAGCAAGGGAGATTTTAGGCCCCTCTCTACAGGAGCTACCACAGAAGAATTGGAATCAGAGGAGGCAGGGGGGAGAAAGGTCCAAATTTTCTTTTTTTCTTAAAGTCACACCTGGAAAAATGGCTTTGTTCAGATTTATTAAAAATCAGCTTATCCACCATGAAAGAGAGGAGACCCACACCATGAGGTGAGTAATTACTCCCTAAGACACAGGACAGGAATCACAGGAACATCAGGTATGACTTTGCTGGATCCAAATGCCTTTCCTTACAGCTTCCATGCTACAACCAGCTACTTCTGAAAGTGTTTTACCAAAGCTCTGTCCAATGAACAAGAATTCGATACACAAAAGGCAAAGGCTAATTACATCTTCCTGTTTGCTCTTCTTGCCAGACATTTTTTTTGAGGCCTACTGCAAAAAGAACTGCCTTGAAAGCCTTCCAAGGCAACACCAGCTCCAGGGCTATAGATTTTTCTGATTTTGGGGAAATATGAGAGCAAATTAACTCAGGTCTCTGTGCTTCTGGTCAAAATGACTAAAAAAAGTGTTCCCTGAACACAAATAGCAAACTGACACTACACAATTTTTACATGCTGCAATTTTAAAACAGGACTTAACAAGCAAAGTGTATCAAACACAGGAATAACTACACAGAAATGTTTGCTCAAGGTTTCTAGGTGTGGCTGCAGCCAAGACATAATAGGATTATTTATATCTGACTCATTTGCTTCGCCTTCATCCACAATTCTCCCTATTTGGGACTCAGTAACTGACTTCTTTCTGCACCACACCGCTTTTTAAAATCAGGACATTTTCAAGAAGGACTTGAAAATTTAAAGCAGAGAGGAAAAACCCCACAAATACAGTGGGTTTGTATCATGGGCAACTAAACCTGACCATGGCCATCATGGAAAAAATTCCTGACCATGCAGCACAGTGAGACATCCACTCACTGGTAATCAGACTGCACATCTGACATCCCCTCAGCCACGGAGGGTCTGATGTCCCCTGCTCTGTGTCCGAGCTGCTCACCTCACCCTGTGCATCTCCCCCTGCTTCCTGCCTGGGAACTCAAAATAACAATACTTCCCCCTTTTCACTGCGGCAACTTCCAACCCCAAATTGCGTAAGAAAGGAGGTTTTCATTCCAATTACAATGAGAATTGTTCTTTTTTTAATCCACATGGGATCACTTAAAAGTTTCTGCCCTAAGAATAAACACAGGTCTCAGTCTCAAAAAACACACGAGCACTTGGCCATTCGGAGATCTCCTTTTTGTAACACAAGGGGCTTCAGTCTCGTGTTCAGCATTTTGTCAGGATTGACACAAAACCCTAAAAAAACTGTCTCAAAATAATTTATAATTTGGTTACCTACAAATTCTTTCAGTGCTCATGAAACCCAAATGCAGTAAAAGGTTTGGTATTTTCTAAAGAAATACCAGTTTAGATTCCTAAAAGCTTCATCCCGTGCCCTCTCCAGTTTGCCAAAGTTCACGCCTTTCCACGGAGCTGCTGCACCTGAGCTCCCCGAGATGGAAAGAGTGAGGTGCTAAGAGGTGAGAGCAGCCTGAGCCAACGCTGCTGCCAAGGGCTTTGTTATGAAACCCGGGATGCAGCTCTTGAGGACACACCACAGAACAGAGATGCTTTTCTCCAGCCTGGAGATGCAGCACAGAGCTATCTCAAGTGAATTTCTCCCCTTCCTCATCGCACACCACGAGCAGCCCCTCAAATGCCATCAGGACCTTGCTCCAACCACCCCATGGGACACGCAGCAATCTCCTGAATGCAAGAAGTGGAACACCTTTAATAGGCATTTTCCGCTTGTATTCAATTAAGGGGGAAAAAAAAGGCAGCACAGTTTAATAACTGCAGATCTGTTTAGTCTCTACCAGAACCGCCGAGGATCAGGGACTTTCATCTCCCGCTCTGATCACCTGACTGCCTGACTCCACTCTCCATCACAGGGTGAATAATCACAGCCTGGAATTTGCCATGTCACTTCCCAGCTCCTTGGAGGAACTCTCCTTGTCCTCACCCCAGTGACAATGCACATTGTGAGCAGGAATGTCAGAGCAGGAATGGCCAGAGCCCAGAGTGACCTTGTACAACTGTTAACTCTGCTCTTACCTCTTGCTAGAAAGGGAGCACAAAACTTCAAAGCCTCCTTCCCCTCCTCGGGGCTTCTTCTGGCTGGTCAGCTCCTCTCTGGGATCACTGTTTCCAGAGAAGTGCACACTTATAATTACAGGGAAAGCTGATGGTAGGGATGCAAGCACCAGGCAAAGAAAGCAGCTGTATCAGGCCATCCCTGAGGTACACGTGCTGCTGCTGCTGCTGCTCTCAGGGAGCAAATCACAGCATTTCCAGAAAAGGTGCTTCAAACCGAAATGGCTCCTCGTAGATTAATTAGCACCTGAAACGAAGAGCTGATGCATTAAAGGTGCGGGTGGGACAACAGGAAACACAAAACCTCCTTCAAGTACGCCCTCACCTGACAGCCCTTTCTGGAATCACACACAGGGACAGGGCTTGAAACCAAATCTTTCAGCCCTCCACCTTTTCTGCTCTATCATTCCCGATTTGATCACATCCTTCCAACTTATGGCCAACCAAGCGTCCCATCAGAACTCACTTTCCTTGTACGTTCCAAACCTAGCACTTCCAAAATCTCCCATGGCTTGTCCTACACACACAGCGTGTCTGCCTGGTCACCCTTCCCACATCCCAGTCACCCACAGTCTGTCCTGGTGGCAGCTGCAGCAGTGGCTCATATGGAAAATTATTAGTGGGAAAATATTTGTTCTGAGCTTCCTGTCACAGCACTGAGCAGCTCCGAAGGAGTGGGGGAAGTGCTACATGTGGATCAATTTCCAATGGAACAGAGAGCTCTGTGTGCCCCATGGAGATGTGGCTGCAGTGACAGTGGTGCCTTCCCTCCCTTCCTGACAGGCTGGCTCTGTCAGCTCCCTTCCCCCTGGAAAGGAAAGCTCTGTCGGGTGTTCCCCTCTGTGCAGGAGGGAAGGGGATAAAGCAGAACTTCCTCCAAAAGTTACCTGTGCTGCTCTCAGAGAAATGAATTATAAACCTGTGTTAGAGGAACGCCAGTGTTGCTATTCCCAAGCAAATTTCTTAACACAGTGAGCTAAAATCCAGAAATACAAACACTGACTCATCCTTGCAGTTTATACTTCATCTCCAATAAAAGGCTCACTGGTCCAACTCCTTTAGGACTAAGCCACAGGACCAATATCCCTCCAAAGAGCAAAAGGCAGGAAAAACATCCCAAACAATTCTTTTCCACCGCTGCACTTTAGACCTGATGTTTGACATTAGTCCTGATCCCAGAGGCAAAATGGGAGCTCTCCATGCACTCAGTCACCCAGCTCCCACGGCTACAGCCATCCTAAATGGAATGCATTATTCCTGCATTAAAACATATGTTTTTCAAGGCAGCCAGCCATCCGGCTGTTCCAAGGGAGATTACAGAAGACCTAATTTTATCAGGCAGGGATACAATTCTCCTGGTTGTTTTTGCTCCCTAGGGACATGGAGCTGGTGAAAGCAGGTTGCCTGACTGCTGGGGAACAATTCCGAGAGGCTCCGTCGCTGATCGCTCAGGCAGGAGCTGGAATCCTGGGTCCATAAAATGTATTAATGGATGCCCTGTAGGCTCTGTGGGCTCCCATCCCTGTGGAATTCAGAGGCCAGGAAGACCTAGTTTGCATCAGCAATTCTCAAGTCAACAAGAATCAGAAAGAGTTTATGTTGGCAGAGAAGTACTAAAACTTTTAAGCTTTCTTTTTCTTTCCTTTTTCTTTTTATCAGCTTCAGTTACACTAAGTAAAACAAGGTGTTTGCTCACAGCAAGGGAAGTTATGTTACTATTACATTACTATCTTCAGTATAAACTCAGAGAAACTTAAACTTACGTCCTGCCTATGTTTACCTCAAGTAGTGTTTCACAAACTCTCAGCTTTGAAGTTTGAAAAGAACACAAACTGATGGAGACAGGCATTTTACTCCAAATATCAGGCGAGAGTAACAACCCAGTACATGATTCAGGATGAGAAATACAGGTGTGAGTGTAGGGCTTTTCCCAAGACTTCTTGTGAAATGCAATGGGAAAATTCGTGTAGCAGATGGAATGCTGCTGCCTGCAGAGCATCCGTTAGCTATAAATCAATGTTTCCTCACACATGGTGCAAATGTAAGAGTCCTCCATTCTAATTGATAGAACGAGACATCCTGGCCTGATGACTCTTCCCTGATTTCACAACCTCTCCAAAAAAATTTTGGATTGAATCAGCCTCAACAGAGAGAAATGCTTCAATTCGTCTCTCTATGAATCCACGTCCAAAAAAGCAACTGAGCAACTCATTGAGAGATTCAGGAAATGCTTTTTATAACTGAGACACATGGTTTAAAGAAAACCATTCTAAGAAATTATCTGCACATTGTATTTGAAAGAAATGCAAACAGGAACTCTCCAGCTTCTGCCCATCCCTCGGGAACGCTGACCATGAGTTCACTCTTTGGCTTCTGAAACTTGCCACTGAATAAACACGATAAATCCAGCCAACAGAAAACTTCATGACAAACACTAATCAGAGAGAGGGAATCAGGAAGGAGCAATCACCCTTTCCACAACATCAGCAACGAACCAGAAACGTGGGGGGTGCTCCAAGGATTGCCTGCTTCGCTGCACGTTGGGGAGAGCAGCAGCTCCATGCAGCTCACTCTGCCACCCATCACATTTCCTACTCAATATTTCATGCTACAGAATTTAAAATAGCAAACTGAAGATCGGTTATCTAGGACACCACAGCAAACTCCAAATGTGGCTTTAGTGCAGCTGTGCCAGGCCAACGGGTCTGGTGAATGCTCCCAGCCTGAGCAGGAGCTGAAATGGCAAATATCACCCATCCTGGAAGTACTAACAGTCGTAAAATCCAAACTGGGAATCGCTGCTACCAGATGTCCCCTCCACCCAGCTCAGGAAACTGATTCTAACTCCAGCAAAGCTTCACAGAAGCAACCAGGGAGGAGGTGCAGGACTCTCTTTAAAGCCTCTAATTTCCTCCTCTCCCCAAGGCAAAGGGTCAGAGCTGCAGCTTCTAGAGTCCCAAACTCAGTCCTCATTTCCTAAGTATAAAAGGGACAACACAAAAATATGCATATTCTTTAACTTTCCTGGTTATTTTTCATTATTCCAGTCTGGATGCTCCAAAAACCTTCCTCCTCTTCCCCATGTTTACATGCTTCAATCATGTACCAACAGTAAACCTGACTCCCACTCACAGTAGCCAAAATATTTCTTCCAGTATTTGTGTTTTAACTCCCTCTCTCCAAACCATTAATCACTTAAATCATTCTGCTCTGACCATCTGCAGAGCAGAAATCTGTGATCATCTTGTGGACCTTCTGTTGGCTGCACTGGTGACAGATCTGGTACTTTGCTCCTCTTGGTCACGACTGGAGCTGGATTTCCTTTTCCTGTGACACAGACACTGCATGGAATCCATGTGCTCTGTGCTTACATCCCTTTTTCCCGGGCTGCGAAGCTAAAGAAAATACAATTTCATCCACAGTGAAAGCAGATGAGGGATCTTTGCTGGGATCTCTGTAGAGCCAACCAAGGCTGGATGATCCCTGGATGAGCACAGCCAGCTCCCTGTGACAGCTCCAGGAGGGTTTTAGGCATTTCCAAGCTCTCACACTGTACCTGCACTGGCTGCACGCAGAGGCTGCGTCAAAGCCCTGCACAGATTTCTCAGCAGATTCGGGACCCATCTGCTGCCAGTCCTGCAGGTAAATTAAGGAAGCAACATTAAAGCTTTCCCAGTGCTGGTTTTGCCTAATGCAAGACTTGTGGGTGAGATGCTGCATAAATGCACAAAAACCACCTGTAAGTCCTGTTAGCTACAGGCTGATCAGATCCAACTTGCTTATGTTTATAAAGCTCTTCTTCCACCTTTTCTGTACTTTGCCCACAGTTCCTCTCTGAGTGGGGGAAGAAACTGAAGTGAAACCTTTCTGCTCACTCAGCACAATCCATAGAGCCAATCCCTACTCAGACAATTACTTCCTTTGACTCTGTAATTTAAATTCTGTGCTTCAGCTGCTTAATCTATAAAAAACCTCCTCACCTACTTTGACAGGCGCCTGGCAATCAAAGATTGCAACCTGAAACACACAATTTTTAAAAGATCAGAGAAATACCCTGATTCTGTAAGAAATTTTCAAGCCAAACAAAATAAAGACTCTACCCACTTGCTTGAGTCAACATGTTTTCTTCCAGTAAGGTTCTATCCTATTTGGCCAGCCTTCAGTCCTGAGTTTCCACCGTTTTGCTGATACTCATTTTTCCATGCATGCCACCATCCCTCTGTTTCTTCAGCTTCTGAAAATCCTCACACAAAGCTTTGCTCCAGTGAGAGACAATCAGCTCTAAAAGGAACAAACCCAGGTGCATGGAGCCATTCACAGAAACACCCACCCAGAATCGTAAACCAGACAGCAAATGTGTGTTTAGCTAGAAAAGTAAACAGAAACCAGCTCCTTCTGCCCACTAGGCAGGAGGGAGGAGCGGTAACCCTGTCACAGAACCCAGGAGTGGCTGAAACGACATCCAAGGCCTGAGCTGCTCCCAGGAGCTCCTCGTTCCTACGACGTGGAATTCCCCTGCCCTTCCCTGGACATTCAGACATCTCCAGCTGGAGTTCTCTCCTCTGACACCTCTTCACCAGTTCAAAACACCAGGCAAGACGGAAACCGCAGTGACACCAACCCCAGCAGCCAAATAAGCTCTTTATGTGGGTGTTTAACCCCTGCAGAGCCAGGCTGGGCCCTGCAGTGGGGCTGGCAGGAGGCTGCCCTGCTGCCAGGGGCAGAGCTCTCACCTCCAGGAGAACACACAGGCAGTACAAACGTGCCCTGTATGAAACAAATCCTCTGAACGTGCTTAATTAGAGCCTTTGAATCTGGGTATTCCAGAGTTTCCCAGCTCCATCAACGGCTGGGATGAGGCTGATGTGAGAGGAGCTGCTGGAATGTTTCACCCAAGGTGTAAAAACACCCAGACATCCCCAAGCCCAGTGGCGAAGGGCTTTAATATTAACATTTTGCACCGAATATGGGGTGAATTGAGACATTTACCTTGTTCTCTGCACCCTTCAGCACACACTGAGAACATTCTAAGGAACAGGATCATGTGGTGGAGCCAAAGTCACCTTCCCTCAGTGCTGCAGCTCAGCCCAAAGGTGAGACAGAGCTCCCACACTCACAGATGTGTGAAAATGGGGAGAAAAGTCTTCTTTCAAGTTAATATCCCTGGCACTTTCACTCATCAAACAGAAAGAGATGTAAATACAAAGACAGCCCTTCCCATCATTAGTGATGCACAATGTGGGTGTTACTGACAGATGAAGAAAAGCACCAGAAAGAAAAATATCCCAAAAGTGAGAAAAGAAGGAAAATATGAGTAATGAGCAGGTTCCAGATTTCCCACAGCTCCATGACCCAATTCTCAGCTGATACATAGTTATTGTCACTTGAACATTCTTTCCTTAGAGGTATCAGCACTGATCCCTTCTGCCAGGGAACGGGAGGTCTCCCTTAAGTTTAGATTCCTGTACAAACGTTCTTCACACTGACAGAAGACAATGAATTCTTATGCACACCCAGAAATGAATGAGTTGGTCTCAAATGCATCGCCAAGGCCCGAGACGTACGGTAAGGTGCAATTTCTGTTGATTAATGAACAATTAATGTTTCCTGAAACACGTCCCAACTACTTCACTCAGACGTTTTCACTGCACTCAGGGATGGGATGAGCGCTGCTTCCGTGCTGACCACAAGGCTCAGTGAGGAATAATCCAGAGGTATAATTAGTCCTGTTGCTCTGTCTGCACAGATTGTTCCTTAAGAAACTCTCATGGCTCGTCATTGCAAACTCTGATTTCTATTTCCAGCATACATTAAAGTAATCCTGCTCCACTTTGCATCCTGCTGGCTGACGCAGCACCTTTCACAACCACAACGCCAGATAAGGTTTTAATACTCGATTTCCCCCCTGTTTTGTTATGAATTCTCTACTCTGTGGTGGTTAGTAGTAGCAAATGCCCGGATAAAATTCACTGCAAGGCTCAGCACACAAACGTTTGTGCTCCCAGCCCCTGGAGCCAGGTACTCCCCACCGTCCATCAAGGACAGAGCCATCTCCAGCTCAGTGGTCAGGGACCCTGGGCTACTCCTGGCAGCTGCAGTTCCTCTCCTCTCCCAGAAACGAGGCGTTCCTACTCAAAAAAACCTGACAGAAATATTCACACAGTCAACAGTCAAGCCCAGAGATGAACGAAGCTGCAACAAGGGGGTGGGAAAAAAAAAGGATCGAGTGTTCTTATCTGAGCAACAACTGAGCAGTTGCACATGGAGTCCTGCTGCCATTTTTAATAAAATGCTTCTATTCAATATTGTTTACTGTCAACAGCCCATGGTTATATTCAGCTGAACAATGCACACACAGGCCTCAAAATCCCTCTGCTTAAGCCTCAAACTAGGGCGTATTTTTCAAGAACTCCACAATGACATTACCTCACTGCCTCACTCCCCCTTCCCACAGCTCAGTTATCTCAGCAACAACATCCCCTGAAATATGTTCCCAAGAGCTTGGGGACACAGTCACCCAAAATTCTCTGTACTCGTGGGTTTTTTGACAGAAGAAGTGATTTGCACAAACAAATCCTTGATATGCACATTAAGAAATCCAAGTATTAAACCCACAAAGGGGCAGTGGATTTAATATTCAGAGAATTACTTACATAACCCACAAAACTTCACTCTGTAGCACCAAAGTTGAAGCTATTGGAGCAGCTTGTTAAAGATTAGAGGGATGTCACAGCAGCCAGTCCAACAACAGGGCTCATTTATTTTTAAGTTTGCAGTACAATCTATCACAGGGTCAAACTGTAACGGGCTTTCAGTGCCACAAGAAACAAACTTCAGAAAACCCAAGCAAAAGCTTAAAACATCCAACAAAGTCTTTTAAAAACCTATTTAATGTTACATTTTGAGCAACGTCACCGTTCCTCAATTCTTTGTTATCACGGAGTCCCCCGAAACCAAACAGCAGATAAAGTTTTATCACTTTAGTTAAATGCCTGCAGAAAGTATATCTGAAAAAGAGTTAACAAAACCCCCAACCAGCCAACATCAAGGGTTTAGCTACAACCCATCTGTGTTAGGAAAGCAGTGCCATGGCCTTTTGTGCTGGCAAAGCCTTGAGTGCCAATGTGGGCAGCGGGGGCTGACAGCCCCCAGCTCACCCCTGGGAGTGAATTCCTCATCTCCAAAGAGTCAAAAAGTCTTTTTTATGCACTGTGGGCTCTGGGATAAACAGAGCAAGGAAAGATGTGCCTGCAACTTGATTTTGTTTAATTTTAATGCTGAGAGAGACACTGATGATCCTTCTGGGGTCCCTTGCAACTCAGGATATTCCAACTCTCTGGTTATTCCAGCCATGGAGTGAACCCTCCTGAGAAGCCACTGATTTTGGCATCAAGTTCCGTACCCTGACGGAGGGAGGAAAATTAAAATTATGCAAATCTGAGCTACCTGCTCTGCAACCTTCCCCCTCCGCCTCAGCTTCATCCCTCGCCCTCCGGCTTCATAAGGGAGATTCACAACAAAGCTGTACCGAGAGCAGCATTTTAAACGCTGGGGAACAAAGACAAACCCATGCAAAAAAGGAAACAACAAAAAAAAAAAAAAAAAAAAAAAAAAAAAAAAAAAAAGCAAAAAGCGCATGCTCTGAACCGATTATGGCAAAAGAACTTATTCAGAAAGTGGGAAGAACAGAGGGGTTTGTCTTCATTATTGTGCCCAAAGTTCCTGCGACTCGCCCGGCCCAGAACGGGCTGTCCCGGGGTCTCTCACTCCCACTCCGCATCCTCAGCTTGGCAGCTACAGAAAAGAGGCCACAAGGAAAAAAAAAACGCTCCCAAGGGGGCAGCGGGGGAGGAAGGGGGGGAGGAAGGGAGGGAGGGAGGGAGGTCACCCACCCCCGGCAGGTGAAGGCCCCTCGGGGGTCACTCGGGGGTCCCCCGGCACTGATGATGCTCCCAGCTCCGACAGAGCCCCAGCCCGGCCCGGGCCCTTCCTTCCTGCCCCCGGTCCCCTCAGACAGACCCCGGAGCCTCGTTCACCCCACCCCCGCCACCCCCGAGCCCCTCTCGCAGCCCCGGCCCCCTCAGACGGCGGCTCCGCGGGCAGGGCAGGGCAGGGCCGGGCGAGCTCCCGGCGCTCCTCACTCACCTTCCGAGAGCTCCAGCTCCAGCTCGGCCAGCTGCTCGCGGACCTCGCGGGGCAGCGAGGACACGGCGGCGGCCGCGGGCTCGGCCATGGCGGCGGGAGGGGCTCCGGGCGCGGCTGCGGGTGCGGGAGCGGCGGGGGCTCAGCGGCCGCGGGGCGCGGGGGGAGCGGGAGCGGGAGCGGCCGCAGCCTCCGCCATGGCTGAGCCCGGCGCCGCCGCCGCCACGTGACCGCGCACCGCGCGCGCGCGCCCCCCCCCCCCCCCCCCGGGAGCCCCCGGTGCGCCCCCGCGCGGCCCCGCCCCGCGCTGCAGCGGCCGCGCTCCCGATCCCGGGCTCCGATCCCGGTTCTGCTCCTGATCCCGATCCCGATCCCGGTCCCGGGGCTCCCGATCCCGATCCCGGTTCTGCACCTGATCCCGATCCCGGTCCCGATCCCGGCCCTGAGCTCTCGATCCCCGTCCCTGGGCTCCCGATCCCGGTTCTGCTCCTGATCCCGGTTCTACTCCCGATCCTCACTCCCGGCCCTGGGCTCCCGATCCCGATCCCGATCCCTGCTCCTGATCCCCGATCCCAATCCCGATCCCGATCCCGGCCCTGAGCTCTCGATCCCCGTCCCTGGCCCTGATTCTGCTCCCAAGCCCCGATACCGATCCCCGATCCCGATACCGATCCCGATCCCTGCTCCTGATCCCCGATCCCGATCCCGGCCCTGAGCTCTCGATCCCCGTCCCTGGCCCTGATTCTGCTCCTGATCCCCGATCCCTGCTCCTGATCCCCGATCCCGGCCCTGGCCCCGATCCCAGTCCCGGTTCTGCTCCCGATCCCCGTCCCTGGCCCTGATTCTGCTCCTGATCCCCGCTCCCGGCCCTGGGCTTCTGATCCCGATACCGATCCCCACTCCTGGTTCTGCTCCCGATCCCCGTCCCTCATTCTGCTCCTGATCCCCGATTCCGGTCCCGGTTCTGTACCTGATCCCGGTTCTACTCCCGATCCTCACTCCCGGCCCTGGGCCCGCTCCCGGTCCCGGTTCTGCTCCCGATCCCTGCTCCTGATCCCCGATCCCGGCCTTGAGCCCGCTCCCGATCCCCGCTCTGCTCCCGATCCCCGCTCCCGGCCCTGATACTGCTCCTGATCCCCGATCCCGGACCCCGATTCTGCTCCCGATCCCGGTTCTGCTCCCCATTCCCGCTCCTAGCCCTGGGCCCGCTCCTGATTCCGCTCCCGATCCCCGATCCCCGGGCCCCGCTCCCGGCCCTGGGACCGCTCCTGATCCCAGTTCTGCTCCCGATCCCCGCTCCCGGGCCTGGTTCTGCTCCCAGGCCCCGTTCCCGTCCCGGAGGCCGTGCTCGGCAGCGGTGCCCGCAGCGGGCAGTGGGCAGCGGGCAGTGGGCAGCGAAGCCTCACGCCGCTCCGGAGCTGTGGCCAGTTCTGGGCTCCTCAGGCCAGAAGGAGGCCAGAACTCAGGCGGGACCTCACCCAGGTATACAAATATCCAAAGGGGAAGCTGAGGATGGAGCGGACCTTGCTCCGGGGGCCCAGCGCTGGGACAGGAGGAACAGGGAGGAACCGACAGCCGGGAGTTCCACCCGAACATCAGGAATAACTCAGCTGTGAGCACCCGAACCAGGGCGGGGACGATGCCTCCCTCCCAGGGCCTGTTCCAGAACCCTCCGGACACGATCCCGTGCCCCGAGCTCTGGGATGATGCTGCTGGAGCAGGGCTGGGATACCATGAGAGCCCTGTGGTCCCTCGGGGCTGAACTGGTGTGACAAAACCCCTTAGCAGAACTCTGAGCCCCCCAGCAGGACCCTGAGCCCCCCAGCAGGACCCTGAATCCCTTAGCAGAACTCTGAGCCCCCCAGCAGGACCCTGAGCCCCCCAGCAGGACCCTGAATCCCTTAGCAGAACTCTGAGCCCCCCAGCAGGACCCTGAGCCCCCAGCAGCACCCTGAATCCCTTAGCAGAACCCTGAATTCCTCAGCAGCACCCTGAGCCCCCCAGCAGGACCCTGAATCCCTCAGCAGGACCCTGAGCCCCTCAGCAGGACCTTGAGCCCCCCAGCAGAACCCTGAATCCATCAGCAGAACCCTGAGCCCCCCAGCAGGACCCTGAACCCCCCAACTCCCAGCAGAGCTCAGGGTCCCCTTTCACCCCACCACCCTCACTAAAAACATTTCAACCTCCACAAACACAAGTAAGAGCTCAGGGAGTTGTGTTTTAAGGGTTTTTTTCTTTTTTTTTCTTTTTTTTTTTTTGTTTTTGTTTTTGGTGGGTTTTTTTTCTCTTTTAAATCAGCTTTATTTTTCTAACTGTTATTTCAATTTCCCATAGCACCTTGGCAATGTCAAAAACAAATACAAATACATGTATTATCATTTGAACACTTAAAGCATGAACCTACTTTACACAAATTTTGTTTTGGACATTTTGACAACAGGAATAAACCAGAACAGACAGTCTAAAAGCCAGATAAGTCGCTTTTTTCTCCTTTCCTACCACTTTGAAGAGAGATAGTCAATGCCAAGGGGAAGCTGGATTCATCCGGGAGGAACAAGATGTCTGTAGTAACTCGAGCTCAATATATTATCTGAATATTTTGTATTCTATAAAAATTAGAACAAAACCCATTTATGCACAGTCTGTTTACATTTGAAGTTGCATTTTTTTTTTTTTTGGAAACTGTATCCATAACTGAAGTTCCATAAAAATAAACATCTGGTTCTTAAATATAAAATTTTAAAGTTGTTACAGGTTAGTTTGCAGATGGATTTTTTTTTTTTTTCAGAAATAAGTTGCTTTAACTCCATTTCAAGTCCTCCCAACTGTACATTAAAAACAGACTCAATGAACCTCTTGAAGTGCCTAGGCTAAAGGCACTGAAGAGAAGAGCCAACTAAAATACTACAACAACCCAAAATTATGTACCATCCTAAAGGAAGCTCAGACTATATGGAATATATACACGCAAAGAAGAGCATGATAAATCATTCAGATTAATGGCAACAATCTTAACGTTTCAGAAGGAAATATCAAAATTAGAAACAAAAACTCTATTGCATATCTGTAGTAATCAAGGATTTACAAAAAAACTCATCAGAAGCCATTTCCCCCCGAAGTGCATTTCTGTTGCATCGTCTGTAATACAATGGTGCATTTTACAAATTTAAAATATCATCTGTACATACCAGATATCTCAGCCCAGGTAAACTCACCTGGGAACAGTAAAAATCGCAGACAGTTTCAAGACAATTAAGCTGATATTGACAAAGTAGTAAGGCCATAGCTATTTAACTACAGTAAAGCATTGATTAAGTCACTTATTTGCTACTGATCTGCCACAGTATCATCTTTCTCTTCTGGTTAATAGTGGGTTACTTTTTTTTTTTTGGTTTTTTGTTTTTTTTTTTTTAAACCTACAGCTAAAACTGCACCATCATACTGTGCCAGGCTAATTAAAAAAAAAAAAAACAAAACAAACAATAAAACAACAAGAGCAGGAATGTAAGATACTATAAAACTAACTTAATGTTAGAAATCAAAAGAAACAAAACTTTTTGCACTTTTAATTTTACTATCACATGCAAAGAATTTCTTCTTTTCACTCCCCAGCAGAAGCACAGAGAGTACCCCAATCTTTTCCACACACAGTAATTTTGGAAAAGAGCTGAACTGGGAAGTGCATTTCTGTCCCTAACAAAAGTCAACAATTCTGAAAACAAGTCACAGTTCCTAAAACTGAAAGTTAGGTGTGATTTGCACCTCCTGGTATTTAATATCAGCAGAGCAGGAATTTTTATCCTGTGAGGGTACAGGCAGAGGGAAGCAGGGAGAGCTGCTGTCACTTGGAGTGCACCTGGATCCTGGTGAACAGGGACAGTTCCAGACACAGCAATCCAGCTCCAATAAAATCCAGGAGCTGCCCCAGCAGTGGCTCTGGCTCCAAACCACCCCTCTGTCCCAGTTTCCCCAGTCTGCCCAATGGGTAAACTGGTGGGGAGGGACACAAGACCCTTCTCCAGCCCAGCACGGGGAGGAGAAGGCAAAGCCAGTCCCTGGCAGGTCCCAGTGCCAAGAACTCCCACCCCACTACAGTTTCACAGCCTCTGTATCCAACTGGGAATTTCCTCCTGCACAGAAAAGAATAGAGAGGAAAAAAAACAAACGAACCCCAAACCACGGTTAGAAACGGTGGAAGGGAAATGCTCACGTGAAAATCCTTGCACGCAGGTGTGAAATAAATCATTCCAAGTGCCCTAAGCTGAGAGAAGTTTGGATATGCTGGGAAAAGCCAACAGTTACAGCCTGACCCACGTTCACTGCCCGAGAGCCACAACCTGCTGCTGGAAACACTCCCAGGACTCCCAGAGCACCCCTTTCCTATCACCCTGCAAGGAGCCACAGTCGGTTGGGTTTTCCCACATCTGATCAATGACAAAGTTCCATTTCACCCTCTGAGCACGAGCAAGTCACTGACACTGGATCAGGGAATTCTCAGCAACATCTGCACCAGCACCTTCCCTCACAATTCCTCCTCGAAACAGCCAAGAGCTGTCGGCATCCCAACGCTTCCTCAACGTCCCAGAACACATCTCCCCTAAACTCCCTGACCATCCTACAGGCTTGTTTTGTTCCAGTTTGGCTGCAGGAATTGTTTAGAGCCTTTAAAAGGAATTAAACTTTGCATTCGTTGCATTTTAGGACTTTGACACTACTTAAAACTTCCCTATCGTTCCAACAAGAGTAGCATTATTGAAATAAATGGAGAAGGGTCTGTGAGAATCCCTAAACTGTGGATGTGATCAACGATTTTTTTTTACTAAATTAAAAAAAAACTCCCAAACCCAGTGCAGGTAGTTTAAAAGCGAATAGTGATTTTGGATTTTAAATATATATATTTATATATATATATATCTATATATATCTGTATATATAAATATATATATATCTATATATATAAATATATATATATGTATACATACTTCAGGACCCCAGGAAATGGCAGGAAGCTGAGTTGGGGGAGGTTGAGGTGGGAGATCAGGAAAAAGTTCCTTCCCCAGAGGGGGGGTCGAGCACTGAACAGGCTCCCCAGGGAAGGGGTCACAGCTCCAAGCCTGTCTGATTTCAAGAAGCATTCAGACAATGCTCTCAGGCACAGGGTGGGATTGTTGGGGTGTCCTGTGCAGGGCCAGGAGTTGGACCCCATGATCCTGATGGGTCCCTTCCAACTCAGCCCATTCTATGATTCTCTGACTCTCTCTCTCTCTCTGCAACATGCGTAGAAATGAACAGTTAACTGCATAAATACATTATACTGTGTTATGAATCAACTCAAAGCAATTGCCAAGCTGAATAATAAGTTAGAGAAATGACAACTCTGGCTTTATATATATATTTATAAAAATAGATATGAGTGTTCTCCAAGCAGTTGATAGAGAATTCCTACTGAGGCCCAAGTCGCCAAGGGCTATCTGGCTTAGAAATCAGAAGATGAAAAATTTCACAGTTATTTTAACTGCCACTTACATTCATTCTATGGCAACACGAGCATATATTACTAAGATGGTTACGGAATATATCACAATTGAGTTTTCCAGTGTTTACAACTTACAACTTTAAATTTGTACACTTGCTATTCACTAAAAAAAAAAAAGGAGGAAAAAATAAAGATGTGATTCTTACTGCTGGAAGCTACTTTTCCCTAACGCTTTATACAGAACTTTGAACCCTGGTATGCTGATTTTGGCAGATTAATGCGCTGAATGTTCCTATTTCGGTCATTAATCACCCTGAAACTTAACCACTTACTGCACAATAGTGTTGCAAATTC
Source organism: Monarcha castaneiventris obscurior (assembly GCA_026261815.1). Classification (NCBI taxonomy): domain Eukaryota; kingdom Metazoa; phylum Chordata; class Aves; order Passeriformes; family Monarchidae; genus Monarcha; species Monarcha castaneiventris. The sequence continues at coordinate 219,478 of JAMPIT010000253.1, forward strand.
AGTCAGCACGCAGCTGGCAAGGAGCCACCTCTCCAGCAGCTTCTCTGAACACGAGGGGATTCTTTAACTCCACACCTTTAGTTCCATTTTAAACAGTTAAAAACGAGTCAGTTGCTATGACATCAGCTGTAAACAACGAGTTCCCAGGAGTATAAACCCTGATTTCTGGCAATACAGCAGCCAACAGCCTATTCCAGAGTCAGCACAGAGAACACCCAGCCACAGCTCTGGTTTGCTGCCAGTCATCCAGAGGTGACAGCGAGCACCCAGAGTTCCCACCTGCAAGGCAGAATTCTGCATCTGCAGCTGCAATTCCAGGCTCTTTACCTGTGCAGGTAACACCAGGTGCTGTGTAGCCACCTGCCCGTCCTACCCTGGGGCTGCCTCAGGAAAACACACCAAGAAAAATGCACTAAAGTCTGTAATAAAGAAATTAGAGAAAGTAACAAGAGAAGAAAAAAAGCAAACAAACAAAACCCCAAACCTAAGGAGTTGCCCTCAAAAGGAGGCAAGGAAAAAGGGCGTATTAAAGATTCTAACATGCTCCCTTTGCCTCCTTCCACTGCGTCTACGAGACAATTTCTGCTGTCCACGCACTCTCATCTACAATCCAGTATCCTGCAAAAATTATACCTTAAAAAGCTTGCTGAATGAAGTATTAGTAAGGTCAAGAGACTCTACTTCAAGCTGGAAACACATGGTTTACTACAGTAGTACATTCAGTTTTCATCATCAGTGACTAAGTGATGACAACAGTTCTGGCTGCACTCGCTCCGCTCATGCTGCTGCAGAGGCCTCTGCAATGCCAGGCCATCCATGGCAGACACACCAGCCCACAAGCCAAACGTTAAATAGGTTAAAAAAAGTTCTAATTTTACAGAAATGCTCATTTTCCAAAAATAATATTATTCTCTTATCCTTTTCCTCCTACACCGAGGGACAGGTTAATTTGTCAACTCATATTCTTTCACTTTGTCCAAACGCTACTTTCACAAGCCCAAAGCTGATTTCAAGCAGGAAACCCTCTGCAAATTAAAAACAAAAAAATACAAAAATTATAATCTCTATATTTATAGTGATTGGAATCCTCCAGCATTTGCGAAATCACTTTTAGAGATGAATTTTGGGACCCTCCACAACTTCTCCACACAAGCCACGCTCCAGTTCAGTATTCCCCTTCCCGAATCCTTCCCTCCTCAGTCTCTCTGCTGCTCATTAGTCCACAGCTCGAGTGAAATAGAGAATCATTGGCTGGCCCAGCGTTACTTTGGTGAGCGGGGTGGCACGTACTGCTCCTTGCCAACACGTCGTGGTGCTCCCTGAGGCGAAGATCTGCGTCCAAACTGGCGCCTCTGTTCCCTGATTTTCCCAGCAGCTCCCCTGGGAGCTCCGCTGCCGCGGAACCCGGAGTAATCCTTCATTCGACCTTCAGCCCTCTCGTGAGGAGCCTTCTCCGGAGCCTTCTCCGACGTACCATTGTCTTCATTTTTGGCAGGAGGAACGATGTTGGTGCGATGCTCCCTCAGAGGCTGGACAGGGACTGGAGGTGGCTCCTTTGGGGGCTTCTGGCAAACTTCGGCGTAACTGAGCTTGCGAGGCTCCTTTGGGACCAAGGAGAAGAGCGAGGTTTATGCACCACAGCCACCTCCCAGCCTATCCCGGGCACGAAGTCAAGGCACAAGAGCAACAGCACGCACAGCGAGCGAGGGGAAGCTCCCGGATGCACCATCAGCACATCCCAGAGAAAGCTCTCTGTGCCATTCCCATTCCCTGCTCTGGGCCTTACCTGTGCTGACAGAGCAGGAGCTGCAGTTGCTTGAGCAGAAGGTGAGGAGCTGTTTGTCCTCGGTGGCTTTGCAGCACTGATGGGACAGACGGATGCCGGCGGGGAAGCCGGGCTGGCCACGTCCTTTGGAGCAGAGACTTCTTCTGGTTTGCTCTCTGGCTGAACCGTGCTGATAAACCAACAACAATTCAAATTAAAACCTACTCGCACTCATGTTTCAGAGATTTATTTCCTTTCTTTGAAGTCACAAGTTCAGAACAGAGCAGCACAGCCATTCCCACCAGGATCTGTTCTTGCCATCTGGTACCCTCTGGAGAAGATACCACCCAACATTACTGCCAGACACTGGTGCAAGACTTTGCTGGAACATGTAAATGAGTCAGCAGCGCTTTGGCAGCCCAAAGGGTCACCATATTCTGGGGGCATCAGGTCCAGCACTGCTGGACAGGTAAGGGAGGGAATTGTCCCACTATTCTGCACTCGGGTGGCCTCACCTCCAGTTCTGGGGGCAGTTGGGGCACGACAATATGAAAAACATCTAAAGCTGCTGGAGAGGGTCCAAAGCAGGAACAAGGGGATGGGAAAGAAAATGGAGGAGCAGCTGAGGGCACTGGGTCTGTTCAGCTGGAGAAGAGACTGAGGGGACACTCACTGGGGGCTGCAGCTTCATCCCGAGGGGCAGCTCCCATCTCTGCTCCCTGGGACAGTGCAGGACACGAGGGAACGGCTGGAGCTGTGCCAGGGGAGGGTTCGGTTGGGTATCAGGGAAAGGCTCTTCCCCCAGAGGGTGCTGGGCACTGCCCAGGCTGCCCAGGGAATGGGCACGGCCCCGAGGCTGCCAGAGCTCCAGGAGTGTTTGGACACCACTCCCAGGGACGCACAGGGTGGGATTGTTGGGGTGTCTGTGCAGGGAGCCAGGGGCTGGACTGGATGATCCCTGTGGGTCTCTTCCCACTCAGGACACTCCATGATTGCATGGTATGGATTCTCTGCATACCTCAGCAGCACAGGCTCAGTCTGGCTCGGGGAGCTCACGCTGGGCACGGGCGGTTGGGCAGCGCTGGGCGTTTGTTCGTCCGGAGCAGGAGCCGGGCAGGGGGACAGGGAGTCTTTGCTTTCCTGCACACAGAGCACAAGTTGCAAAACACAGAACAATACCCAAAATGCTCCACAATATGGCACTGCAAGACATCTGAGAAGTGGGGTAGTGCCAAAGGCTACTCAAGTCCTGATAGGAATTTTACTTCTTTTGGACCATCACCTCTAAAGCAATTCCCCTTTATGTGGGCAAAACAAGAAGTGGGTAAAACCAGAACTAAGGCTGGATCACCCAGAATATCAGTGCTTAGTCCCACCAGCTCAAGGAATGAATTCATGTGGAGAGATCCCTTGCCCACACTCCACCAAACTGTTCCTACTCCAACAGCCAACATTCCTCCTTTGCCTGCTTTATTCCTCAACATTACTGAGTTTACAACAGCATAAGTGCATGAGCCCTAGCTGCATTCCCACAAAAAAAAAAAAAGGGAAAATGCACTATTTTAGGAACAAACCAGTGGGAAGTCTGGGATTAGAGCACTGGAATACCTGGCTCTAACAAACCAACCCTTTAACAGGGGAAAGGGAGTCACAGCACCCCGATAATCCCACGTGTGTATGGAGACAAGACCAGGCACCTTCTCTTTGCAGACTCCTTTAACGATGTCGGACATCCTGCTCTCCAGCACAGGCTCTCCCAGAATTTTTGCTGTGCTGCCAGGCAAAGGTGGGAAATTGGATGCAAGCAAGTCAAACTTTGGTGTCTGAGTCTTTGTTTCTGCTGAAGGCTGAGGTCTCTGGAGAGGGAAAACACCTGTTACTAGAGTCGTAACACTGAGCAGTAAAAGCCCTGAGCAAGTGTCAGGGAACGTCCTAGAAAAACTGTAAACCCCCAATGTAATCTGAGGATTTAAGGACTCTGCCATTCCTTCAGTAACTGGAAAGCCAACACCCTGCACTTTGTGTGATTCCCTGCAAAAAGGGAAGCAGAACTTACTGAAACTCGGTCGTCCTCCCGTCTCCTCCGACCTCGGAACACGTTCCTCCTTTGAAGACAAGAACACCAGTCAGTGCATGCACCCAGCTGAAGTGGGCACAGCTCTGCATGAGGGGACCCAGAGCTGCCCACTGATCCTTCCCCACACACAGCTCTGGGATGTTCTCCCTCCTCAGGAGGGGTCAAAGTCCCAGCTTTGCAAGAAGCTCGAACAGACCCAATATGGGAACAACTTCTCTTTCTCAGCCCCCTGGATGAGCATCTGACCAAGCACAGGGACAATTATTTTACAGTAATAAACTTATTAGTCTGATTTCTCACTGATCTGCCTTTCCAAGTGTCTAAACCTTCAATTAAAAGAGATAAAACCAGTTAATCTTAAAATACTGAGGAGCATCAAATTCGCAGCCGAGGATTTACTTATTATTTACAGCAATACAGTTGCCAACTTTATTTGAGCATCAGTTTTCATTCTGGGGACACATCATTTACTTTTAAATAAAGACACCTGACTGTCTTACTGCCAGCTGTTTGTCAGCTGTAACTACCAGTTGAAGAGTGAAGCTGGAACCATTCCTGCTCCCAGGTCAGCATTTATTGCTCCTGATTCACTTAAGCATCAGTTTTCTCGTGGCTGCTCCTTACAGAAATGTATTTTGTGCTGATGGTTGATATCTTTGGCTCACAAAAGCCAAGTCAAACACGGGACACAGTCCTTTACCTGCCCCTGCCGACGCCGTAATCGCCGTTCTGCTCCAGCTGTGCCGTGGGAGAATCCTTCTGGGAATACCCTTGGTCTTGGTGCCCACTCAATGAGCTGTTGTGTCGCTCCATGACAAAATTCCTTGAGTTGGTTCTGCTCAGGTCCCCCATGGGCAGGGCCCCGGCGCCGGGGGGCCCCTCCGGGTGCTCGGAGCTGCTGGATGAGCGGAAATGGGGCTTCACCCTGCAGACACAGAGAGGGAGCTGTGGGACCCCCGTGCTCAGGAACCACACCACAACCACCAACTGCAGCTGATTCGCAGCTGACAAGAAAAGCAGGAGGTCAGCAAGCACCAGGAATGTTTCCTGTGTCAGGAACGAAGACATTTGTCTTCCCAACCTCCATCAATTCTTTGTGTTACCTTTTTTTTTGCAACCTCCACTCAAGTGTTGGCAAATGCAGGAAACACTGAGATCACTGCCAAAAAAAAACCCCCAAAACATCAAACAACTAAAAAAAAATCCCCAAACCCAGGGGTCACAGAAGAACCCAAAGAGGAATTTTTCCTTTGTCTAGGCCTGCAGCACTGGCACAGGGCACTGGAAATGGAGCTGGAGAAATAAGCCAAGGCCAAGGAACAGACTGATCTAGCCACAGGCAAACTGAACTGAGACACAAGGCCAGGAGTGACTGAACATGGCAGATCAGGCCAGGGCAGCTGAGCCCTACCATGCACAGCCTGGCTGCTCCCATTCCCAAACCCCCAGCACTGACTCTGCAGTTCCCAACCCCCAGACATTTCGCCCCGTTATCGATTATTCAGCATTAAAGCTGTGCTTCCTTTGAGCACAGACACAGCTCTGCACACTGAGTGCTGCTGCAAGTTCAGGCTCAGGGTCTCAAACGCAGAATTCCCCAGAAAACCTCAGATCCTGCACAATATGGAACAGTTTTCTGGAGCAGCATTTGGGTGTCTTCAACTATTTTCCACTTTTGCCCCTCACTGATTTTCCACACAGCAGTGATCAAAGACAAGAACCCTGAATTCTCTCTCCTCTGGTAAACTCTGAACATCTCATAATTTAAGGACAGCAGGAGGATTTTGCACACTTGCTGCTTTTAAATGATCTCATTATAACATTCCATGAAATCAGAAGAAACTCTCCTAGTGCCAGCCAAAGTATGACTCCTCCATCTCCCTTTCCCACAAGGATGTTGCAACAGATCAGCGCAAAATAAATACGAGTGGCTTAAACAAATGTTTAGCTACAGAGGAAACTCCAACACTTAACTGTTAACTGTCTGTACCATGAAACAAATCAGGTTTAATGGGCCAGGACAGAAACGCAAAAGCAGCAGCTGGATGAACTCTCCAAACAAGCTGTTCTGCAGTTCAAGAGGAGATTTGCTGAACAGAGATGAATTCACACTTCCCAGCTTCAAGAAGCATCAAGAATCAGTTTTAAGGGCCCAATAAAGTTTAAGTTTCCCATCAGCAAGAACCACAGGGAGGAGGTGGAGCAAAATCAACTAAATGCTTCCATTTTGTCCACATTGTTCTCAAAATGGCACATTCTCAAGTCACTGTTCAGCCCTCAGATCTCATAATCTTACCCGTCATCGAGAAGGCCACAGTCTTGTCTGGGCAGAAGAGCAAAGCAGAAAAGACAAGGAAAGATAAAGGAGGGGAAAAAAAAAAAGAGCAGAGAGAAGGAGAAATGATGTGAGAGCAGAAGGAAGGAAGAGCAGGAGGAAGGACAAGCAGGGAGCACAGGCTGCCCAGCCCCCAACTGTGACCTGTTCTCTCTTAGCGCGATACTTGATCATCACTGGGCCAAGCAGGACCTGCACAGACTCACCCTAAAGCTGCAACTGCAAGCACCCAAGTCTTACAAATTGAAGACTTTACATAACCAGGATTTTTAAAAGGTTAGGGTTATGCAGATGTGATGTACAAGGAGGCATTTCAAGAGGTTAGCACTTGGATACACACAGCTCTTGCACAGTTGCAGCATCTGTACTTCCAAGAGGATCCACATACCCAAGAGCTTTACAGGTTTTACGATTGTGCACAATTTAAAGCAAAAAAAAAAAGCCAAACCACCTTTGTCAAGATGTGAGTTGGGATCTGAGCAGCTGCAAGTGGAGCAGCTGCTCCATTTTCCAGGCAGAGTCACACTCCCAGTTCCAGTCTGTGTTAAGACTCTGCTGAGTCACCACAGACCAAATCCTGAAGTTCCCCTTCTGCCAACAGCTACAGACCTGAACTGCACCACAAACCCACTCACGGCCCCGGCAGTTGTTGACTGATTTCTCCAACAATACCAACAGCAATTCCCATGATCCCAGCCCTGTGCTGCACACAAACAACTCCCACCCCCACACACAGGTTACTACTACTCCATTGTATTCACGGAGCAATTGCTCCAGCAATACAAAGCATTTCCTCCTCCCCAGTGTTTATATCTAAGTCCTTACAGCTCTCAGGAAAGATGGGGATAAAGCAAATAAATTACAGGAACAGCCCCAGCATCGAGCAGTTGGACTCAGCAGTCAGGACAAGCAACTCCCACTGCAGGAACCAGCAGCTTCAACAAGCCTGATCCCAGCAGGAAAGGCTTATGTGGTGCTGCAGGAGTTTATAATCTGTGTATAACAAACATAATTACAAGTATGACCTTAGGAGGAAGTTATTTATTTGTCTGCAAAAATTCCTCTGAGGCTTTTAAAGGAGTTAGCTTCGCTCTCTCCAGCACTGTGTCCATTATTTTAGGACCTTAAGCTGCCACCTTCTACTTCATTTTTTTAGTTAAGTCGAAAAACATCACACATTTGATAAAACAAAATAAATGATGTGACATGGAAGGAACACTTGAGGATCTCAGTACTGCAAGTTTTCCAGGAGCTAACACCTGACAGAATTATCTTACCGATTCCTATGGAATGGGCGACCTATACTCAGGGAAGCAGCATTTGTTTTATATGATCCTGGTGTATTAAAGCCATTCACAAATCCACCGTTGGGAAAGGGGGCCTGCAACAGACAGAACAGTCTCAGTGGCTAAGCTACAAAGAAAACGTTTGCAGATTAATGATCAGCTTCAGCAGTTACTCATGGCTGTAATTTCACACTGGGCTACAGCATCTACTGTGGTGTGAACTCTTCAGCCAAACCCCCACAGGAACAAAGTCTGCATCTGCTTTAGCAGAGTTCCCCCATTCCTGGAAAAGCTATGGGCTCTTCCAGTAACACAAGCTGCTGGATAATGGAATTTCACACCAAAATTCCTTGAAATAAGTGGCAGCCAATGGTGAGACTGGCAGCTCCTCTGACCATTGCTTTATCGGGGGCCTGACATAAAATGTCATAAAACAGAGGGATCTGACCAAGAAACCTGGAAAGCCTGCTCACCCTAGTGATTATTAACCAAATTATCCCTGATGGGCTGGGCTCCTCCTCCCCTTCTCACCAGCTGTTACTCACCAGTGGTGTCTCAAAGTAAGGTGCAGGATTTGGAGACCACGTCTGAGGCACGATGCTGTAAATTGAGTACTGCTGAGGGCTATATACAGGCTGCATAAACAGGGGGGAGGCAAACTGGGCTTGGGTCTGCACAGGCTGGGGATACACACTGGAATCCACGACCCGGTAACCATTCTTAGCAAAAAACGTGTTGATGGCTTTTATCCTGGCCTGCAAGACAGCAAATCACACCAGGAGTTAGCTGGGGAAAAAGCTAACTCCTAAAGCTAAGTGGAATCTTTCTTGCCAGCTGGAGGGATGTGAAGGTTGATTAACTGCTTATGAATTAAAACTGATAAAACCAGTCCAGATCATATTCCCACAGCGTGATAAGGAGAAGGACACACGTTGCTTCAGCTGGGTGATCTATAAAACTGCAGATAAACACTGCTTTTTACAGCAGGAACTGTCCAGACTCCAATCATCACAATTCCTCTCCCAGTCCACGCACTTTGCTCTGTGCAGCAGCCAACTCAAGACTTGCAGTGGCAGGAATCCCTCTCCTGAGCTCTGCAAACCCAGATTCTGGGGCGAGTGGAGAAGGGAAGTCAGCACAGGAATGTATTTCACCTCCCCTGGGAAGCAGCGCTGTGAGTAACCAGCAGCCACTGAACTGTAATTTGTCAGAGCTTCCCGTGACCTCGTTCACATTTCCAGCCCCCAGAGCCAGAGCTATGGACTATCCCACTGCTGAGCCCTCGGTTCCAACCCCACAAATGGTCACCATCATCCAAACAGAAACAGCACAATTCAATTCCAACAGAAAGAGCAGCTAAAGCAGCCTCACCATTACTGGCTTGCCCTGAAAGGTTTTCACTTCTTCCCTTAAGTATTTGAACGCCTGCAGATACAAAAAAAAAGATCAACATTAGAATATCTTGATAAAGTTGTACTTCCCAAAGGATGTGCCATGATTTAATACCAATGTGCAGCCATGTGCTTCCCTGTCAGCCCACCTAAATTCATTAACACTTCCAACTCAGGATTCTAGTGCCAGTCATGGCCAGACAGCACCGAGGCAAGAGCCAGCCAAGGGAATTATAACCCCACAATCTCTCAACTTTAGTCTTATTAACCAGAACCTGCCAGTAATCTCTTAAAACAACAAAAGGGGATCAGTAAATAAATATTTCTTTTCGCTAGGGGAAGCACATGTGCACTTTCCTGGAGCAGGGGAAGGATTGGAGCTGGGGTGTCAGAGGAAGGCAGCCTTACCTGCTGCGCGTCTGTGTCCGACTGGAATGTAACGTACCAGTTGTTGTTGTGAGCAAACTCACAGCTTATCACCTTGGGGCAGTTCTCATTCTTGAACAGAGCCTTCACCTCCTGGGGAGAAAAGTTCAGAGCCCTTGTACAGTGAACATTCAAGTGACCCAAGTTTATGCTCCAGCTTCTCAGCTTCTGCTATCCCATGATCAGGGATGTTTTTTTTATTCCCCTGACCAAATTATTCTCTACCTGCTTCTTAACCCACAAATCCTATTCAGCCTTCTGGGCTCCCCAGACAAAACAGAGCAGGCCCAGCTGGTAAGAAAATCAGGATCTGTGCAGACCTGGTGATATTTTCATATGAAACAGGTAGGAAAAGTGTGGCTTTAGATCAGCAGAGTCATGGAGGCAACAATGATTCCATGAAATATTTCTAAGTCAAGGCGACCTGACAGCTTTGCAATAATCAGATTGTAAAGAGAGGGACAAGCAGCTGCTCAGTGTTTGCATTAAAAGAACTCATTAAAAATGCTGGTAGACAAACAGCCTGTGTTACAACTTTAAAAAACAAAGAACTAAATCATTCTGTTCGCCAAGTATCAGGAGGAATTTTATTATCCTCCCTTCTTGGACATAATGAGCTCAGCTCACGCTGGGGCTCAATGAATGAGAAATGTTTAGTTACATTTCTTGCTGCCAAAACAATCGTCTGACTTCAAGTAAAGTTATTGCTGTGACAAAAATTCAGCCTGAATTCCAAGCTATGCCCTGGACTGATTTATTTTTGGATCTGAAAAGAAACCAGTTCAGACTTCCTTCCAGAAAAGCCAAGCTAGCTCAGCTTTGGTGGAAAAAAAGTTTACTTAAGAAGGTTTAAATATAGTAGTAAATAATGGGGAAGGACAATGGCAGTAAGTTTTTGTTTTGGCTATTTTGACAACGCACCCAGGTGGAAAAAGTTACTGATGTGGACTGGAAGAAAAATATCCATGTTTAATCCAATTAAACACCAGCTGACCTTTTCCTGGTGCTGTTTGAACCCCTATTGAAGGCACCTTCCAAAACCAGTAACAGAGTTCTTAATTTCCTTTCTCTTTATTTACCTCTATGGGTGTTGTTTCAGGGATCTCACGGAGAATGATAATACATCGTTTGTGGTTTGGTCTGACTTTCTCCCCCCTTTCATCCACTTGTACCATAGGAGAAGCTGAAATGAAAGTATAAAATTTGGACACAGTGCACATCTCAGCAGCAACAGACTCTCTCATGGAACTCGGAACAAAGAATGAGAATTCAGGAGTTTGGAACAGCCTCCTACTCAGTAAAGTTCCTGTCACCATTTACCAGCACAACAAACCATAACCAGCTCAGAGATTACAACATCTCTGTTGCATGGAAGGATTCTTTGTGCTACTGATACAGATACCAAAGTCACAGACTTACATCTCAAAACTTCAAGAATAAGGTCCATGTCCGTTGTCAGCTTCTTAATCCCTTCCATGTTGGCAATTGTCCATATTGGAACAAACTGATCACTGTCCATCTGAGACATCAAGTAGAGATCCTTCGAAAGATTCTCTCTACAAAGACATAAAATTATTATTTAATAAAGATTCTGAACCTGGCTTAGAGAAAACTGAAAACAAGAGGGTAACTACAGGTTTAAATAAATATTCACCAGTACCATTCACAACCAAAACACCCTCAGATTTTCTCTCTTGGAACGAATCCCAGCAAATCAACACAAAACAGAGTAAGGGAATTTTAAAAACTTAATGAAGTTCCAGTGCCCTACACGTTGGTCTGCAAAAAGGATCTGCCAAAAAGACTTCTGGTGTCACACAGTAAATTATCTCAATGTCTTATGACTGTGGAGCATGGAAGTCAAACTCATCCAAGATGCACAGACAGGAAGGAAACAGCTGGAAGGTGCCATGGGCCTTCTACAGCACATCAGCAAATCTTGTTTTGTGTTTTTATCAAGATGATGGTACATATCCAGGCAAGAAGAGGGATATTTGCCAAAGATTTTAGTCAAGGGTTTATACCAAGGTGAGTTAACTGCACCTACCGTGAGAAGCAGAATTCAAGTTGTTTTCTCAAACATTCTCTGATGTCTTCTGTGGACACAGTGGAGCTGCCATCACCTGAAAGGGACCACACCCCCCATCAGCTGCCACTTTCATGGCAACAAGACAAGGCAAGGACACCTCTCATTGCAGAATACAAGAGTGAATCCCTCTGGGTAGGACCAAGAGGAAAAGCTCATCCACGATGCTTAAAGACCCCCAGACCACACACTCTTAAAATGACTCTGACCCCACTTTGCCCCACATGTTGAGGCCATACTGGAGTTTCTTGGATACACATGGACATGTCAGAGTTACAACTTGGTTACACCACACTTACAGCAGCTCCAGGGGGGTTACAGACACTGACAGAAGCATTTGAACTTCAGCACTCACCAGACACTTCATAGATTTGGTATCCCAGATCTTCAGTTGCCAGGACAATTCCATTTGCTGATGCCTCATCAACTCCTGTGCCATTCCTTGTGGCTTCACAGGACGGGGAATACATCACTTCATACTGCTTGCAGCTGTCCTCTGAGATCTCTATGTTACCTGGCAAAGGAACACACCAGCAGCAGGAAAACTCCTGTCAGCTTCAGCGTATTTCCCATCTGAAAAATTCTGGCTACCAACATTAAAACAAATACTCAAGAAAGCTGTACCTGAGAGTACCTAACCTTAGCCTGTATTTCTTAGACTTTGTGTGGGATAGAACTTATACCTCTCCAATTTCAGGAAGATCTGGTTTGCACTAGGCTCTCAGGGAAAAGTAAATAAAAATAAATAAAGGATCCTGAAATTGGTCCCGAAAGTGGCAGAGAATCTAAAAACCAGCCTTTCCACATGAAGTTTAAAATATTTAAGCTAGGTTCCTAAAAACAAGGGATGAAAATTGCTTACACTGCCTCAATTGCTTCACTTTGTTATGAAGAGACAAATGAGTTTCTGTCAGGCAAAGCACAAACCCAGCGCTCTCTCCTCACTTCTGCTGACTTACCAGAAACCTTTGACAAGGCCACACAAGCTGAATGTTCCCTTCTTTATCCCTAACTTTCACTAAAACATTTTGCAGAGAATCTTCTGCATCCTCTGCCATGCTTTGAGTCACCTCAGCTACATCCTGGATCAAGTGTGAGCCAAACAAATGAAACCAGCTGAATGCTTAGGTCTGGACACTGCCTGTGTGGTAAGGATGGGAACAGGACTGCAGTGGAACAGGGAGAATGGAGAGGAGCTAACCATGGACACTGCACAGGCTCTGCTCCACAACAAATGCTCCTGGCAGCTCTCAGCAGCACCTTGGTCACCCAGGATTGGAGGTGGCCCTCAGACCTCATTTTCCTGTTCACAGGGTCCAGTGAGTGCCCAAGTGCAGCAATGTCATGAATCCATTTCTACACATTCAGCACCCTGTTCCCCTCTTAGCGCGTTACTTGGTCATCACCGGGCCCTCTGAATCCTGTTCCAGCCGAGCTCAGACACCTTCCTGAACCAAAGCCCACTGGTGAGACCCACCACCCTTATAAACCCCCTGCTACTTTCTCGTGTTCCTTTCATACACATTGCTCCATCAGCACTGAGAACCTCAAGGACAAGAGCCAGAGGTTGCTCCTCACAGCTGAACTCCCCCAGGAAGGGCCATGTGTGTCCCTTTTCCTGAGTGTCCCCCAGGAAGGGCCATGTCACGACCCGTGTCCCAACACCTCACCCTCGGCTGGAGTCCCCTGGGCCGCTGCCGTCTCCTGCCACGTGTGCTCTGTGCCATTGGTGGGGGGCACGGCCTCACCACTGCCCTGGGGCACTTCTTGCCACACTTTTGCATTGGGGTTCAAGCCAGCACCTTTCGATGTTACCTGCTGAAGAGACCAGAACACTTTGGTTAAGTTAGAGCGACCCAAAGAAGCCTCAGAAGTCAAGCGAGAAAATACAGGTGAATTTAGTGATTGTCTCTAGAGTTCCACATCTCAAGTGTCTACCCAGCTATTAAGCACCTATGTGATTTTTTTTATTAATGAAAACAGGAAAATCCTTGGTATTTTCCAAGTATTTCGTTTCTACCTCCATTAGAAGTGTTGCCTTCAACCTCTCTTTATTGACATCCGACAACATCAGCGGAGGCAGCGGCTACTCGGCAAGGACTCTGGGAACTCATAAGCTTTTAAAGACTTGACTGTCATAATGCTCCAGTCCCCTTTCACCAGAAAGGGAAATTTTCCCTCCTCCAGACCCCTTCCTAGAAAGGAAGGTAAAAAAACATATGTCAAGGAGAAGAAACTGTATAACTTAACGGAATTAGTGACATCTGTACTAACCAAGCATCACCTGTGCTGTGCCAGGATTCCTCCTGAACTTACCCGAGTGCTACCCCATTCCCCCAGGAATCTTAACAGAAACTAACAATTTCCTTAAACTTGTAACCAAGGAGATTAAAGGTTTTGAATTGCCAACACAAACTTACACACCATCCCAGTCTGCTGGGGAGAGAACAACATCTTCTCACTTTGGGTCTGGGCAACAAGGACCATAATTAGAGTGAGAGGGTTACAAATGAGACAGTCAAGAAGAACTCCAAGATTCCAGCCTGGCACCTGACACAGAGAAACACTCAGTCCCACAGCACAAGATAAGAGTCCTTCAAGGTCCCTCTCCCAGAGCTGCTCAAAGGCATTTGGGTGAGGAATCCAACAATTCAGCAGCAGCACGGAGGAAAAACACAGCTTTTGCTCCTTTCACATAGTGAAATAATAACTGTAGTTATAAAGTAGTGAATAAAACTACTCTTTTGCAAAAATTCTCCCCCCAAGATATCCCAACACCCCACAAGCAGCTAAAACAGTTCCTCCAGCCACTGAACGATGCTCCAGTTCACCGCTGCAATTTGCTGGACTTTCAAAGGTGAAAGCCATTAATCCAGCTCATATCCACACGCACACAGATAAGCAAGTTGGACATTTCAGAGGCCAGGCTCCTGGATTCTGAAGTTAAGGAGTGGCTCACTACCAGCCCTCAAACATACAGCACAAGGATAAGGAAGCAGTTGCAATAGCTTTAGAGATAATTCCTCTGCCAAGGTCACACCTCGTGCCAGAGCTGTTTGCTGCAAGGACAAGCCCCAGTTCAGTAACAAGAAGCCTCCAAACACTGGAGAGGTTCAATACAACCATGTGAGAAGCCAAACAAAGACCAGGGTTTTTGCAAAGCTCTGAGATTCAAACCCCCCACGCACAATTGATTTAATCCACATAGCAACAGAGTCTTCCCCTCCCGTTAATCTTTGCCCGGGAGCAGAGCTGGAAACAGTTCAGGGTGAAAGGACACACGTGCAGCTCCCTTTGCAGATTTCAGAGCAATTGCTCCCCAACAAAACAACTCGCAAAGAAAAGCCCAATAACCTGCTGCACCCACAGGCTCTGTCACTGCAGTTCAGCAGCTCCAAACTAAATTCTGCTCAGCTTCTGGTGACTCCTGGGCAGCATCACCTGCCCACATGGGCTCCTGCTCATGGACCCAGAGCCAGTAGGTCCCAGTTCCCTGAATTTACTTTTCAACAAAGCAAAAAGAGACAAGACACATCCATGACATGATTCATTCTTTTCTAATAATAAACTGTGCCTCACTACCTACATCTCTGAGGGTAGCACTGAGCTCAGAGCTGAAGTAATTTGAAGGAATAAATGTGATAAAGTGAAACTGAAACACTTCGGGGTGATTACAGCATTTCTGGAGGTGACTGGGATTCAAAGCAACTCTGATGAAGTGATGAATGGATCACAAAAACACCTGGAACAGAGCATGGGCCACTTCCCCTCGTGCCAGAAACAGTGAGCTCTAACAGCCCAGCAGGATCCAGCCCTGCTCTCACTCATCTTAACAGCAAAACCCCATGGACTGGAGAGGATAAAAAGTCCCTAATCTACATCAGCTTTTGGGAAATTCACGCTGCACTCCAGGAACAAAACCACTCCATCCTGGCCAGCGGCTCTTCAGAAGAAAAGGCCAAAATATCAATTCTTGCTTATTTAACTGAGGCTACAAACGCAGAGCCCGTAGGATTGGCTGCAGCACGATCCTCCCAGCTGCTATCGGGAACTTTCATGATGAGGTTAAAGCTTTACAGAGTGACAAAGGTTGGGAACACTCGCTGGGATCCACAAGCTGACAAAGCTCTCCTCCTCAGCACAGCTTCCCCTCTCATTCACGCTACTTTCAGCAAATGTGGATCAGAGATTCTCCTCCAGCACCTCCCAAAAACTGGCTATTGAAGAAAATTTTCATTCTGAAAGATGGCAAAGGGTATTTTTCTTATTGTAATTACATCTAAATTACATTTAACTAGATTCAATTAAGCTAACAAAAATGCAGGCACTCAAAGAGTTTTAAAGCATTCAATTTTAATATTAACTCAAATTATTCTGCAACCAAAACCCTAACCCAGAGCTTGTGACAGATTTCCTGGAGTAGACAAACTCTCTGAAACAGAATCAAAGCAAAAAACCCAGAAGAGAATTTAACCAAACTTGTGAGGGGAGAAACGAACCCTTTTCCAGAAATGGAAACGTAAGCAGATGGAAAAACCCCAAGGTCAGCAAAGCTACGGGAGGCAGCCAAGAGAAGCCTTGTGCTGGCTGGGGACAGGCAGGTAGGGACCCATTGGGGGGCTCAGACACAGTGTGATCATTTCTCTGAGGGGAGTCACCTGCCACCTCCTTGGAGCTCACGCAGACTCGGAGGCTGGATAAGGAGAAGTTGGTGCCAAAGCAACACACAGAACTCCTTCGGAGCTGCTGGCAGGTTTCAGGTAACAGTTCAGTGCTCTCAGCGTCCCAGGTAACTCTCAACCTCCCAGTAACTTTAGTGGGCTCAGGAGCATCGCTCCCACCAGGAGCTGCAGGGTTTTCCATCGAGCCCCCCGTGCCCAGGGGAGCCTCCTCCATCCCTTGGAAAAGCCAAGGCACAGCTGTGCTGTCTGAAGGTGGTACCTGTGTCAGAGAAGTGTGAACAGGGGCAGTGGGGGGGTCACAGGAAGCCTCACCTGCTCGAGAGGGACAACAACACTCAGCGCTTCCCACCGTCCTGGATTTCTAACCTGGAAACACCATGGGCAGCATTTCACCCACCTGAAACACACAGACTCCCATTTCCCCAATAAACTACAAATGTATGGAATTAGGAGCACATACCCATCTGAGTGGAGCCCACAGCAGGCCCAGCAGCCATAATCAATTCCATTTCTCTCGATGCATTTATTAATATTCCCAGTGCACCTAATTATTAATTGTTAACAGCACACAGGTCCTGGCTGCGAGGGAGAAAAAAGGCCTGCCCCAAACATAAACGTATGAAACAGCACGAGCCTTTTATAGCCCTTACACAGCCATTACTGCAGAGATTTGGAACTAAAGGATGTTGAAGGAAGCCCAGTTCCCTCACACTGTGAAGGGCTCGGCACAATCACCACGTTTACACCTCAGGTAGGTCCAAAACAAACACTGACAGCTACAGCAACTCAGCCAAGACCCCTGAAAAACCTGGGGACTTCCACCCACCCCCAGGCATCCCCAAAGATCCCCAGATAAAGCTGCTGTCTGCTCCCAAGGATCCGACTGCAGCATTCCAGGACACCTAGCTTTGATCTCCAGTTCTCTGCTCTGGCAGTGAAAAGAAACCTTCAGGAAGTCCAGATGGTCCTCAGGAACTCAGAATTACATATTATTAAGGTTTCCAGAATGAAGATCACAGAATCTCCCAACACTATCAGAGGAAGATCAGAGCTGAGTTTGTCCTTTAGGACTCCCTAAAAATCCCAAACTGCTGATGAGCTCCAGCTCCCATCCACCCCACCAGCAGCAGCCATGTGCTCCCTGATATGCTCCAGCTCCCATCCACATCCCCATCGCTGCATTCCAGAACCTGCCTCGTGCCCCCGCCGCCCGCAGGAGCCACCTCCTGCTGCCGGAGGGCCTCTCAGCACGCTCAGCCCGGGATGAGGCAGCTGCTCATGCCTCCCATCAGCCCCAGCAGTTCCTCTTCCAGCAGAACACTGCAACCCCTAATTCTCCAGGCCTGTCACCGTGTGCACGACAACTTTTATTCCTCTCCGTCAAGCCAAGGAACGTTCAGCTGGGAACTGAGCTGATTCGCTTAAGAAAGAGATGGTGTTTCCCAAACTGCTTTATTTAGAGGGTCTTAACCACGGAGCACATGTTGGTGTGGGAGCCCACCTGCACCACCTTACCCGCCACCCCTACAAAACTCCTGAGGCAAAATCCCCCGAGCAGGAGCCCCCCGAGCTGAACCCTCTCGGGCAGACACAGCCCAGCGCCCGCCCGGTTCCCCCCGTTACTCCCCCCGGCCCCGGCAGCTCTCGGCTCCGCGCACGTTTTGGGACAAAACTCGGTGCAAAGTTTATAGCGGCCACCCGGGTTCGTTCAGCAAAGGCTGAAACCGCTTCACCGAACCCGTGAAAGGCCGTGAGCCGGTGAAGCCCCGTCCTGGGCCACAGCGGACACGGCGCCCGCCCTCCTCGGTGACCTCCAGGGCCCGGCCGGGCCGCGCCGCTCGTCCCGCCCGGACCCGACGCGCCGGGGAACGACAGAACCCCCTCCTCCCGCGCCATAAACCACCCCCAGTGTTTAATTAACGCAATTAACGAGGCGCCGCGCTCGGGGCCGGCCTCGCGGGGCCGCCCCGCGTGTGGAGCGGCCGGGCCGGGCCCGCTCCCGGGAGGCCTCGCCGAGGCCCCGCGTGTCCCGCGTCACCTTCACGGCCGGGCCGCGGCGGCCCCCGAAGGTCACGGCGGCACCTCCCCCGCCCCCTGCCCCGGCGGAACCTTCCAGAGCGCCCACCGACCCCCCCCTGCCCGCCCGCGGCCGCCGCCCCCGGATCTGCTGTGTCAGCCCCGTCCCCTCCCCCGGCGCGGCGTGCGCGGCCTCCCCGCCGCCGCCGGCCGCCACATGGCCCGGCCTCACCACCTCACCTCCACGAAGAGCAGCATCGTGCCGCCGCGGCCGGCGGGCCCGCGCTCCCCGGTGCCCGGAGCGGCGATCGGGACACGCGGGCTCCGCCTCCGGCCGCGCCGCCCGGCCCGGCCCGTCCCGCCCGCTCCCCGCCCGCCGCCGCCGCCTCTTCCGGGCGCACCGAGCGCGTCCGGGGCACGGCCGGCACCGACCATTCCCCGCGCCGCGGGGGGAGCGGGGCCGCCCCGCCGGGCTCCGCCAGAGGGCGCGGCGGCTGCAGCGCCGTGAGGGGGAAGCGGCGTCCCCCGCGGAGGGAGTGGAAGGGCCGTGAGGCGCCTGTGTGGAAAATCCTCGGGGTTGGGGTTTTTGGGGGTTTTTGGGGGGTTTTGGAGGGTTTGGGTGGTTGATGGTTTTTTCTAATTACAGAACTCAAAATACTTTATGCTTCCAACAAACTTATGCAGCCCCCCCCACACGGCGCCGCACACACCGCCACGATCGGACCCCGCTCCGACCCCACCGCGCGCCCCGGCCCCTTTTATTTTTCCCGATTTTCTCCATTTTCGGGCCAGCCCCGCGCATCCCGCGGGGAGGCTGCGGAACAATCCCGCTTCCCTGTGCCCGTGCCCGGGGACACCGAGGCGGGGGTGCCCAGGGATTGTCCCGCAGCCCTTGTCCCCCATCCTGCCCGCAGAGCCGTGTCCACCCTGCCCGGCGTCCCCGGGAAGGGGCCGGAGCCGCTGCCAGGGCTCGCCCCGGCCAGGAACGGGTGGGGAAGTGCTGGGAAGGGGCCGTGGCTCCGGTGGGAATGACACAGGATCAGGATTTCCTCCAGACAGCACCGATATAGACAGGGCACGAATCCACGGCGGTGTCCTGGAGAAGTCAGGCCTTGGTTTGGGCTCATCTTCCCGGGGAAGGTTCTGCTGAGTTCACTGGAGCCCAAATTGTGCATTCTGTGCCTTGTCCAGGTAACGATTCCACTGCCAGGGTGACACACCTGAACTCAGGCATCCGAAGGGCTGAGCAAGGCCCCACTGGAAGTCCCAAAAACGAAATCCTGTTGTACGCCCTGACTTGGGTGTCGAGCGGCAGGAATGATGCTCTGAGAGGATTCCTGCCAGCAAAACACACCTTGAAACCACTTTGCTTTAGAGAAAGATCCACACAATTTATTACAGCTCATTGAGGGGAAACTTGTTGGTTTTGGTAGCAGAATTAAAGCACTCCGGTGTGGGTGAAGCATGGAGATTCCAGCCCTCAGGTTCCCAGCCATGAATCATTGCCCTGTGAGGGACCCCAGCAACGCCATCACCTGCAATTAGGGCTGGGCAGATCTGTGTGGATAAGTCAGAGCCAGGGAATAATCAGGGTCCATTGAGGAGATTAGACATGGAGCACAAGCTGCCCAGCAAACACAGCCCAGCTGGCACCCCCTGGGTGTTCCATGGGCAGCAGCTCCAAGACTGGGAGGAGTGAAAGAAAAAGAAACGGAGTAGAAATCAAATAAAAGTTGGAGCAGGGTAAATGAGAGGGGACCATTCACACACTGCAGAACCTGTTCTGGAATCCTCTCTCTGCCAGGGGTGCCTGACCTCAGTCCACAGGGGCAGCACGGGAGCAAACCCCTGTCAGATCAGCGTTTGTCACATCAGGCACCGATCTCTGCTCTCTGGGACCAGGGACTCCTGAACCCAGGCTTTGCTAGGATGTAAATTATCACTAAATGCTCAGATTAGAGCATTTTCCAGCAGTTGGTTCTGCCCATTCCATGGAAACAGCCGGCTGGTAAAGGGCTCAGTGTCACCAGGACACTTCCAGCTTGGGAACACTCCCAGCCTTGCTGGCTGGGGTGGAAAACCAGGCCTGGTCCATAGAGTGAGAAAAGAATTCCTGCTGGGTGACAACAATTCCGTGTCATCCAAGGGAGAAATGCAGGAGCGACATCCCTTGAGCTGGGACACGACCAGGTCCCGTTCTCACCTGCAGGGAGGTGAAACAACCAGTTCTCTGTTTACACCTGGGCAGGTTCTTTCCTATTAGTCACCAGCTGTGACTGCACAGGAGGGTGTTGAGGCACGGGCAGTTCCCCTTGAGCCCCATCCAGGGCAGCCCAGGAGCTGCCCGGATCCTTCCTCTGCTCCCAAAGGCTTCTCCCAATGGCTGGGTTTGGAATCACGGCAGAAACAATTGTTCCTCCTGCCCAGGGTGTTCCAGAGTGAACTGGTGGACACACTGAAATGAGACATCCCAGTCTGAGAACAAGCAAAGGGCAAGGCAAGAATCTCTTTTCCTACAGCAGTCTCTCACCCAGCTCCATGGAACCAGACTATGGAGGGATTTCTTTCTTGTTATAGTCAGGTTATCTGATGTGAGCTGATGCCAGTAAAAACTGGGATTTCCTGTCACCAACCTCCCTTTGCTCTTTTGACTTTTTCTTGCTTCGGGCACACCTTGTGGATTTATTCCTCATTCCCCAGCAGAAGGGATCCAGCTGGATTCAAGGACATCTCCCCTGCTCCTCTAGAGCAGGAGCATCCCAACACTCGGGATGGGGCAGGAGGAAGATGAGGACTGTGACACAGAGACCTGAACAGCGAGCAGAGCTTTTCCCAGCCCTCAGAGCCAACAGGACATTTTCAGCACCCGCTGATTTCGCAAGAGGAAACTCCACCTCGGGGTAGCGCCGAGGGCACCAGGAATTTGGCCTCAGGAAGCCAGGAGTGAATGTTACAACCAGGAGGCAGAGTGTGAAGGAGCAGTAGGAGCAGTGCTGACGGAGATTTATGACTCCTGGGTGTGAGCTGGGACCTCCCAGTGGCAGCCCCGAGGTCTGGGCGCTCCCTCGCAGTGCAAAATGCTGCTCCCTCCATAATTATGCCAAAACAAGGAGTCAGCTTCCCTTTTCCTGCTATTTCACCCCTGTTGCATCCACTCTGGAATGGGCGCTCGCTTCAGTCCCAGCCGAATACAAACACAAGAAAGGCAGGAATTGTTTATTGTCCCTGACTCTGATGAGGTCCCTGCACAGCAGAAGATTTATGTGTTGGTTACCTGGGCATCAGCCTGTCCGAGGGGTCCTAGGCCTGGCTCAGTTCCCCACATCTTGCCCTGTGCCTGCAGAGCTGATGCCAACATGGCTCAACCACCTCTTGGCCCCAGTGTTTTGTCCAAAGGTGCTAAATTTGGTTACCACATCCCTGTTGCCATCCCCACTATCAGCAAGGAATAAATATTTTTAGATGTGGAATAAATATTGAGCTGGCTGCACTATCTCTGCCTCAGCTCTTGTTGCCTCCTCCCAGACATCCAGGGAGCCTCCAGCACCGTGGCAGAGCCTTCAGGATTGCAGGGTGTTCCCACCACGGAGCTGTGCAGATGCTGCCAGGGCCTCCTTGGTGGCTCCAACACAAAAGGCCGGGCTCAGCAGCTGCTGGAAACATCTGGCTTTAATTCTTCCTTAAAGCCACGACTTTCATTTGGCCACCAAACCACTTCCCTTTCATCTCTCCAGAAGACCAGCCCTGTGGCAGAGCTGACTCTGCCTGTCCTTACCCTGCATTATCCTGCAGGAAGAAGGTCCCAGAAAATCCAGGGCTGTGCTCCTCACAGGGGAGAGATCTCAGAGAGGGCAGCAGCTCCCAGCTGACATGTTCCTGCCCTTCTCTCTCCTTAGAGCTCCTTTAAACTCATTTCAAAGCACGCATTTCTCCATCAGCATGGTTCAAAGGGGCTGAGTCCAGCTTAGACCTGATTGTCCCTTAATTCCCTGGGCTGAGAACCCAAACCTGAGGAATTAACAGATGTGGCATGTTGTGTGGAGCAGTCCAAAGCATGCCCTTGGGCTGGAGGGAGAAGCTGTGTCTGTTTGGAAATGTCTTTAACTGAGGGTTTGTGGCTGGGCTGGCAGGCTGGGAAGAGGGCTGGGAAAAGGCCTGGCAGGATCAAAAACACCAGCAGTGGCAGTTTCCTCAACAACACTTGGCTGATAATTCTGCTATCAATAAATGATTACCCGAGCAGGGAGATGATGTTTTGAACACTCAGGGTGTTTTTGTGCAGCAGAAGAGGCCTGGAGTGAGAACGTTGGAGGTTGGAGAGATCAGCTGCCATCACATGATCCTGTGATGCCGGTAACCACAGCAAAGTTTTATCCAAAGCCAGGGAGACTCTTGGCTCTGCTTCTGGGCCTGAGCTCAGCAGAGATTGTGCCATTGTATTTTCACAAACTTCCATCGGTGCTGAAGTAACTTATTGGCTTTTCCAGGCAAAACTGAGTCCCAGTGTGGGAGAGGTGCCTTGAGCAGCTCAGAGCCGTCACGGGGTCTGATCCCAACATGCCAGGCAAAGCCACAGAGCTCCAGCTCCAGGGGCAGCCAGCCCTGAGCAATCCATCTCCTGTGGCAGACTCTGGCTACACCCAAAGCCTTGGCAAGGCTGGAGTGTAAAAACTTCTATAATTTCAAATAAACCAGCTCTTCCCATCTGCCTCCTGCCCTGCTGCCGGGCCACACTCTTCAAATGGCCACAGGGAAAAGGTTTTACCTTTTTATTTAACGTGATCAAATAAAACAATCCATGCAGGGGACAGCAGGACAACAACAACTCCCATGGATTCACAGCTGCCTGCCAGGAGCATGGACCTGCCGTGGGGCACCAGCTTGGTGCTGCTACACAGGGGGGGAATTTTTCTGTAGCTCAGGTGGGTCTTTTGGTACCCAGGATTTTCCCTTCTTGCTGCACTGTATTCCAGCCAGGAAACCCGCCAGGGTATCCAGCCATGAGGAGCTGATCTCCTGTGGTACATTCTGGAGAGCTGAGGTGTCCCTGTTCCAACTGCTCACTGCTCCATCCAGGTCCAAGACTTCCTGGCAGGGAGGAGGAGTGAGTGAATCACCAGGAGAGAGCAGGAGCAGGAAGTGCAGCTGCCAGGCTGAGCCAGCGTGGCTCCTTCTTGGACCTTGGACGGATGGAGCTGGGCAGGAGTTAATGTTTAACTCCTCCAAAGGCCTCGGCTCAGCAAAAGATGCTGGAGACAGCAGGGGCATCCTGCTTGGCCAGGAGCTGTGCTGGGATGGTCCCTCAGGGCTGCACTTGTGTCTCAAAGGCAGTTAAGTCAAAAAACAAAAAAGTCCAAAGGGCCTCACAACTTCTGATAACCCCCAGAAAAGAGATGGATAAAGGCAATGGCATTAAAGAGTTCATGTGGGCAGCCCTGCCCTGCCCTGGGCACACCATCAGTAAGGAAAAGCTCATGAGTTGTTTGGGAGATGTTGTTACCAACGATCTTGGCAAAGCTGCAGGACTTCCTGCTCTCCTTTCTTTCTCCATCTCTCATTCCTCTTCCCAAGGGCGTTTAAATCCATTCGTGACAGTGCCCCGGGGGCAGGGCAGGACCCCAGACTTTAATCCCAGCTCAGGTTACTCAACAGCAATTTTGGATTCCTGTTCCTCACTTCACCCTTGTAAAGTGGGAATGGTGCTTCCTGAATTCCCAACGCTGCCAGTGTCATGTCCGAGGGCTAATTAGGAAGATCCCAAACCACTGGATGAGTGGCTGTGAGACGCTTCCTTGTCAGGGGACCAGGAACTCAGATTTTCCTGCTCCACAAGCCAGAGCTCCAGCCGGGATGCCAAGGAGAGCCAGGAGCTGCCAGGAAAGGGCTCAGCAGCTCTGCCCCTGTCCCACAGGGAACTCACATCCTGCAGGGGATCCATCCATCCTGTTCATCTGTGGCCTCTGCAATAACCTGACATGGGTGGGAAGGAACCAGTCGTGTTCAGCAGGTGGATCCAATGTCTCTCCCAGTCCCCAAGGCTGAGGAAGAAAGGATTCTGTAACCCAAGAAGCAGCAGCTCTGACTGTCCAGGAATAAAAGAGTCTCAGTGAGCAGCTCCTGGCTAAAGTTACCTGCAGGCAGAAAGGGGAGAGCTCAGGGAAGAGCTCAGGCTGTCCCATCAGACCCACAGGTGTGCAGCCCTGCCTTAGCAAAGCTGTGCCACAGAAGTTTTGTGATGGTGTTTTTCTGTTGCCTTGGCTTTATCACAAAACAAAAAGGGAATGTACGGACTGACAGAGTATGTTTGGAAATGGAAGTAAAATTCCAGTTTAATCACTGATTAAACAAACCAGTGGTGCTGTTGGGAGGGGTCACTTGGAGTTTACGGATTGGGTGGGGACCTCAAAACCAAAAAACTGCCATGAGGATGTCCCAGCCTTTTCTGGGGGTTTCTTCAGCTGCTGCCTCACCCTGTCTGCTGGTGCTGTGGGAAGCTCAGGAGCCCCAACACTCGGAGTCAGTGCCGGCTCCTCAGGATCAGGTGAAACATCAGAAAGGGAGGGGTGAAGGCAGAAAATGTTTGTTTGTATTCTCCCCTCTGGTATAAACCTACCAGAGTGGTCCCATTTTGCATCTCCAAGTGTGACTCCAGGAAAATGTCCCTGGAAAGCAGCAGGCACTACCAACACATTAATAATTACACCTGGGGCTGCTTACCCGGAGGAGGATTGTTCATATCTCATTGACTCATCAACCTGCAATTCACCACCTCTCACCAAAGCACCAGAAACCCCATTTTAGATCAATGCTGAGCTCAGAGCCCTCAGCTGCAACTGGGGAATGAGATCAGAGCTCGGAGCCCTCAGCTGCACCTCGGGAATGAGATCACAGCACTGTCACTGCCAGTTCTCTGCAGCCGCGGGCTGGTGGGACCCTTCCAACACAGGGACACCTCCCACTATCCCAGGCTGCTCCAAGCCCCATCCAGCCTGGCCTTGGACACTGCCAGGGATGGGACAGCCCCAGCTCCTCTGGACAATCTGTGCCAGGGCCTCCCCACCCTCCCAGGGAGGAATTCCGTCCCAATATCCCATCTAATCCTGCCCTGTGGCAGTTTGAAGCCATTGCCCCTTGTCCTGGCACTCCAGGCCCTTGTAAATAATCAGGTCACCCCAGAGCTTCTCCTCTCCAGGCTGAACAATCCTAATTCTCCCAGCCTTTCCTCCTAGCAGAGCTGCTCCATCCCTCTGATCATCCTGGTGCCTCCTGTGGATTCTCTCCAGCAGCTCCACGTCCTCCCTGTGCCGGGATCCAGGGCTGGGGCAGCTCTGCAGGTGGGGTCTCACCTGAGCAGGGCAAAGGGACAGTCAGGGGTGTCCCAAATGGCAGCAGATTCCATCTGGAACCGTCCTGTTCAACTAACCCAGAGGAAAAGGCAGTTTCCTGTACATGTCAGACATTTAATAGCAGTACATCCAAGCTGATCTGATACGCTCCAATACCACTGTCACAACTGTTCCACCTGGACCTGCCTCCATCCCACCAGGATCCAACCACGGGAGCTGTAATTTACAGTGTGTGGATCTTCTGGGCCATAATTCAGACTTTTTACTGGAATGACTAAATTTCCCATGTCAGTGCTGACACTGTCATAAAAGTAACACCAACATATTAATTTAATTAGTCACTTCCTGTATTAATGGCCGGCAGATCATGAGCTGCTCTGCAAGCAGCTCCCAAGTAATTTGGGACAGCCCAGAATTTGGGACAATGTCAACATCCAAGACCTGCAGTTGGGAAAGGAGCTGGAGCACCAAATACACACAATTTTTTTTTTAACTCAGGAATTTGAATAACGAGGAAAGAAATAGAAACACCCAAAGAAACACAATGAATTGTTCAGACGAATTCTTTGAGGAGCTGCAGGGCTGGCCAGGAGCAGCACTGGTGTCTTGCTAAGGAACACAGGGATGTTCTATATCTCAGGCATGTCGGGCGTCTCATTTGGCTGCTGAACCCAATTTTTCTCGTTTTCAAACAAATCAAGGCTGCAGGAGACCCCAATACCTGGCACGGGCACAGATTCCCACAGCACAGCCCCTCCTGAGCCCTCGGGAGCCACGGTGGGGTCGAGCCCCAGCTCCGAGACCCCTCATTCCACTCTCACTTTGCCAGGCGTGGGGGGGACAGAACCGAGCGTGGGGGGAACAGAAACGAGCGTGGGGGGAACAGAAACGAGCGAGAGGGACAGAGCCGAGAGAGGGGAACAGAACCGAGAGAGGGGGGGACAGAGCCGAGAGAGGGGGGGACAGAGCCGAGAGAGGGGAACAGAACCGAGGGGGGGGGGACGGAACCCAGCGAGGGGGGCACAGAACCGAGCGATGGTGGGGACAGAGCTGGGCGAGGGGGGGACAGAAGCGAGTGTGGAGGGGACAGAGCCCAGCGAGAGGGGGACACAACCGAGCGAGAGGGACACAGAACCGAGCGAGGGGGGGACAGAGCCGAGCGAGGGGGGGACACAGAACCGAGAGAGGGGGGAACAGAACGGAACGAGAGGGGGACAGAACCGAACGAGGGGGGGACAGAACCGAACGAGGGGCGTGTCCCGCGGTACCGGGGCGTGGCCGGGGGCGTGTCCGGTGCGGTCGGGGCCCGGGCCAATGGGGCCGGGGGCGTGTCCGGGGCGTGTCCGGGGCGTGTCCGGAGGCGCTGCCCGTTGCCGCGGCGGGCGCGGAGCTGCAGTCGCCGGTTCGGCCGGGACAGGTGCGTTGGGACCCGTTGTTTGAGCCGCCACAGGTGCGCTGGGGTCTCCCCCGGTTCCGCCGCCGGGACGGGGACGTGGGGAGGGGCGGGGAGGCGACGCACAGGTGCGGTGGGAGCTGCGGGTTGGGCCGGGATCTGCGGGTTGGGCCGGGACAGGTGCGGTGGGACCTCCCCCCTCCGGTTCGGCCGGGACAAGAGCGCAGGGCGGGGGTCAGGATTGCTGGTGCTTTCCCCGATAGCGGGGGTCAGGATTGCTGGTGCTTTTCCCGATAGCGGGGGTTCTGCCGGGCGCTGGGCCGCGGGTGAGTCCGAGCCCCGAGGAGAAGCCGGCCCCCGCTCCGGGCATCCCTGCCCGTGCCCGGCCCCCGCTCCGGGCATCCCTGCCCGTGCCCGGCCCCCGCTCCGGGCATCCCTGCCCGTGCCCGGCCCCCGCTCCGGGCATCCCTGCCGGTGCTCGGCCCCATGGGGGTACCGGGGCTCGGCCTTTGCGGTGGGGGTCAGTGGTAGAGGCTCGTCCTGCTCGGTTTGGGGTCGGTGACTGACCGAAAAAGCCGGGCCGGGGGTTTGTGGCTCCCGGGGCAGTGCAGGGTGAGGGGCCGCGCCCGGGTCGTGGCCGCGGGTGGCCGGTTCTTGTAGCCACTTGTAAAGAATCGCCACTTCCACCGTGGCCAAGTGTTAGTGAGTTCTTCTTTCAGGATGTTTCCAGATAGAGGGATTTATATTCTGCTGTTAAACTCTTGAATAAGTTATTGGAGGTAGATTTGATGCGTTGTGGCTCAGTCACGGTCCTTCCCTTCCCTAACATCTGGCGCGGCTCTGGCATCTCCTGTCTCCTCCTCCAGCTCCTCTGGACTCTGCCACCTTCCATAGAACCTGTCTCTATTGCAGTAGGCAGAGCATTCATAATCTTGTTTAAATCTTTATATGTGTTTTCTGAAATGACTCTGAACAAACCATTCAGAAGGAGCAGCAGAGAAAGCCCAGAGATACTTGAACATGCCAAAACTGTAAATGAATGAGAAAGTGCTAAGAATGTGGAATGGCATAAAAATGTGGGAGCACAAGTTTCAAGGCATGTCAGAGTTCTGCTTCGTGTAATTTTTAGCGACTGAGATTCCAGATATGCTGCTTCTCTTTCCAGCTGAATGTCCCAGCAGCAGGTACTGCCTTTATAAAGAGATTTTTGCCTAAACAGGCCAGATTAACTCAATATACCCGTGGTTTTGATGGAGAATGGCAGGGAGACAGAAAAACTCAATAGGGAAAAGATGCAGCCCTGAACAGGGCTGGCTGGAGCTGCAGTGGGATGCTCAGGCATCCAGAGCAGGGTTATTTTTTGAACAATTACATTCAGTTTTGTTTCTCGGTGTTTTACTGAACTGTCCTTCCATGTGTCAATGAGCACCTGTTCCCTGTGCCAGGGGAGCTCTGATGAATGCCCCGCTCCTGTTTCCTGGGCACAGCTGACTCTGCTCTGTGAAAGGCCATTTAAACTGCAGCAGGGCCTCAGGTGAGCTCCCTTTGGCTCAAGATTAGTCATAAAACAAAGTTCAAACTGTGGCATGACATGGCTCATTCAGCATTAGTCTTTAACATGGGCAGAATTCTTTTTGTGGGATTTTCCAGCAGTAAATTCTATCTGTAATCTCTGTGTGTATTCTGAGGCTCCTGGGGATTGAGACTGGGGGCTGCATCCTGCAGTCACAGAAATACAGGTTTTATTTGTGTATGCAATATGATTTTTGAAAAGGTAGAAGGTGGAAATGAGATCCTTTGTGGATGGTGATTTGTGCTGTTGTCAAAGGCAGAGCACCCTTCTCTCAGTGCAGCCTGGATGGAGGTTTATAGGGGACTTGGTGATGCAGAATGTGTTCAAAAAGGCAGGAACTTCAGAAAATAACTCCAGTTTGGGCTTCTCTTGCCGGTTGGAAGGGGCTCTGTGTGCCTTTCAGAGGCTGAGGCTGCAGGTAGCTGCACCTGGAAAGGTAACATTGATAAGTGGTTTCAGTGTGTTTCAACATCCCCACAAAACCAGCGTCACTTGTTTGTAGCTATAGTTCAACCTGCGTGTCTGAAAGCTCCCCCAAAATCACTGTCCTGACAAAATGTGTGCTGTCATGGCCTGCTGTTCTCTCCAGGACATCAGGGGAATTCTGGAATGTGAGAGAAAGGCCCATTCTTCTGACTGCATCTCCCAGGACAGAGATGCGTTCACCTGCCACTGCTTGTGTCTCCAGGCAGGGAACAGCACTGGAGAGGCTTCTCTGCTCCCAGGGCTCCCAGTCCAGCACTGGGAACTGCCAAACTCTGCCTGTGCCCCTGAATTCTCCTGGACTGAGGTGGTGCAGAATCCCACATCTCTGATATTTCTGAGCAGGTGCATTCTGTACCTGTGAGGATTTTGGAAACGTTGTCTTTCCTCCCTTTGATGGACTGTTTATGCCACGTTGTCTGAGGGTGTTTCTGTTTACTTGTGACCAATTGTCCAGCAGACCTGGACTCAGACTGGATCCAGAGTTCCGTGACTGTGCAAATCCGTTAAAGGTATTAATGGAAAATACAAGGAAGAGCTCAGCCTGCCTGGAGTTGGAATTGCAGGGTCAGTTCGTGCCCTTGCCACAGGCATTGTGTGACATGGGACTAGGGATAAAAGAAAAGAGGAGAAAAGGAAAGGCGTTGCCCTACAGGCTTTATTTTTGTCTTATCAGAGAACTCTTTAAATTAATCTCCCCTCCTTTCCTCCTCCACAAAAGAAAACTATGTAGAAAATAAATCTGATATAGTCTTGCTGGCTTCTGTGGTAAAAAGCTGGACAAAATCTCTTCCCGTTTCCAGCAGGATGGGGTGGTTGGAGTTGTTCTTTAGGTAATTAATACTATTAACTGATATTATGGTAACTACTGCAACAGGAGGGGCACAGCTGCCTCCATGAACACGAGACTTGTTTGAGCTCACAGAGGAAACGCTGCTGCGCTGAGACCGAGCACAAGAGTGAATGAAAAATGTTTGTATAGTAATTACATCGTCTTAGTTTCGTAACTCAAACCCTCTCACATGAATGCCAGCACATTTGGTTTGAAACAGGAACAAGTGAGGGCACTCTGGGGCTTCTGGGGCTCCTCTGTGTGTGTGTGTGTGTGACATAGCAGAGTCACTCTGGCATCCTCCAGTCACAGCTCCCGTTGCTCTCATCCCCCTGCATTGTGCCTGTGGCTTTATCAGGGCACCATCTCAATGGCATCTGCAGAGGAAATTATAGCTGTCATCTGCTGCCTTTTTAAAGTCAGTTGATGGACGAGGTCCTGAGGGGTTAGGGTTGGTGGCACTGGGATGCTGGAGCACCTGAATAGGGACGCAGGAGCAAATCACTTTGTGAAAATTCCTTTTTGCTCACAATTCCTATTGCTGACACTGTTCCTTCCTCCTGAGCAGGGATTTGGGGAGATAAGATGGAGCCTTCCCCGTTCAATAGAAGGCAATGGACCTCCCAGTCTTTGAAAATCACTGCAAAAGAGCTTTCCCTGGTCAACAAGAACAAGTCCTCGGCCCTCGCAGAGAGGTTCTCCAAGTAAGTGCTGTGGGGCTGGGGAGCCCCAGCTGTGGGTGGGTGACAGCTGGGACCTTGGGCAGGGACTGCTGCTCTCACAGTTGCTGTGCCCTGCACAGACACCCCAACAATCCCTCCCTGTGCATCCCTGGGAGCGTTGTTCAAACACTTCTGGAGCTCTGGCAGCCTTAGGACTGTGACCATTCCCTGAGAAGCCTTTTCAGTGCCTGGCCAGTCTCTGGGGGAGGAACCTTTTCCTGATATCCAGCCTAAACCTCTCCTGACTTAGGTAGAAAAGGAATATTAAGCTTCCCTTTTCTCTGAGAAACAGATAAAGGGTTATACTCAAATCATAAATATTGTATACCCTGAGAAAGCTGAGTGGTAGTAACCAATGCATTCCCTGGAAAAGCTTTTATTTCCTTAGGGAATTATATAGGTTACAGCTGGGGTTTTCAACAGGATTTGGGCAACTGAGTCTCTGAGGCTCTTGCGTTAATAGTTTAACAAAGTTTTGGAGTATTTGGATCTTGAGTGTGGGGCAAACTTTATGGAATCTCTAGAAGAGGGATAGTTACACACCCACAGCTCCAGAGTTCCTCTGTGGCTCTCGGGCCCAGGGAGAAGCTGTTTGCTGTCACCACCTTGTTAAGGTAATTTATTCACTTGCTGAAGCTTGATTACAGAACCTGGTCATCTTGCTAAATGTTGATAATCCCTTGAAAAAGGCTTACTGGAAGTAATCCAAACTGCTATTCCTTAATCGAGTAGTGTCCCCTCTACATAGGCGGGGTCAGTTCCTTGGAAAAACCACAGTCCTGCTCTCTGGCTTTGCCACCCTGATGCCCACAGGGAAGAGTGTGACTTTTTAAAATGCTGTTAATTAAATATTTGTATGTGAAAACATTTTTCTCCATCCCATGTAATGAGTTTTGTCAGGTCAGAGACACAAAAGGCAACAGCAGAGACTCAAAGTGCCCCATGCTGGGCTGACTCACAGAGCTGGGACTCCTCAATTGTTTATTTTCCAGGTGCTACTTGACTTTCTTCTGTGTTCTTCTTTGTTTTTTCTTCCAGTAGTGATCCCTCTTCCTCCAGCATCACTCTCTCAGCACGTTGTGTTCAAATTTGGACCCTTTATAGGGTGGCAGAGATGTGGGTTAGTGTGTTTGCATGGATTAGAGAGGAGCTTACACTCAGAGAGCAGCAACAGCCTGTAACACACTCACTGTTGTGTCAGAAGCAGAATTCCACAGATAAGGAAAACAGAAACACCCTTTTGCCCAAGCAGACGCTGGGTTCCTTCTCTCTGAAAGGCAGAGCTCTCCTTAAAATGGCAACATTTGCCACTAATTTTCATATTTCAAAGGCCAAGTGCAATCACCTTGCACAGCGTAGTAACCAGTGAGGAGGACTGTGCAGGGACTTACACCCAGCAGAGTGCAGCTTGTGGGGAGTTTCCTTCAGCTCCTTAAAGGACTTTGATTCATGATCCAGGGTGGCTTATCTCCAGAGGGCTGTGATTACCCTTCGTGCTGCCTCCATGGCTCAGCTGCCCAGGAGGCAAATGCTGAATGGGGGCAGTTCCCAGCCCACGGAGTAAAATCCACTGGCACTTATGGAGATTTTCGGCCTATGCCAAGCTGGAATTTGTTCTGGTTCAGCAGCTGCTCTATAAAGAGCTGAGTTATTCCTGCAAGGGGGCACAGCAGACAGCTGGGTGGCGGAAACAATGCAGCTATTCCAAGGTAAACTGTCTCTATTTGGGGATCAGGGTGCTTAGGGAATGAAAAATATTAATGGATGTTATTATTGTAAACTGGATGACTGAAAATGTGTCTGTCACTTGGCTTTGTGTTATTTTGCTGCTGTTTGTCCAGCCTCTAGTTTTAGTGGATCCAGGGTGTGCACAGACCTCTTGGTGGGGGAAGAAAAATCTCAGCTGTCTTCAGGAGCACTCAGTATTCTGGTTAAAAATTGGGTTTTGTTTGTTTTTCACTCTCTCAAAGGTATCAGAAAGCTGCTGAAGAAGCCGCTGCTGAGAAGAAGAGAAGTGTAAGTGTTTTGTCTAAGTGTTTGTTTCCTTGGGAATAGGCACAGCCTGCAATCAGGATGGATCCCTGCATGAATATTGCTGTGACAGTTGATTTTTGGAATATCAAAATTGCTGCCCTGTGTCCTACAGTAAACCTGGCTTAGATATAGGGTTTGCTTTTGCTTCATGCTCCATGCTTTTTCCCAGTGTGAAGGAAAGGAAAGAAAATGAAGTTTCTTGCCCAAAGCTGTGTTGAATCACCAATTCTCTCCTAAGCAAAAGGCAAAATGAGTTAACCACAAGCCAGGAATACCCACCTCCTGTTCTTAGCTGGAGGCATTTGTGTGGTGCCTCTTCCTTTCTTAACTAAATTTAAAAGTGCTTAAAAGGAGCCTCCAAGCCTCCCTGAAATCCAACATGAGTCTTTGAGATCTGTAGGATCTTCTCTGAAGTGACTTCCAGGGCTGTGAATGCCCCTGGATGAGGCAGCACCAACCTTTTTGGCTCTGTTACAGCCCCACATTTCTTCCTGTAAACTCCATTGCACTTAGGTGTTCAGGGGTCAGGGAACCTTGGCTGACATATGAGGCATGAAGGTTGCAGGGCTTTGTCCTGGTCCTTAGGGTAATTTGTATTTTAAAGCACTGCCAATATTTTCAGGATCTATAGGAAAGTTGCTGCCTTGATTTCTTTAATGCTTGGGGAGCCACTCTTTGCTGTTTGGGATATAGGTGGGATAAAATAAGCATTCTAAAAATTACTTTTCAGTCTTAAATTTTCTTCATTGCTTGTGCTTGTCTGACAATCTTCCTGTGATCAGGGAACAGGCAAGTCTCAAGCAGGAGGGACTCGTGTTAGGAAGCATGCTGAGATTCCAGAAGTGTTCCCACAGAAACGTGCCACACAATTTCCAATATTTCTGTTCCATGACAACACTTCCCTTATAATTTTAATACTTTCTTTTCAATGCTGTCAGCAAACATGCTGATTTTTTTCAGAGTGTAGGTGGATTCAAGTCAATTTGCAAAGCAGCATTCAAAATGTGACCAGAACAGTAATAGGGTGAGCGACTTAAATCCTAATATAGCTGCTAATCCCAGTTAATTCCTGTAAGCCTGGCAGCCCTGCTCCACTTGCAATGAGTTTGGAGTGGTCTCCGTAAGGGAGAGACAGGAAACATGCAATGGTGGCAGGTATTGGATTCGAGTGGCTCAAACGTGGGCTGGGCTCTTGCTCTGGGGAGAGGGAACTGCTCAGGGCAGAAGTGGTCTGGGAAGCAGCTGGGTGTGAGGTGATGCTGCTCCGGGTGTTCCCTTGGGGGTGAGGCAGCGCCAGTGACTCGTGTGTGTGTCCCCATCGGTGCTTTCAATGGTTCTGAGCGAAATAGAACAAAAATCCCAGCAAGTTATTGGTTATTTTCAAACTGGAGCAGAAGGGTGTTTGTTGTGGGTGCTTGGCTTGAGCTTTGGCTGGGTGGTGTCAAATCCTGGGCAGGTCTCTGGGAACTGAAGTATTGCTGTTATCTGAGAGGAGAAACAGGTAACTCTAAGGATTTAGTGGTTTCTGGGAGCTAATTTGTAGCTTTTGGAAGGCCTGATGGCTGTTGTCTTCTGAAGACACTGCAGCATTTGGTGCACCAGCACCAAATGTCCTTGTTATGGGTCCGGAGACCCTCCTGGTGTGGATTTGAGTCCCATTTCCTTCATATGTGGATTGAGGTCTTTTGTGTGGCATTTAACTGCTGGGGTTTGACTCCCTTTTGCCTTATAAGGCCATTCCTGTTTGCTCACTTCCTGCCTTACTCCTGACTTTTCTCTTCTCCCCCCTCCTTCCTTCCCTATCCTGGATGCTTTCTCCATGTGGCACAGCTGGAACTATTCACAGCTGGCCGGGAGCGGGGATCGCTGCTGAGCTTCCTCCTGCATGGAAAGGAAGTGCTTCGGCGAGCTGCGATTAACTCCTTGTTCCTTGCAGAACGCAGAAAACCTGCCCGCTCACTTGACGAGGGGGAATCTGAGCGTGCTGAAGAAGAAGTGGGAGAATCCGGTGCTGGGAGCGGAGTTGGGGAAGGAAACTCTGCGGAGCAGCTGCGCTGAGGTGAGGAACAAGGTCGGGAGCAGCCCTTCGCCATCCCCGGGGGCTGGAGCTGCCTCTGGCCAGGCGCAGAGTCCCGCTGCTGACAGCACCGAGCCCCACATCCACTCACGGGACAGTGGCAGCATGGAAAATTGTGTGAGAGAACCCCGGGAAATGGAAAAGCCCGAAGGCAGCGAGAGGTCGGAGTCTCCGGGGAGGATCGAGAAGTACAACGTGCCCCTGACCAAGCTGAAGATGATGTTCGAGAAGGGTGAAGCTCCTCAGCTCAAGGTAAGGAAGGATCTGTCCCCTCCAAATCTTGGGGAAATTAAAGCTGCTGCCTCCGCGGCACCAGGAAAATCCCGGGAGGGAGTGGCTCCGACTATTGACTCTGCAAATATTGTGTTCATTGTTTTAGTGAAAGCAGAACATCGTGGTGGTAGTAACTTACTCGAGCCACACAAGTATGTGCAGGGTGCTCGGAGTTGTGGCAGCTTGTGATTGCTCGTTGGAGTAAAGTGGATTTGCTTTTGATAGGGTGCAGTGGAAGAGGGGAAAATAAGTATGGAATTTATTAAGTTTTGTAAAGTGAGTTGGGATTGTTTGTGTCTCGTGTGAAGATTACAATGAGTTAAGCAAATGTGAATTGCATAAAAATACAAATGTAGGTATTTAGCATTCTTTAATATATGAAAGAATAAGTAACTGAAGTGAGCTCAGCAATCAGGACTGTTGCAGTCGAGATGAAGCAGTAAGGAGTGAGAGTTTTTGGTATCTGTATCAGTATGAGTCGCACAAGCTCACACACACACATAGTGAAATACTCCCATCCTTTCCTCACTCTTCCCTCATCTTTGTGTCTTACAAAATACTTCTTATCGGGGAAAAAAAAAATCCTCACTGGGGGAAAACGAAGCCGAGATGGCCAGAGCAGCTCCTGCCCTCACTAGTTTTGACTTGCAAATGCTCAGGGCTCGCATTTTTCTTCCAACTGCTCATGAAATCTGATCCCGCATGTGGACTGCAGCCGGCGTGTCCCGGGGGGAATTGCTTAACTCCAAAATGAGTTGCATATGCTGGGGACTTGCAACACAGTCCCGAGGCCTGGATGCTGGTGGATTTTCCAGTTTTCTCATAGTTTCCTCTCCTCCTGGCTTTGTTTTACTGCGGCTGGTTTTCTTGAAGTATTGACTAAAACAAACACATTTTGGACAAAAGTTGTTTCAGTATGTAACAATTCAGGGCTCAGAGGAGCAACTCGGTGTTAAAGGGAATTTTGGGTCTGTGTGAAGTCATTTCACAACTTGAATTTTTGGAGTCTTTGTCATGATATGGGAGCTGCCCAGGACAGACCTTCCCTGAACTCTTGCTGTAGGATTAATCACTCAGGATTCCCCAGGAATTCTGCAGATGGGCTTCGAGTAACTTTATCTCAGCCTGGGGAATAAATTGTTTTGGAGCTGAGTGAATCTGAAGCTGATAGTTTGTCAAGTTTAGCAATTCAAACACTGTTGAAAACCATCTAAACGCAGTAAACACCATCCAGGAGGCACAAAACTGGTCGGGTTCGGTTCAAAATTCCTATTCCAGGTTAATCTGTTACTCTTACTGCAGAAGGGAAAAGGAATGTTGTGAAGTTTAGATGGGGGGGGGGGGGAGAGGGGGCGTGTTTGGAATTCAATTCCTCGTTCTGGGAATTGATCTGTGGAGGGGAGGATGGTGTCAGTCAGTGCAGAGAGGGGAGCTGGGCGCTGTGGGGATGCAGGTGTGGCTCGGTGAGGTGGGAGCCATGACAGCACTGCAGCTCTGCAGTTGCCTCTCCCACTTATTTCCTGTGCTTTTTCCTGAGTGAGGCTTCATGGAACAGTTTTGGTGGAAAATTCCTTTCTATCATTGAGTCCAGCTGTAAATTCAGCTGAGAGATGGCAGTTTTCCTTGGACTTTACTGGAGACTTAATGTGTTGGTGCTGTCAGAGCTCTGCTGACAAAACCTGTGTGTGAACTAAGCAGCACCACGGCTGGAGGCTCGTGGCAGTGCTGATAAATCAACTTTCATGGTTGCTGGGCAGGTCTGGGGCAGGGATCCAGGTTAGAGCCTGGATTTCCTGATTCATCTCCTTCTCTAAACAAACCTACTCTCATTTTCAGGATTATAGGTAAAATCTCATCATTTTATTCATTTATTCACTCGGATCTTGCTCTGTTTCCTGCAATAGATAGGAAGCAGATCTTCTTTTACTGCATTTTCATGGAAACAAACTGCCCTAATCCCATTAGGGGCAGGCACGGCAGCCTGGATTGCTCAGCACTAAGCAAAGACTGGAACTGATAAAAGACCTGATGTTCAAAGGATTCTTCCTGTAAGTGATAGTGAAAGCACACCCAAGGGGGAGGAGAATCAGATCTGCAACATTTCTGAAAACGTTGTCTCCAGGCTGGTTTGTGTTTTTTCCTTTAAGGCAAAACCTGGCTGTGGCGTGCAGGTGACCTCGTGGCAGGGTCACGTCTGACACAGGTGGTTGGAAATGAAATAGGTGTAACTTTGATTTGGGTTTTTGCCCAGCTCTGTGCCCCAGGCGAAGCTTAACCTGTGCTCCTGGTGTTTCTGCACTCGCCCAAGTCTGAGAACTTGGAGCTTTCCATAAACAAGGAGTATTTTATTTCCTTTCCAAAGCAGCAGAAGTTGTGCCCTGGGAATTGTGGCCCAGCCAAAGAGTGACAACCCCCTAAGGGGGCTCCTCCGTGTGAGAGGAGTCACCTTCCATGAGCCATGATCCTGCTGATTCCCTGCAGATTCCCTGCTGATTCCCTGCAGTTGGTCAGCCCAGCAGCTGTGATGGGGAAAGTCCCTCATCCTCCCTCTCTTAAACATTTTTTTATTTTACTTTGCTTTTTTCTTCCCCCAAGATAAAACCGTTGATATAAAACCTACATGTATTTGTAGGATATTTGTAGATTTACTGAAATATCCCTGACCTCTAAAGCTTTTGTGTTCTGGTGGTTGGGATTTTTACTCTGTGTGCTCTGCAGCTCACCCACAGAAAGGCTCCTCAGGTGAAGAGTTAACACCTGCAGATGTGAGGTGGCAAAGGGCAGGAGGAGGAGCTGGCAGAGCCCTGGAGTGGTGCAGTTGGGGCACTCCTTATCTCACTCTTTAGCTGCTCCTGCTGATTGAGCTTTTCCTGCTGGACCCTTTGGATCCCAAATTTCTGAGCTGCAAGAACCCCAGACTCGTGGGCTCAGGGTGATGTTGGCTGAATAAGGATCATCTAAGAATAGTTTTCATGGAATGAGGAACCTGCAAGTCTTTGCAAGTGTGCAGGCACTCCCAGACCTGAGCCTATTGGTCAGTGCAAGATTTGTCAGAGCTAAAGCTCTTTTCCAGTAAGAAAAGTTACCAAAGTCTTAAACCACAGAAATAGAAACTATTTCCCGTGCTGATGGAAAAAGAGGTTTTCCAGCTGCATTTTCCTTTCCTGGTGAAGTTGCTGTTTGTATGGAAAGCAGCCTGATTTTTCACAGTGATTATCTTACACTGCAGTTCTGTGAAAATAAAACTTTGGAATTTCCTTCAGTTTGGTGAGCAGCAAATAAGAAACTCGTTGGAACTGGGGGGAAATGTGTGGTTGGAGCATCTTGCCAAACCTGCCTTTTTCTCTACATTAGCCTCAATCTGAATTTCCAACTGTGATTTAACTCTTCCTAGAGAGGGATCAAAGGCCCAGCACCTTCTAGGATTTTATAGGTTGACTTCCAGCTGTGAGTACATCCTACCTTGATGGAGTCCAGGTTAACTCTGTGCTCACAAACTTTTATCAAAGCTGTGGAAGTTTCTTTTTGTGCTTTCTTTTATTGAGATTTAGATTCTGGGGAGTTGGTCTCGACAAATAAGAATAAAATCTGATTGAGGCAGCGAGAGCATCTGTGTGGTGCTGCAGGACACCCTGTCCAGCTCTGCAGCAGAGTGATTATCCTGGAGATCTGAGAATATTTATCTCTAACACTCTCCTGCTTAAGCTTCAGCCTTATCAGACCTAATTAGGGAATTATTTAGTACCAAATGCATGAACTATCCAAATCAAAACAAGTAACCCTAGATAACTTTTATTACAAAACTATTAATTCCATTTTCAGTGGCTGCAAATGAATGCAGATTTTGCATAAGTGGTTCCTTGCATCCTTTTTCTGGTTTTAAATCGTCATACAATGACTGTGAGCGTTGGCTTCGACAGAAATTGCACAAAATGCAAAAATCTAGACTGAAATTTTGTATATGCAGTGGGAACGACCTAAAAATCTGATCTTTGTGGTCCTTTTCAACCAAGACAACTGCCAAAGGACACCAACTGACCTGTCCAAGAAAGTGTTTTCCAGGTGACAGAGGGTCAGGTACTCTGTGATCAAACTTTATATTGGTTAAATAAGATGTCACCCGCTAGACTTGTTTATTCCAGCAAAGCAGATTTGCTAGTGACACCTGTGCCTCTTAAGGGATTAGCCACAGCAATCCCTGGGTGTCCAGGCAGCTGATGGGAGGGTCTGTCCCCAGCAGGGCCCCAGGGAGCCACGGAGGGCGGCCGTGGGCAGGAGGATTTCGGAGAACAGCCTCTCCTCAGAGGACTGCGATGCCGCCCAAGGAGAGAGGAGCCACAGCACAGCAGGTCAGGAAAAATCAGGGCTGGGGTTTGGGTTTTGGGTTGGTTTGGTTTTTGTTGATGAGATAAATCTACTTTATGCAATACAATAGAAATTTCCCTGAAGTGGCCAAGGAAGAGCTGGATGTGGTGTGGTCTGGATGACGAGGTGGGGATCGGTCAGAGGTTGGACTTGCTGGTCTTGGAGGGCTTCTCCAATCTCAGGGATTCTATGAAATAATTTTTGCCTTTCCAAAATGGAAGGAAGTGCAGCCACCTTCCAGCTGCAAAGGTGGAATTCATCCCATTTAATGAGTGAAGCCTTGCTGGGAGTTTTAAACCATTCCACTCTGAAGCATGGGAAACCAAGGCACAGGGAATAACCAACAAGTTAAGGAATGTAACCCATTCTTTCCTTGTGTCTCAATCCTAGAGCTACTTCTAACAGTCAAGCTAATTTAGGAAGCAGTGAACAATGTTCCTTCTTCCTCCTTGCTTCAATCCTCATCCCTCCTACCCTGGCCAGACACAGGGAGCTAGCGTGAGCTTTGACTTAAATAAAATTATGTATTTTTATCTGTTTGGAGAACTTTTTCTAGAAAACCATTTGCAGTCTTTTGGGGTTTCAACCAATAGCTGATATTATAATTACTCACAGAACATCATAAGTTGGAAAGGACCCACAAGGATCATCCAGCCCAACTCCTGGCCCTGCACAGACACCCCAACAATCCCACCCTGTGCCTGTTGTTCAAATTCTCCTGGAGCTCTGGCAGCCTTGGGGCTGTGACCATTCCTGGGGAGCCTTTTCAGTGCCAGACCCCCCTCAGGGGGAAGAGCCTTTTCC
This sequence comes from Monarcha castaneiventris obscurior, assembly GCA_026261815.1. Taxonomy (NCBI): domain Eukaryota; kingdom Metazoa; phylum Chordata; class Aves; order Passeriformes; family Monarchidae; genus Monarcha; species Monarcha castaneiventris. The sequence continues at coordinate 259,444 of JAMPIT010000253.1, forward strand.
TGATATCCAACCTAACCCTCCCCTGACACATCTCCAGCCATTCCCTTGGGTCTCACTCCTTAGTGATACACTTTGTGTCCTCACTGGTGTGATCCTGGAGAGAACAGCAATGTTTATTCTCCCCGAGAAGGATCTTGGTGGGTGCTCTGAGAATTATCTGTTATTCACATTTGGTTTTTTTTACCAGGGTGTCTTGTAGAGACCAGTCCAGGACTCAGCCCAGACAAGGCAGAGACCAGGAAGAACCTGGACCTACCCCGTTTATCTGAGACATCAATAAAGGACAGGCTGGCCAAGTACCAGGCAGCTGTGTCGAAGCAGGGCAGTTCCTCAGGCTCCATTTCCATGGTAAGTCTTGGCTTGTGTGGAAGTGAATTTTTGTTTCAGCCTGAGACTGGAAAGAAGATCTTATGGAAAGCAGGCTGCTTGAGGGTAATGCTGTTCTTTTTGGAAAACAACTCTGTGCCCATAGGAGTAATTTCTGATTGAGAGTTGTCTCTACATACTGCAGGAAGAAATAACTATATTTGCATCTTCCTGGAATTATGCTGAAAGCTTTCCAAGGAATTAATTGCTGGCACCCTGACCAAGGTCCTTCTGAAGCATAGTTGACATTCTTTTTCTTTCTGAGTGTCTGTAGCTCTCTGCATGTTTGTTGTTTTTGTTGAAAAAAGAAAACTCAACTCAATTCCATGTTGTCCATCAGCTCCGAGCTGTGGGAAACTGAGGCACAGCAAGATGAAGTGACTTTGTGTCACACAGTGCTCAGAACTTGGATCTCTTGGCCTGCAGCTTTGGGATCTCCAGTTGGTTTTCCTCACTTTGCTTTTCATCTCCCTTCAGGACTTCTCACCACTCTCTGAATCTCATTAGACTCTTGCAGTGAATGAACCTCTGCCTGTTTTGCAAATATTTGATCAGGAACTGAGCAATTAATGGTGTTGCAGCTGAGGAGGCTTCAGGAATCTCAGCTTTGGTTAAAAACTGCTTAGGTACATTTGCTGGAAGTTTCTGATGCTTTTGCTGGATCATGGGAACTTATATTGCTCAAGTATTACTTTTATTAACCAGAGTAATAGATTTGAAGAGGAAAGGCCTTTTTAAGTTGGGAAACTTGCCCTGGAAATGAGAACCCAAAGTGCTGGTTCTCCCTCAGAGGAGTGCCTGCTTCCCAGAAGTCTCTGTGGAGAGCCAAGGGCTTCTTCCCAGCTCAAATGATTCCTGAATTTCATCTGCATGTGGGCCAGATTCCCCAGCTGTGGGAGGAGGGTCAGTAAAACCTTCCCTGCATGAATGGAAAGTCCTTGCAGCCACTGCAACAAATCTGATTAACCTAATTGCCCATTTCTGCCTCCTGGACTCGTTTCCTGATGCCTTTTCCAGTTTGGGGCTCAGAGTGGTGGCTGAGTCACTAAATTCTATCCTGATGGCAAGAGATTTGCCATTTCTCCAGAGGCTCCTTGTTTGCAGCTCTTGGTTTAGTGTCAGTCCAGCCTGCTGCTCTCAGGATGCCCCATTTGGGCCCAATCTCTTCCCATTTTGACCTGGCACGTGGATGGTAGGGCAGGATAAGATGGAGCATGACAGGGGTTCCTGAGGCTGATGTTTGCAATGCCAACCTTGGGATCTTCTCCTTCCCTGCTGGCAAAGCAACCAGGGCTTTTTTGATATGGAAGTGTGGTGTTTGTGCTGCCCTTCTCTGTGTGCCTTCTTTGGGCTACAAAGGAAAGCCAGAACCTCTCTTTGGAACAGCTATTTTAGGGAACTGTGGTATAATAAAGCCTGGATTAAAACTGATGGACACTTGGTTCGAGTAGGAGTGAGGAACAATCAGTGTTGCAAGGGATGTGGGAAGGGGAGGGAAAGGTGCTGGGCAGCAGATAGAGAGATCTAAGCATGAAAATTCCAACATTTGGTTACAGACCTCTTGGATGTGGTTGGTTTTGTGGAGATTTGTTTCCAAGTGCAGGAAGATGCTGGTGCTGGCATGTGGCTCTTGCTCTTTCATGTCATAGAGAAGATGCCTTGTGAAAAGCACGAGGTTTCCAATGATCTTGTGTCCTGTGGCAATGAAAGAAACATGAGGTTTCACTGGATTTCATTGGTTTTAAAGTCTGAAAGATCCTTCTGTGAAAGTCTTAAGACAGTCTATCAAGAGCAAAAATCTCAGGAAAACAAAGTCAGGGTTTTGACTAGAATTGAAGCAAATGTGGGATTTGCTTTTATGTCAAATTGTATTTAGCAATTGCACTGTGCTTTAGGCAATGCTTGTCTGGAAATACTTGTCATTCCAAGTGAAAAGTTAACATTTCTTGAAAAGGAAGATGTGGATTGAGCAGGGAATATTTAGGAGTGATTTTAAACAGGAATTTGGAAGAAAAGGGTTGTTCAGGAAAATGCTGGCATTACCTCCTTAGAGCACAGTAAAATTTTACAGCCCAATCCTGTTCCCTCATTAGAATATGTCACTTAACAAGTATCTGTACATTTTTATGGCCCTTCCTTTAATTATCACTCCACGTACTCGAAAAACAGTTTTTAAAACATTTCAAGAAAAACAGAAAGCAAGCATTTTCTTAGGAGAAAAGAACTTGTCACCTTTCCAGTGCTTTGTCCTATAGAGTGAGATTCAAGCCAGTGAGAGTGAACTCAAGAATTACAAATCTGGGCAGAAGGAGAATATGGCAACAATTGAGGACTCCAATTCCTGTCAGGATGGGGAGAAGGTAAGATGTCTGTGCTGGTGGAGATCAAGGGCTTCATTTTAAGTGGAACTGGCTGTGGAAGCACAGCTGATAACACTGGTTCCATGTTCCACATGCCATCTGGGAATCCAAAGTGAGCAGCTGATGCAGATTAGTTACATGCTGCAAAATTCCTGATTTTTTTTTTTAAAAATTATTTTTCTAGACTGTGTCTGAATTATGAGGCAGCACATATATGTGGAAGAGAATATCTAGACATAAGTTTTCTGGGAGAGTTTTTCTGTCTTGGTAGGTTTGGTTTGTGGTGGGTTTTTTATAAACAAAAAAATCCACACCAATTAAAAAAAAACAACCCATAAGCAGCTTTGTATGACCCAAGTAAAAGGAGTTAGTCACTGTTTCTTCTGCATTTAGTGGCTAAATTTTAGGGTAACTGAGAATGGCAGTTTGGGTTTGTGCCTGGTTTTGAGCTTCAGCTATAAATTGAGACTCTGTAAACTGGACTCGAGCATTTGTTCCCTGAACTGGGGACAGCAGACGGGATAAAAGTAGCTGAATAATAATTGGGGTACTGTGTATTCCATCCAGGCTGAACACGTGGCAGCTTAATGCCAGGAGGGCTTTTAGAGCTTTTCAGCCTTCCTTGGGCAAGGGGCCAAATCTTTGCTTTCAGCTGTTCCTCAGAGACAGCTGAGCAGCTTCGTGTCTGACTGGTCGAGGCTGCTTCCTGCTCCAAGGTGAGTTAATTAAAAGAGCACCTGTTAAATCAGAATATCTCCCTGTTGTGAATGGAAGATTTGAATAAAATTTCTTGTATTTAGCTATAATTGCAGAGTTACTTGTTGAGGTGTCCAGGTGCAATGAGAACCTGAATGGAGCATTGTTTGGGAGCCAGGATTGTCCTTTGGAAGGGACGTGGCGAACTTGGAAATGAGCCTAATTAAAACTGCTTGTTGTTAATGTCAGAAATGGGAATCCTCTGGCAAAAAGGAGACAAAAGACACTTCACTCTGTCATTTTTCACACTGCACCCGTGGCACATTCAGTAGCCAGACGTGTGTGACTTTAGCAGCCTCAGAACATGTTCATGCTCTGCCCAGGACAGTGGGGTACAGTTCTGTTTTCAGCAGACCAGAGGATGTTCATACATGTAACTTGCCTCCTCGTTACCTCATTAATTTACAAATTTCAGTTGCTTGCAATGGACTTTTCAATCATTAAGGTGAATTAGTGATGATTTGCAGTTAATCTTGTTACAGTACTTTAGTTCCTCAGTGTAGCTACTTAAAACTATTTGATTTAATAGCAACAGTGCCAAGTTTAATAAGGAGTTACATGGCAAGAGCTTTATCTGTAGCATGTTTTGTTCATGGTTGCGCTTGATGATCTTAAAGGTCTTTTCCAAACTAAACAATGCTGTGATTCTGTTTAGGATTTGAAACTGGTTTAGATCCAGCTCCTCTAGTTTTCAATTTTTTTTTTTTAATTACTAATTTGTTTCTGAAGGAGGATGAACAAGGAAGATCCAGCATGTTTGTCCCAACCTTGGAACAGGCATATGGTTCAACAAAAGTTTTTTTAAAATTCAGCTGTTGTTTTTTATTTTGTTTTTTTCTCCCCCCTCCCCCCCAAGAGCACAGTCTCTGCTGAATGTTTAAATGTCAGAGATTGGTCAAATGTTGGAGGGAGCCATGAGATTTCCAGTAAATGTGCTGCTTGGGGTCAAGGGATTTGTAAGTGAGAAAACCTGGGAGGAACCTCAGCAAATCAACCAAGATTTGAGGGTTAATAAAGGTGTACAAGGAAACAGAAATCTGATGTTTGTGTGCGTGAGCCCTGTGAAGGTGTCTGCCTTACAGCAAGGACTCTCTTGACAGTCAGCTGGAGCCTTTTGTGCCTCAAAAACAACAAGTCCTTTCCTGAGCCCTTCAGGTCTTTCCCCATCTCGGTGCTCAAACTGCCTGGTGCCTTCCTGGGGCCGTGATTGTTCAGCTCTCAGAAGGTCAGAGGTTCTCATTGTCTCATTTTTCTCTTGCAGGTTTCTGTAGGTGAGAACAGCTTGTCTTTGCACTCTGGTCTGCTGGAGGATGGTCATGGTGAGCCCTGTCAAATGATTAATTAATAAAAACTGTCTTGTACTAAAAATCTGTCCTGTGCCTAACACAGACTTCATAAGAATTTCTTTCATGTTTAGAAGGTCATTCGCAGCTATAATTTTAAGACACTTGTAACTCCTGCTGCCCTGATTGAACACTTCTAAGTGTAGCTCCCTCACTGTTTAACTTGAACTGGTACTCAGTGGGTCTTGTGAGCATAAGCTGCCCACAGTTTAAAGCCATTGTAATTGCCTTTTCTCCCTCTTCTGCTCCCTCAGTTGGACAGTCGGAGAGCGAGGCAGAAGCTCAGAAACCTGTCAGCTCAAAGCAGCAGAACCTTGGTGCTAAAGCAGCTGGGCAGACAGAGGCCTCCCCACCGAAAGCCGTGAAGGTAACGCAGCTCTTCAGTCTCAAGCACTGGTGAAGGTTAAAACCAACTGACGTCTCTATTTAATACTGAAAAGCCTAAATGTGCTTAAGCATAAAGGTCTGGCAGTAACTGGATCAATACCTGCTCCATCCTCGTCAGAGTGTGATTGTGAGGGCACTTTAATTCAGGGTGGAAAAGCACCTCAAAACGGTCAGGTTTTCTCCAAAAACTGGGTAGGAGTTGCTTGTTGCTGTTACACCCCTGTGATAGAGAGGCTGCTTCTCTTCAGTGGCAGAAGGGCTCGAGCAGAGGATGGTCTCAGGGCTTGTCTCTGCTCCTGGAGAGGGGCCCTGAGCTCCTGGTGCTGATCTCCAGAGCTTTTATCAGGCTGGGACTTTGCTTTGCTCCTCTTCCAGCTGTTCCCAAGGTAAATGCAGCTGGTAGTAACTTTATAGTGAGGGCACTGTGGTGCCTGACTCCATAAAAATCAGGTTTGGCTTTCGGAGTAATGAGTCTTTGATGTTCCAGTTACTTTAGGGAGCGATAAAGCAGATGGAGAACTTTGGGAGAGGGATGGATTTGCTGATCTGATTAGATAACAAATGGCAGTGCTGGATGTTTCGGTCAGGCTGTACTTGCTCATCACGTGTGTTGTCTGGGGTTGGGATGCTGATTCCCTAGGCTGCCACACACTTCCTGCCTCACTCCTGAGGAAACAACTGGGCTTTTGTTGTCCTCCCCGTCTTTGGGAGGAACAGCCCTGAGCTCAGAGACTGGGGAGATCTGGCTTCCCAGTATGGGAAATTTGAGCTGCCAGTGAGAGTTGTGTGATCCCAGTGTGTGACACAAAACCTGCATGTCCTGGTGCTCTCTGCTCTCTCTTGATATTATCAAAACCATTTTAGCCTTTTGCCCAGTTACTGCTTTAGATGCTGCACTGTGAGATAGAAGCTGCTGTTTATTCATGCAAGGTTCCTATTTGTCTCTTCCAGCTTCTGTCTCCTGTTCTCGGTTCCTAACCTCTCCTCCTGCCTTCTGCTTCCCTCCTAATGTGAGCTCAACTCTCAGCTTTCTCTCAAGTCCTTTTTATACTTATTGGGCCTCATCTTCCTCCTGTAGCTCCTATTTGTAGTATCCTGGAAAGGAATTTCTGTCTCTTCACAGCCCAAAGCGCCTCTCCACAGACATAGGGCTCATTGTATGCAAGTAAGTTCCTCTCCTTGGATGGGGATGTGATTGCAGAAGCATGTGCCAGCACTGGTGTGTCACTGTGCAAAACTGAGCTTTCAGGGAGAAAACGTTTTGATGGGCAAGGAAATTGTGGCTGCCTTGCTCCATGTGGCAAGTACAGGTGATTAGATTTGTTTGCATCAGTAAATCTCATTTTTTTGAGATTTTGGTTAGTGACTCAAGATTCAGAGTTTTGGCAGCACCTAGAAACTTTGGATTCTTTTTCAAAAGGAATTCTGAATTTTGTTAGTGGAGCTGTCATCATTGGAACTTAAATCTACTGTAACTTCAAGCAATGCCTGGAAACCCTGAAATACATATTAAAATGGAATTAAATTGGCAGCAGACTTTATGGTGGTGACAAAGTGACTTGAGCTGGCTCCATCTTCAGCAATCTGCCCTTACACATTGGATCTTTCATTCCTAACCATTGTTTCTAGACTGTTATAAATAAATTTCTGTGATTATGTCTTCCTGTGACCTTCCTGTTTTTTCTTTAGCCATCAGATTTTTCCGTAAAGCTTCTTGTAAGTTTGTAGCAGGTAATTCTTTGCCAAGGAAAAGCCACACTACATAAGTATGTCTGTGCAGACTTCAGAGTGGAGCCTGGGCTGCTAAATCATTTGTAATCAACACGCAGCCTCAAAATGCCAATGTTGTGTTATTTAATTTATCCTGTAAAGTGTCCTCCCCATTGGCCAGTGTTAATAGATTTCAAGAAGTAAATGGCATCCAGTGACCTTTTCTCATGGACAATGTTCTTGCTTCCTTGATGCTGGCAGAAAACAAACCCGTGATCGTTGCTGCACAGCACAGCAGTGACACTCGACTCCTCAGTGCTCAAGTTTATCCTTGCACTAAACCCTCAGGAAATTCAGTAAGCACATAAGAATTTTAGCTGTTTCACCTCAAAGCTCTGCTCACTTTGAATCTTGAGCAGGTTTGGGGGGTTGCAAGTCCTGAAACCTGAGTGTAGTTTCTTTGGGATAGAGCTGGAATTGTTTATAAGTGAAGTCAGGAGTGTTTCCTGTAGTTGTATTGGTGCTGAGACTATTTCCTCCTCTTCAAGAGGAAAGATTTAACAAAAATGGATAATTTCAAACCACTGAGCAGCCTGTTTCACCCCTTTCCTCTCCCACCCTGCACCTTTTGAGGCTATTTCAATTCTTCTGGTGGATGGTGTCCTTGACCGTAGCAGGGGATTGGAACTAGATGATCTTCAAGGTCCTTTCCAACCCAAACCATTTCAGGATTCTCTTTTTCTGCACTATTTTTATTATTTTGGTAAGTCTCACACTGATTGTAATCAACTGGAATGTTTCATCATTCTGCTGTCAATAAAAACTGGGGCTGCAGGAAGGAATGAGACAGCTTTGGGGAACTGGCTGAGTTTTAGTGCTCTCACTGTTCTTTCCCAACCATTGCTCAGCATCTGATGCTTCAGCTGTGGGATTCACTGGGGTGAAATCTTGGCTCCCTGTCGAGCCACAGCAATCCCATGGGCCTGTCATAGCTTCTTGCTGCCCACCAAACCCCACTGCACCATAATTAGAGAGTGACTCTCTGCAGTTCTTGAGAGCTCAGGAAGCTGTGCATGAACTCTGGCCAAGTCCCCAGCAATTGATGTGTTTTCCAGTTAACAAACTTTCTCTTCCCCTTGTAGAAATTCCAGTTGCCAATGAAGGAAACCTGTGTTGGGTGTCAGAAGACTGTGTACCCCATGGAAAGGCTCTTTGCCAACCAGCAGGTGTTTCACATCAGCTGCTTCCGCTGCTCCTATTGCAACAGCAAACTCAGGTACGTGTGCTGCTCCCTTGGCTGCCCTCTAGGAAGAATCCAGTGATTTGTGTAGGAGAGGTAACACAGGCCTAGTTCTGCCAGTGCCTGGTGCACTTGATGCCATTTTTAAACTCTTAATGTAATTTTATGTGGGGAGAAGTATAATATCTGGCTTTATAAAGAATTCCTAGAAAGAGCCATACAAACCCTGAGGGTTTGTCTTTCTGAACATGAACATAGAAGACTGAAATTGAATCTGTTCTGTAACACAACTAAAATAGACACCCGTGTCAGTGGCCCTGAGCTCTAACGTTTGATCTGTGTTTCCTGAACAGCCTCGGGACATATGCATCTCTGCGTGGGAACATCTACTGCAAGCCTCACTTCAATCAGCTCTTCAAGTCCAAAGGCAATTACGATGAGGGCTTTGGACACAAACAGCATAAGGAATTGTGGGCAGGTAAAACTGAATGTGAAGAATCCCCAGAGAAAATCGTCCATGGTGGAAATGCACCAGAAACTCCGCAAAGCCCAGGAGTAGAGGATGCCCCGATTGCAAAAGTGGGAGTTCTGGCAGCAAGTATGGAAGCAAAAGCTTCAGCTGTGCCTGAAAGAGAAGAAAGACCAGCAGAAACAAAAAAGCTCAGGATTGCCTGGCCACCTCCGTCTGACCAAAGTATCCAAGGAAGTGCCTTAGATGAGGGCATCAAAGTACTTAAACCCAAGTGGCCTCCAGAAGAAGAGATTTCCAAGCCAGATGTGCAGGAGGATGTGGATCTGGATCTCAAAAAGTTAAGAAGATCTTCCTCACTGAAGGAGCGAAGTCGCCCCTTTACAGTTGCAGCCTCCTTTAGAACAATATCTGTTAAAGGCCATAAAACAGAGCATTCACTGTCTCCTTCTAAGGCGGAGAGAGATACCTTGAAAAAGAGTGAGGAACTGGAGAGAGAGGCTGTCATAGAGAAAAAGCAAAAGGAAAAGAAGGTTGAGCATAGGAACATCCAGAACGCTGGGGAGAAAAATGTGGAGGAAGAACGGGAATTGTCTGGTGTCAAAACAGTAGAGCATAACGTTGTAGAGAATGGCCAGGTGAATGCAGACACAGATGAGGAAGAACATGCTACAGAGGAGCCAGAAATTCCAAAGGAAGAACTCCTTGAACCAAATTCTCCTAAACATTCCAGCTTAGCCAATGTCGTGACTGCTAAGGAATCATCTCCAAACCAGAATCGCAAATCCCAAGACGTTGGGTTTTGGGAGGGTGAAGATGTGGAAGATCTCTCTGTGGAAGAACAGATCAAAAGGAATCGCTACTATGAAGATGATGATGATGATGAAGAATAAACTGGCCTTTTACTAGAAAACTTGCTGCAAGGTGCTGGGCCTTTGGAAATGGGTATTTTTAGCTTTAAGGAACAGCTCTCCTGGAAGAAGCGATGCTGCACTGCACATCAGCATTAAGGGAATCTACATATAAATGATCTCAACTAGAAAACTCTGGAAGCCTGCAAATTCTTTAGGTGCATGGAACAAGTGTCTGGCTGTGGGGCGGCTTCAGCAGGTAGTGTCTGTCCCCAGCACGAGAACAGAGCTGTTCTCTCCTGTCTTATCCCTTTGAGCTTCAATAGGTATTTCACTAACAATTTATGGAATTCCACTGTGCTTGCCATGGTGGTGTGGGACAGGGCCTCTGGAACACACCACCCGTACCACTACAAATGCTACTGCAGTGCTTAGGGACCAACTTCAAAGGGACTTTCTGGCCTGCTTTAAAATGGTCACTTAATGCACTTTAATACATGGAAAGGGCACAACTGGGCTTTTTTTTTTTTTTTAAATAATAAAAACATTTCTGTGTGTAGTGTCCAACAACTAAAGCATCCTAAACTGAGTGCAATGTGAATTTCTGTCTCAAACCTGCCTGTGATCAGTTGAGGAGTCCCTGCACAACTGGAATGGTGCCCGTTGCTGGACCATGTGTATTTCAGTGCTTTCCCAGGAGCTGTGCTGGCTGCCAGGTCTCTGCAAAAGACAAGTGAACACTTTGGAGCAGCCTGCAGGGCATTACTTCTGCATTTCACACACATTTGGAGTGGAGTTTTTTGTTTGTTTTGTTTTTGTCGTCATTTCTTTTTTTACTTGGAGTTCTTCATCATCATTTTAAACTGCAGATAAGATTTTTTAAGGCCTTTTGACAACTCTGAAATCCTACTTGTATCAAGCTGCCATAAATCTTTTCCTTACAGCTGTGAAACTGTGCTGCATTGCAAAAATCTCTGGAATCAGTGACACTTTCAGATTGCCAGTGTTGAAGATTAGAACATTTTTTAACTTCATTTATTTTACAAATAATAAAATCTTGAATGGGGGGAGGAGGAGGCCCTTTTTTTTTTTATTAGCTTTTATTTGTACTGTATTCTCAAGAGAATTAGATCTTAATGATTCTTGAGGTGTAAAATATTCTGCTTTCTTAACAGTTCTGCTAACGACAAAACCTTCAATAAAGTTTGGTCATTTCCACTATAATTGAAGTCTGGATTCATCTTGTTTTACAAAGAGGCAGTGTTTAGAGTCGTGGAATGGAATCATGGGGTGGTTTGGGTTGAGGGAGACCTTAAATCTCATCCCATTCCACCCCCTGCCATGGGAAGGACACCTTCCACTAGACCTGGGTGCTCCAAGCCCTGTCCAACCTGGCCTTCGGCACTTCCAGGGATGAGGCATCCTCTGGGAAATCCATTCCAATAATCTACTACTTTTCCAGGGAGAAATTCCTTCCCAATATCCCCTCTATCCCTGCCCTGTGGCAGTTTAAAGCCATTGCCCCTTGTCCTGGCACTCCAGGCCTGTGTAAATGGTCTTTCTCCATCTTTCCTGCAGCTCCTTCAGGCACTGGAAGGCCACAATTAGATCACCCAAAGCTTTTTGCTTCTCCAGCCTGGAGGCAGCTCTGCAGGTGGGGTCTCACCTGAGCAGGGCAGAGGGGCAGAGCCCCTCTCAGCCCAGGCTCGGGGGGTTCCTGGGGCACGTCCAGCTCTCCCCCACCAGCACCTCAAACCCTTCTCCCCAGGGCTGCTCTCCATCTATAAAAATTGAGAGGAAAAGATGGGTGAATTCCCGGTGCTTCTACTGGGAAGCCAGCCCGGGCTGGCTCTGGTGCCCCACTAGGTGACACTGTGTGTCCGTGGTTTCCTGCTTGACTCAAATGAGCAGTTTCTGCTCTCAGATTGAAGAGCCGTGTTGGAAGAGGGATTAGAACAGGACTGGCAAAAGGAATAAGGACAGGCAGGGATTTTTCACTTCCATTTCTGGCTCCAGGTGGCTCTCGAGGGCAGCTGAGGACAACTGAGGGGTTTTTTTTCGCCTCTTCCCATCAGCTGCTTTTTATTTAAGTTATTGTCACTTGAGCCTGAGATGGGTTTGGTTGGGATAGAGGGGTGTAAGAGCCAGAAGCAATGCAGTGAAAGTTCTGCAGCAGCACGAGGAAATGCTCGTGTGTATGATATGGATATTGGGAAGGAGAAGAGAAAAGCCTGCTGCCTACTTAGACGCTGTTAGCAGTTCCACAACCTGATGCTCATTTTCCTTTCTTTTAGATGGGGAAGTAAGACTTGTTTTGTACAGATAGAGAAAAAGCTAAAAAAGCTGATATGCAAATCCAAGCTGCTTTCTGTCACCTTTCTCTGTTTCTAATAAAATCCGTTTAGTATCAGATTTCCTCAAATTGCTAAGCAACCAGAGATGTCTCTGACTGGAAATTGTGCTATTTGAAAAGGGAGGCAAGACTATTTGTCGTGGACTTGGATTTATGGAATATGCCAACTGCTTGTTTCTTAGGAAACGCAATTGAATTTTACAGTGTCTTCCCGGTTACGTGATACTGAAGCAATATTGGCTCCACTTACCAGAGACTGTAATCAGAAAATCATTAATTCTAGTTAAATCTGAAGCATCTGTGTGTCTCTGACACACAGGGACCCACACCTGGTCACTGAGACCAGCTGAACATCTTCAAGGAGAAATTAACACACAGGGTACCTCTAAATAAAGTCATTGATTAAAAAAACCCCAGGTGAATAGATCATAAATTACTCTATCCTTGAATCTATTAGTTATCATAGTATTTGAGTGCTTAATGGGCCATTTAATCTGTTCTCCACTGGACAGGTGCCAAAAGAGACATTACACTAACGATGGATCGTTTGCTGCCCTGTCTTGCTGCCTTGAGGACTTTTACCAGTTAGAAGTTCTCTCTGCTTGGGGAAACCCCGAGGGCCCAGCAGTGCGTGAAGCATCAACGATGTCGTGGTGGGATTGTTGGGGTGTGCAGTGCAGGGCCAGGAGTCGGAACTTCGATGATCCTTGCGGGTCCCTTGCACCTCAGGATATTCTGCGACTCAGTGGTTGTGTGACTCAGTGGTTGTGTGACTCTGTCTCCCGTGTTTTCTGTCTCTCTAGCTCTGTCCCCTCACGGAGCGCTGAGGCAATGGCGGCACCGCGCGCGCGCTTCCCCCTCACGAGCCCGCGCGCGCCTCACGGGCGGGAACGCGGGAGCGCCGCACTGCGCATGCTCCAAACTAACGGAGCCGCGCCAGGGGCCCCGGCAGAACCCCCGGGAGCCACGGCCGTAGCGAGGGGCGGGACCTCGTTTGGGCCTCCTTCGGTGCCTGTGGCGACCGCCAAAAACTGCGGCCGCCGGGAGGGGCGGGGCGAGGCGAGGCGATAAGGGGTACGGCTTCGTCCCAGCCCCGCACCGCCTGTGGGCTGTGGCGGGCGATGCAAGAAGGGGATCGGTCTATCCCAAGCCCGCCCCTTACGGGGCCGGGGCCGTGCGATGAGAGGCGCGGCCTCTTCCCGCTCTGCCCACCCGTGTCTGAGGCGCCCGCCCGTGTGGCGGCAGCGGCGGCGGCGGCGGCGGGGGGGCGGGGACAGAGGCGATGAGGGGCGTGGTCTCACCAAGCCCCGCCCCATCGGGGCCGTGGCAGCCTTCCGATTCGCTGCGGCCGCGAGGGGCGGGGCGAGGGGCGGGGCTGGCGCTCGGCCGCGCCCCCCGTGTCTGTGGCGGCCGCCCGAGCGCGGCGGCGGCGGGAGGCGGAAGATGGCGGCGGCCGCGGCGGCGGCGCTGCGGGCCTGGTTCTGGAACGAGCGGTTCTGGCTCCCGCACAACGTGACGTGGGCGGACCTGGCCGGCGAGCCGGGCCCTCCGGGCAGCGGGCTGCAGTACCCGCGGGCCGCTCACGTCCTCTCCGCCTTCCCGCTGGCGCTCGGCATCTTCGCCGTGCGGCTGCTCTTCGAGAGGTGAGCGCGGGGCCGCCCCCGGGGCGGCGGGGCCGGGAGGTGCCGGGGTCTGCGAGCACCGGGCCGGGCCGGGGGAGGCTCGGCGGAGGCCCCCCCACGCCCTTCGGGGCCTCGGCGAGGCCCTTCGTGCGTGGAAAAGGGGACATTGTGTAATCGGGAATCTGTCGCGGGAGTCGTGTCTGTCGCGACATGCACTAACCCGTGGGGCTCCGCTGCCCTAGGTCTGGATAACGAGAGGCCCCTCCAGTCTGGCGGTGCTGAGGTAGTGCAAGAAAAATGCCGTGTTTTATATAGGAATTCACTTTTATTGCTGCTCCTGCCCGAGAGAACCTCGCTGGGGTGACGGACAGAGCTGGCGGCTGCTGCTGCTCCGCGCTTGGCTTCCGTATGTGCTTTATTGTACTTTCCCTGAGTTCCTGGATGAGGAAATAGGGCTCGTTCACATGGCCCGATGTATTATTAAACGCTTTGTGGCTCTCCCTCGTCTCAGGCAGGATGGATGTGAGTGCGGATCGTCACCTTTGCCCATAAACAGGTGTAATACGGGATTCCTCATTTACCTGGGCATCCATAAACATGCGAACTTAGCCCTGGGGCAGAGGTAGATCCGCGTGTGGTGTGGATCTCCCACAGCCACACGCAGTGTGTGGGCGGCAGAGATATTAATTAGTAAAGCGGCTTACTTAGGAAACCCTTAGGTGAAACGGACCAAGACACCCTGTATTGCTGTTCAGGTGGTTCATTAAACATTGATTTAATCTTAAATTTCTGCCTTGAAAGGGCAGAAGATGGCCAGGTTGGGTGGGCCTGGAGCAACCTGGGTTAGTGGAAAGTGTCTCTGCTTGTGGCAGGGGTGGGACTGGATAAGCTTTTTTAAGGTCCTTTCCAACCCAAACCATTCCATGATTCCATATGTATTTCTAAGCATGAAAAGGGCTGCAGGATTTAAAGTGAGTGGGAATTGAGTTGGGTTTTTTCTGTGGGTTTTCTTTAAGAGGTGTGAATTTTCCTGAGCTTTCAGAAGTTAAGAAGAGGTGGTTGGGATGAAGTAAAAAGATGGCAGATATGGAGGAAAATGAAGCAGGTCAGCAGAGAGGAGAGAAACTTGAGAGGCTCTTTTTTCTCCATCCTGTCTTTCTGCCCTTAGGAAAAAAAGGCTTCAGAAATCCAGTGCAGAGGACCCAGAAACACACGTGACACTGCCAAAATCCCATCTCAGCCTGGTGCACTGCTGGTTCTGGCCAAGCCTTGGTACTTGCCAGGACATAAGGAAAGGAGGTTGTGAGACACACTGATACCCATGAAAAGGATGTTGTAGGAGGTCCCTAGCCCAGGTGTCAGTCTGGGGAAGAGGTGCAGAATATTCTCTTTTCCTGGAGTTGTTGGGGGAGATGCAGTGCATCCTACTACACCTGATGGCACAGTCCTCCAGGCAGCATTTACTTTGTCCTGATAGTGTCTCCCTGGTTTATGAAATTTCTTTCGTGGTGTTAATTTAGGGTGGAATCAAATGGTGATTCAACTCCTGAGCCTGCAGAGCAAAACTCAGAGGCCAAGCTCTGGTTCCTGAGGGGGTTGTTCCTGACCTCAGCTGTGTCTCGGTGGTATCTCAAAGTGAAAGCAGATTGTGACAGCACATCCCAGGCAGTTTCTAGTGTGTTTATTTTAAAAGTGCATATCTTTGAATAAACTCCTTTCTGTTTCCTCCAGCCACTTTGAACGTGTCGTAAAAGTTCAGCTTTGTCTCAATAAACTCCTGTGGTGCATTTATCCCAATTCAGGCTTTGATTTTTTGTGTCAAATGTCCTTCTTGACACACATTTGGCAGTTGGACTTGGTGACTCAGAATTTGAATTACAGACTCATGCAGCTCTTTTCGTTTAGCTGCTGCTTTTGTAGCTCCTCAGTGTGAGGAAGTGCTTTGTGCCACAACACTTGTAACACTGACACATTTCTGTTAGTTCAAATTCTGCTGAAAATTACCTTTTGCATCATGACATTGACAAAATAATCATTAGTTTGGCTGTCTGTGGGCAGTTTATGACTGCAGGCATGAGGCAGGACTCATACAGGAAGGTAAAAGACAGTGGCAGGGTGAAATTTTTTGTCCTGTCAGCAAAAAGAAAGACTTCTACCCATAAATTTGGGGTTATATTTTTTTATCCTTGATTATCCTTTTCAGTATTTCTCCTTGCACATCTTGTCTCACTGCAGGCACAAAAGAAAAAAAAAAATTCCCAGGTATCTGCAGAAACCTGGATGTGATGTGTTTCTAGCTGCTCTTTGGAACCAGGTGTGGGTGTTACTGGACAGGTCTGAGGAAGGATCTGCAGCTTGTGCTCCAGCTGAGGAGGGGGAGAAAAAGGTGATTTGAGATGTTACTTATCAGGTCTGTTGTGGAATGAGGTGGTTAAATCTTAACACAGCAAAATGGAGAGATTATGGAAATACAAACTCAAAGAGTACGTATTTAATAAATTTTAATAAATCTCACTTTGAGGATTGTTCTTCCTTTCAGAGCTGTAATGGGGAGTCACCAGCCAAACTGGAATGTTCCATAAAGATGGATTCTGCCTTTTTGTGAAGCACAACATGCCTGAGAACTATTTGTTATAACATATGAGTCTGTGGACTTGAAAATTGGTGTTGGTTTTAAAATCAGTCTGCATTAACAATTAGTGTGAAAAAGGTGGCCGGGTAGGCTCAGGTGTGAGCTGATCCCTTTTGATAAAGGTTTAACAGAAGTCTTTATGTGATGGTAATTTCTTGCTGGAAGGTGTGGCACTAAGTTGACCTTGGGTATGGTTTGTTGCCGTTAAGATTTCTGTGGAATCATAAAATCATTTAGATTAAAAGGAACCTTCCAAGGCCACCTCATCCAATCCTCTCCTCAAAGCAAGGCCAACGTTCAGGCAACTCAGGTCGCTTGTGGTCTTCTGCAGTTCAGGTGGAATATCCCCAAGAATGGAAATTTTACTGTGTGGGCAATATTTTTTCCTATTTTGAGGGTTGTGCAGAGCTTTGTCACTGTGAGATTCAGTGCAAAACACATCTGAAAACCTGCTCTGGGACCAAAAATTTGAAGTGCCACAGCAATTTAAAGCGTCCGTTTACCTTGGGGAGTTTACCTAAATAGCAGATTTTCCTGACTGAGCAGGGGATTGACCATTCACTTCACATTCCACCTGCAAGTGGTCCAAGCATTGCACTGTGGCTGTGGAGGGGACTCAGGAGCATTGTCCAGGTGAATCCCCATCTGCTCAGGAGCCCCATGGAAGGCCAGGTGTCACCTGCCCGGAGCTTGAGGAGTTCCAGAAGCTCCCTTATGACTGGCTCAGGCTTCCTTAAAAGTGAGGAAATCCCTGCCATCTTTTTTTCCTTCCCATTTCTGTGACTGGGACCACGTCCCACTTCCAGTGTCTGTCTCTTGGTGTCTGGCAGTTTCAGTGCCCCTGCAAATCTCTCTGGGTTTTGGGTTGCTCTTTTTCACCAGGTGCTTGAGCCCTGAGTGGTGTCCACAGCCTGTGCCTTCCTCTTGATTTTTATTTTCCTCTCCTCCTGATTTCTGGAAACATCCTCTTTATCCTGAAGCCTCTCAGTGAAGGAGGCCTAGTGCTGAGGACCAGTTTCCTGTAAAGTTTTGAGTTTTGTTTGCCTTATTTATTTTATTTTCCTGGGGAGAATCTGTTTCTTCTTTCCTTGATGCTTCAGGTTTTGCCTTCTGCCATAATACCCAGACTTTGTATGGATCACTGTGAACTTTCCTAAGAATTCCTTGTCCTCTTTACTTGTTTTTAAACCAAAAAAGACCCTAATGAATAATTAATTAATTTAATTAATCTGCTCTAGGTCACCCTGTCTTGCCAGAGAGTTGGAGTAGATGATTTCCAGAGGTGCCTTCCAACCCCAGCTATTCCATGGAATTCTGTGAATGTGCAGATTTTTAGATTTTTTAGGTTTCCTCTCTGATGTGAGGTAACCATCCAAACTGAGTATCTTCAGGCCAGGTTTGGTGGGTTTTTTTTTTGTTAATAGAGCTGTTAAACACCGTGTCCCAGAAAAAGAAATAAAACTATTTGTAATCTGTTATTGCACATGTGAACGTCTGTGCTGCACTTGTGTGGTATATCCTGTAGCAAAGCAGAGTATAAAGATGTTTAATACTTTATATATTTTTTAAATACTTTACATTTTTGTGGGGGTCTTGCCAAATGTTTCATAATACCAGGACACAATTTCTGGCTGGTGGTCTGGATTATGGCGGAAGCCGTGAGCCTTTGGAACCAAGCTCAAAGGAAATCACTCCTTCCTTTTTTATTTTTTTAATTATTTTTTTTTAAAGCCGTGGGTGTTGAAATTTAGTTTAGTGTGTCCAGAGACAGGAGCAGAGCTGGGAAGGGTCTGGAGCACCAAGGAGAGGCTGAGTGAGCAGCGAGGCTCAGCCTGGAGAAAAGGAGGCTCAGGGGAGATCTTGTGGCTCTCCACAACTCTCTGAAGAAGGCTCAGGTTGGACATCAGGAGGAATTTCTCCATGGAAAGGGTGTTCAGGCCTTGGAAGGGGCTGCCCAGGGAGGTTTGGAGTCCCCATCCCTGGAGGTGTCCAAGGAAGGGCTGAGTGTGAGAGCTCTGGGCTGGTGACAAGGTAGGGATTGGGCACAGCTTGGACTCGATGATCCTGGAGGGGTTTTTCAACCTCGGGAACCTGGGTAGGGACATGAAGAACTGGGGCAGACAGGGAAGCCTGGGCCTGCAGTGTCTGTTGTTTGTTTAGTGTTTTCTGAGAGCTGGGTGTTCCTTTGGGATCAGTCACAAGCTGATCTGTAATCCCTCAAGGGAAAACCCCACAACCTGGGACTGTTCTTAAACACAGCCACAGATATTTGTTCCTGAAGCACTAAGTGAGTATTCCCGAGAATAATTACTGTTGGAGCATTTAGAGCCACGATTCTCCTGAATTTTCATCTTTCCTTTTAAACACAAGGAGAAATCGTAACGACTGTGGTTGGAAAAAGCAGCATTTTCTGCTTGGTAGCACTGGGAGACTCCTAAATATGTGTAATTTCAGCTTAGTTCTCTCTGAAACGATCTCTCTTTGAAAGCAAAATGGCTTTAATGGTACAAATGTTGTGTCCTTTTCAAAATTGGTTTGAGAAACAGGTTCTTTCTCAAAATAACAGATTAAAAAATACTAAATATTGCTCCTTCAACCCCCGCTTTTGCCCAGCAACAGGAGAGGAACAATTCACGTCAGGTAATGCAGACATTTCCCTTGGAACCCTGAGCCCATTCTGACACAAACGTGCAGCAAAACCTGGTAATTTTGGACATGTTTAAATTCGTTTTAGTTGCAAACCCAGGCTTGTTTCCAGAGCCTGTGCTATAAAATCCAGGAAGAGTTAAATCAGTTTGGAATACACAGAGCACGTGGGATGGAGGAGATCCCAAGATCAGGGATCTTTCAGACTGGGGGACTTGCATCTTCTTCTCTGTCCTGAAGGAAACAAGCCACTTTATTTTTCCCAAAGACAAAAAAAATTAAAAAAAAAAATTCTTTTGGGAGCTGTGTCACTTGAACTTCCCTTTTTTTTTTGAGCTATGTGACACCAAGGCCTATTTTGGAAACAAGATACTTTGTTTTAGGACTTCTTCTCCAGCATCTCTGTTCACAGCAGACTGCTATCAGTCTTTTGTTTTATTGCTGAGGAATGAGAATCCCCCTGGGGAGCACATTCGGATCCTTACAAGCCAAGGGCATTAAGATTTAATTTTTCGTTCTGGTGTGCACAGTATGTGCTGTCTGCAGTTACCATATGGACTAATAAAAGAAATTTCTTCACCTGGGAATTGGTGGAGTGGAGATTTCAAAAGCTTTTTCACCAAATTTTGCAGTTGGTGACAAATCCAGGTCCTTGTGATTCAGGCAAAGGAGGGAAATAAATATCTTGTTTTAATCCAGCTCTTTCTGGGGAATTCTTGCAGGTTTATTGCCAAGCCATGTGCCATAAACCTTGGCATTCAGGACAGTGGACCTCACAGAGCCCAGCCCAATGCAATTTTAGAGAAAGTGTTTACATCCATCACTAAGGTGAGTCACGTTTCAAATTCTTCCTCCCTTCCAAAGGGAATAGAGGCCTGGAAGTGTCACAGGGGGGGCTTTTTGCTTCCACTTTTCTGGTTTGAGATGCACATTTCCCACTGTTGCATCCATGAGTGGGCTCATTCTGGTTTTACTTTGCCTCTGGCATGTCCTGGTAGCAAAGTAAATTCCCTGTACAGCTGAGCCGTGTGTGTTTCCATCTTCTTTGGAATACAAATGTTCCCCCTATAGACGGCTCTGAGCTTCTTCCTTTAGTGCCCTGCCTTTGGTCCAAGTTGTGCAGTGAGGATTCTTGGTTTAACCAGGGATTTCCCAGCATCTATCACTTTTTTTGGGAAAGTGTTCCTCTTTTTCTTGAGCTGAGTTCCTTTTCTGATTTTACTGGTTTGACTGTGAATGTCTTCCTCTCCTTTTTTGCCATTTACTGTAAACCCAGACAGCAGTTGTCAGTGGGTTATTCAGGGAAATGTTCAGTCAATGAAATATGTCCTGATGAAGGGCAGGACATTTAATGGTGGCAGGGGGTGTTTCTTTGGGTTCTTTCCTGGCCCTTCCTTCCCTTAAGCTCACGGGCCTGCACCGCTACAGAATCACAGAATCCCACTGTATTTTATTCAATATTGAATAAGTGCAATGGATTTTCATTAAAGATAACAGAATGGAAGGTTTTCTGTTGAGATTTGGTGATGCTGAACCTCACCTACTGGAGCAGATAAAGGGAAATTCTATAAAAACCTCAAAAAACTTCCTTGTGGGAGCATTAAAGTTTTGAGGCATTTGAAATGATTTGTGAACTTAAAAATCCCCAGAATCTGATGCCCTTTGTCGGGAGAACTTTAGTGTAGGGGGTGTCCTTGAAATTTATGGTTAGAAAACCCAGGAGATCACAGGCTGTGCAGAATTTGTCTGGCTTATGAAACCTTTCACTGTCCCGGTGTGCTGTGGCTGCTGTTGGGTTTGGAGAGTCAGGCTGGGGGTGGCCCTGGTGCAGGGGAAGGATTTCACTGCTGCTCTGGGCTGGGAGCTCTGAATTCCCCTTGGAGGCAGGTGTTTTCCCAGTGCCCCAACCAATAAATCCCAGGAAGATGCTAAAAGATGTGGTGTGATGGAGTGACAGGGCAGTCATGGTCTCAGTGCTGAAAATCAAATTATTCTGATTTTGCTTTTCAGCTGGACAGACTGGTGATTTTGTATTAAATCAGCGTTCTGCACAGCTTTCGTGGTTTGTGTGTAACTCGAATAGTAAAATGTGTTTATCATCTTTCAGTGGTAGAGCTCCCTGGCAGAGCTGATCTGAATTATCTCACTCCTGGGACATTGTAGAGGGAGTTACCAGGTTTGGTTCACTTTGATAAATCCATTTGTGTTCATTCAGACAAAATCCCAGTAGAGTTCCCAGGTGGAGAACGGGGATATATTATATCTCTATTTGTCATGGAAGTATTTCAGTCTTCAAATATATTTTCATTTATAAACTTTGATAACAGAAATACCACAATTTCTACAGTGCCCTTTTGGAATCTACAAATATCTACTGTGTTAAACCAACTCTTACTTTAAAGTTTCTCTGTCCTTGCTGTGAGTAGCAACCCTTAAACATCTTCAGCTTTGCTCCTTCTGAGTTTTGGGCTGCTTGAATTGATGTGCAGCTTTAACAGGTAGGACAGGAGACTTTACAGCTCCTCCCCCCAAATTAACAGACTGAACAGTCACATTCTTTGTCTTAACTGATGAAATAGGTGAGGAAATGCTCAACCAAAACCATTCTGAGTAATTAAGTAATTAGTGGCTTGTGAAGGTTAAACCTGAATGACCATTTGTGGCAATGGGTTCTTGCTTCCAGACTCTCTCTGGTCCCTTCCTGGTGTGTGCTTTTTGTTACCTGTGCTTTATTTCTGTCATAGTGCAGGACTGAACGTTGGTTGAGGAGTGGGAGAAATGACATTTGTTTCATTTTCCTTCAGTCTCCAGATGGAAAAAGGTTAGAAGGCTTGTCCAAGCAGCTGGACTGGGATGTCCGAAAGATCCAGCGCTGGTTTCGGCATCGGAGGAACCAGGACAAACCCACCACCCTCACTAAATTTTGTGAGAGCATGTATGTTTGTGCAGAGGGGCTTCATGTTAGAGCTCTGGCTGTGTGTTCTCCTCTAGCTGGGCCTGGGGGCAGCTGCTCTGCCAGAGCAGGGCTGAAATTCCTGTACAAGGGCAGTTAAAGGAAGTTTTAAAATTCTAAAATATTTTGTGGGTGTGCCTTAGAGACCTGAACAGGGTACAGGAGTCAGTGCTGAGCAGCTTTAGATGCTGGGCCAGGTCCTTCATGGCACTTGAGAGTGTGTGTGTGCATGTGTGTGTGTGTGTGTGTGTCCATGTCTGTGCACGTGTGTGTGTGTTTGTGTGTCCATGTGTGTGTGCACGTGTGTGTTTGTGTCCCATGTCAGTCTCTGTCCGTGCACACGTGTTTGTGTCCATGTCTGTGTGCACACGTGTTTGTGTCCCATGTCAGTCTCTGTGTGTGTGTTTGTGTCCCATGTCCATGTCTATGTGTGCACACGTGTGTTTGTGTGCCCCATGTCCATCTCTGTGTGTGTGTTTGTGCCCTGTGTCAGTCTCTGTGTGTGTGTTTGTGCCCCATGTCAGTCTCTGTGTGTGTGTTTGTGCCCCGTGTCAGTCTCTGTGTGTGTGTTTGTGTCCCATGTCAGTCTATGTGTGCACACGTGTGTGTTTGTGCCCCATGTCAGTCTCTGTGTGTGTTTGTGTCCCGTGTCAGTCTCTGTGTGTGTGTTTGTGCCCCATGTCCATGTCTATGTGTGCACACGTGTGTTTGTGTGCCCCATGTCCATCTCTGTGTGTGTGTTTGTGCCCTGTGTCAGTCTCTGTGTGCACACACGTGTGTGTTTGTGCCCCATGTCCATCTCTGTGTGTGTGTTTGTGCCCCGTGTCAGTCTCTGTGTGTGTGTGCCCCATGTCCATCTCTGTGTGTGTGTGTCCCATGTCCATCTCTGTGTGTGTGTGTTTGTGTGCCCCATGCCCATCTCTGTGTGTGTTTGTACCCCATGTCCATCTCTGTGTGTTTGTGCCCCATGTCCATATCTGTGTGTGTGTTTGTGTGCCCCATGTCCATCTCTGTGTGTGTGTGTGTGTGTGCCCCATGTCCATGTCTGTGTGTGCACACGTGTGTGTTTGTGCCCCATGTCCATGTCTGTGTGTGCACACGTGTGTGTTTGTGCCCCATGTCCATCTCTGTGTGTTTGTGCCCCATGTCCATGTCTGTGTGTGCACACGTGTGTGTTTGTGCCCCATGTCCATCTCTGTGTGTGTGTTTGTGCCCCATGTCCATCTCTGTGTGTGTGTGTGTGTGTCCCATGTCCATCTCTGTGTGTTTGTGTGTGTGTTTGTGTCCCATGTCCATCTCTGTGTGTGTTTGTGTCCCATGTCAGTCTCTGTGTGCACGTGTTTGTGTCCCATGTCCATGTCTGTGCCACGTGTGTGTTTGTGCCCCATGTCCATCTCTGTGTGTGTGTTTGTGTCCCAGTCAGTCTCTGTGTGCACACACGTGTGTGTGTGTGCCCCATGTCCATCTCTGTGTGTGCAGGTGCCCCCACTGGGTGCAAACCCCCAGAATGCTCCTGCCCGGCCTCGTTCCCACCCAGGGCTTGTTCCCCTTCCCTCAGGAACGACCTCCCACTTACAGACACTCCTTGGCTTCCTTTTCTGCTCTGTTCAGTCCATTCTTTGTTCCCTGTTCCCCCCAACTCCTGCAGTTTTCTCTGTAGTGCAGTAGAACCTCAGTATTTTTTCCTGACTTATTTCTCCTCTGCTGGTTTCTTTCCTTTCCAGTAACTTTCAATTCTTCCCCCAGTATGGTTTTGTCTGCTTAAAGCCACAAGGTAAGAGGGACAAATACATACATTAGGATGCCTCTGGATAACAACTTTGCTTGTTGTTATCTTGTTGTCTCTTAAAGTATATGAATGATGCATGTTCACCCTGAATTTCAAACTTGGCTGTTGATGCAAACTCAGGGGTGGTGTGAAAACTCTTCAATAGCTTTATCTTACCTGAAATGTTTAGAAATGAAGGTGGGTGAAAGCTTTTCAGGTGTCAGATTTGGGGATTTTCCCAGTTATTTCAATTGATTTTACAAATGTTAACCAGAAGCTGGTTCTGTGTCCTAAGTTTATTCTTTACTTCTCTTTCCAGGTGGAGATTTACATTTTATTTAAGTATATTTTTTTATGGAATCAGGTTTCTCTGGACGGTGAGTTGCTCTGTTACCCCTGTTGTTGTTCTGTGTGGTTGCAGTTGAATGATCCCTGATTTGGGATCCTGGGGGTTCTGTTAAAAACCTTCTACACACTATAGGGAAGCTTCTACACAGATCTGTCATTTTGGAAATAATAGAAAATTATTTGTCGTGTTAGCCCAGAATGTTGGAAAAAACAAGGTGGGGTTTGGATTTTTTTGCTATGGAGAGCTGCTGGTTTTTTTTCTCCCTCTTGAAGTGATACAGGTTCATCTCCTTGGGTCTTTGTTATTATTAGAGCTGTATGATTATTCTGGAAATTTCCATTGTTGCAGAACTCACATTGACAGCACAAATTAGATTTTAAATCATTAGGGTTTTTACAATAAATGTAGTTTGAATGGCAGAATGAAGGTAAAACTTCAGTGAAGCAGTGCTATTGTGTAAGGTGCCTTTAGGTGCTGGGGAGGAAAACAACCAGTACAAACTGGGGTTTTATATAACTTCTTATTTATATATAATGAAAACTCACCTGTTCCCTTTAGGCACCCTGGTTTTGGGACACACGACAGTGCTGGTACAACTACCCTTTCCAGGTAGGAGAGAAACACCTCCTAAATTCCAACGTTTTGGACAATTGCAGTTTTTATTTTTGTTATTGATACTGGATGAAAACTCTGGCATTTACTCTTTGTGCCTTTACATCCTGGTTAGGTTTGGCAGCAGCAAGGTTTCCTCAGATACATCTGACTCATAGTCACTTTATGTTTACTTGCTGCTGAGATTATTAAAAGTGGGAGAAAAAGGCATAAAATCATAGTGGTAATTTATTTATTTAACTGCATAGAGGCCAACAGTCTGTTCCAGAGCCTGGTTTTCCTACTCCAGGAGGCTTCAGCAGGAGCTGTAAATGTTGACAAGGGAATTTACTCCTTTGGAAGAAAGCTCAAACACAATTACATTTGTGTGAGTAAGCCTGGAGTAAGAGGCCTGTTGCTTAAGCTTGTTTTTATTAAACCTGAATGATTTAACTTGTGCCTCAGCAATTCTGGAGGAACAAAGTGGGATGGAAAAGGAGGAAGGAAAAAAGTGATTTTAATGTAAATTTTGAATTATTTTGTCTTGTAACTGTGCTATCTCTGTGTGTTTTCCAGCCTCTAACATCCAGGCTTTATTATTACTATATCTTGGAGCTGGCCTTCTACTGGTCCCTCATGTTTTCTCAGTTTACAGACATCAAACGGAAGGTGAGGTGAACCAGAGTTGCATTAACCACTCAATAGCTATAATAAAAATAATAATAAATAGATAGGACTAAAAAAAATGGTAGTGTGCCTGGCCAGGAAAGCCAAAATGTAGTGATAACTATGTTTTTTCCTTGTTTACACCTTTGTGAGCCTCCTTTCTGTAAGCACCATGCAGTCCTGGGAAAAAGGGAGGAGCAAGGCTGACCTGGGGTATCCTTGAGTTCCTTTCACCTTCCAGGGGAAAGAACAGCATCACTCAATACCTCCCAATCAAAAGTTAACAAATCATTCCCAAAATTAGATTTTAACTGGAAGGCTTGCAAGAAAATGAGCTGCTCAAAGCAGTACCTTGCTGAAGCTGCTGAGGAAATGGCAAATGCTAAGGCAGTAATAAATGGGGTTTTGAAAGGAGTTTCTCATCTGTGTGAGGAGCAGATGATGAGTGGTTGCAGTTGCTCAGATCTAATTCTGTCATGCTGCCTTCCAGGATTTGGTTATTGTTGCTGTTGGAGAACAGTCCCCAGTAAATCCTGGCTTACTGCTTCCTTTACATGAGCCACAAAGCAGCAAATTACCCCAATTTTTGCATTGGCTGTTAAAAAAACCAAATTTACCCAGGCTTTTTTCTGTGCTGAAATATTAGCAGGTGAAGCACTATGAAATACAATGGAGCTGCAGACAGGGAGTGATGAACAACCTCTGGGACTCTGTTTGTAATGGTTAATTTTGACTTTACCAAGTGGATGACATTCCCCACTGCAGCAGGGTGAGGTACAGGAACCCGGGGGCTGAAGTGCAAACCAGCCCTGAATATTGTGCACTGTAAATGTTTTTTGTTCTTCCTGCTGAGTTACCTGGTGTTCTGTGCCTGCTCTGCCCTGGCAGGGTTTGGTCCCTGACGACAGTAACAGCATTTCAGTGTGTGCCAGGAGCTGAGGGGACAAGCAGTGTGTCTGTAAAAAATAAAGGTCATCTTGTCCTCTGAATCATTTCTATGGGGTCTGCAGGTACAGTTGTGTGTGTGCCAGAGAGACTGTGCTGATCCCTGAGCAGGCAGAGCTCTGACTTCAGCAGCACCAAAGCTGGGAGACCTTTTTGGAAGCTTTTGTGGAGATGGTGGGAGTGTGATGAGCTGGGCTTGCCGTGGAGTCAGACCCTGAACCAAAAGAATCCTGTGACCCCGGTGACTCAGTTGGGTGGCTCTGTTCCAGACTTTTACATTTGTGTGACAGCCAAAGAGTCTTCATTCGTGGTTTTCCTGCTTCCAGGACTTCCTGATCATGTTCGTCCATCATTTGGCCACGATTGGACTCATCACATTCTCGTACATGAATAACATGGTGCGGGTTGGAACTCTGGTGCTATGCCTCCACGATGCTTCAGATTTCCTCTTGGAGGTGATTTTCCTTTCAAATCTTTGCATCCCTAATGCTGATGTGATCTCAGGGGAACAAGCTGACATTCCCGTTCTTGATAAACTGCATTAAATGCGCCATGAAATTTGTGCTGCTGACCAGAAAAAGGTGACGAAGCCTTGGCAGCTTTTCTTCCAAACTGCTTGAGTGGTGAGAATCACAGAGCCATGGAATGGTTTGGGTTGGAAGGAACCTTAAAGATCATCCAGTTCCACTATTCCAGGTTGCTCCAAGTCTCATCCAACCTGGCCTTGGACACTTCCAGGGATGGGGCAGCCACAGCTTCTCTGGGCAGCCTGTGCCAGGGCCTCAGCACCCTCTCAGGGAGGGTGATCATGTCCTCTGGCAGTGGGAAGCCATTCCCCCTTGCCCTGTCACTCCAGACCCTATTAAATAGTCTCTCTCATTGTTCTTGTAGGACCATATAAATAATAGTATAAAAATAGTAATACAATATAATAATCCTCTTTGTTCCAAACTGTACAAATGTTGATTGAGAGTTTCTTGCAGCTCTCCAGCTGGGTAATTACAGGAGTGCACAAAGGGAATAATATTCACATGTTTCTTGTCTCTTGTAGGCTGCAAAACTGGCCAATTATGCCAAGTACCAACGTCTGTGTGATGCTTTCTTCATGCTCTTTGGGGTCGTGTTCATCGTGACCCGGCTGGGCATTTACCCTTTCTGGTAAGCACCTGGAGCTGGGAGGTCTTGGTTGTTCTCCCAGTCCTTTCAGCAGACCCTTTGTTTTAGACTTTTCCCAAGAATTCCACCCATCCCTTGAGGCAGCCTGAAGCTGCACATGGCCCAAGTGCTGTTTGGGGCAGGAGGTTTGAGTGGGCATATGAAGAAATCTCTCCCCAGTCTGCTCAGGGAGTGGGAGAAGAGTCCAGAATCCCATTCACAGCTGCCCCTCCCCTGCTGCAGTGATGACAGAGTCAGCCAGAATCTGCTCTGAGAGGCTTGAAGGATTCTCTGCTTCTCTGAAGAAGTTCTAGAAATAATTACAAATGAGGCACAGCCTCTTGAGGTAATTTTTGTTTGTATCTGGCTTAGTCATCACTGCAGTTTCTGATTCTTATGACACTTCTGTCCTGTCCTTGTGTCGTGACTGTTCAGAGCCTGAAATAGGTCTGAGGTTTCTTGGGAGGTAAAACCCTGGATAAATGGCTTAAAGAGAATCATCCCATAATGAGATTCCCTCTCACCTCAGTAGGTCAGACCTGGAGAGGTGCTTTGGTTAATGAACTGTTGTCCATTTATTGTGTGTGGTAACAATTTGGTTACACCATTTTACTGCATGTATTTATTTCCATGGACACCTGGCACTCCCATTCTTTTTGGATGCCTGGTAGGCAGCAACAATCCTTTCACTTTAGGGTCAGGGTTGCAGTTACAGCTCTTGCTTATTTTCCAGTAAATGCACCAAAGGAACTCTGGATGAAGAAGAGCTTTAATTCTTATTTCTTCGTAGGCTACTTCCAGGGACAGATGAGAGAGTTGTTTTTGCAGCTGCTGTCTGTTGTGAGGGGATGCTCTTACCTCACACCAGTGCTCAGCATCCTGTAAATCTTTAATGTGTTTTCCACTGGCTGTAATGTCACCCCTCAGCTTTGCAGAGGAATCTGGCAAGCTGCAGCAATACTGCAGACCCTGTGTTGTTTCACTTCACGTGTATTCCCTCCTGTAATTAGTAATGTAAAACATCAACAGATCTCTGAAATTGCATTTAATTCCTTCATAAACCTACTAGGAGTTAAATATTTCTGGAGCTGCCTTTTGGGGGATTTTGGTTCTTGTTTGAAAGGCTTGTTTTGCTTTCCTTGTGAAATGTTAAAAGCTGTGTGAAATTAATGTGGCTGTTAAAGGTCTCTCCATACCTCTCTGCATCATAAAATCTAAAGTGTTTATTAAATTGCTGAAGGACTGGCAATAACTCCCAGCAACAGGAACAGCAAAACAGTAATGAAAGAAACACAAAGCTGGGGCCATAAAGCAGTTTTGAGTCTTCTGGCCTGGCCAGAGGAATCTATAAAACTCCCAGGGAAGAGAAGAGCACCCAGGGAGGGAGGGAGGCCTTCTGGCAACAAAATTCCTTCCTGATCCCAGAATCTTTGAGATTGGAAAAGCCCTCGAAGACCATGGAGTCCAACCTGTGACCAGTCCCCACCAGAGCACTGAGTGCCACGTCCAGTTGTTCCTTGGGCACCTCCAGAAATGGGGACTCCACCACCTCCCTGGGCAGCTCCTTCCAAGGCCTGACCTCCCTTTCCATGAAAAAATTCCTCCTGATGTCCGACCTTAACCTTTCCTGGCACATCCTGAGGCCCTTTCCTCTTGTCCTGTGGCTGCCTGGGAGCAGAGCCTGACTCCCCCCAGCTGCCCCCTCCTGTCAGGGAGTTGTGGAGAGCCAGAAGATCCCTCCTGAGCCTCCTTTTCCCCAGCTGTTCCCAGCTCTGGACACGCTCCAGCCCTTCAATATCCCTTGCTGGGAGGGCCCAGAACAGGACACAGCCTCAGAGTGCCCAGCACAGAGGGACAATCCCTGCCCTGCTCCTGTGCCCCTACCCTATTTTTGATACGATTTTTGATCTTTAAATCCGTGTGAAAGCTGCCCAAGCAGGAAGGTGTTAACGGTTGTTTTGGTGACCAGAGCAGCCTGACATCACTTCCTGTGAAGTTGTTATAAATAAATGCTTGTGCTTTGGAGAAGAAAATTGGCAGCAGCTCCGTGTGTGTAACCAAATCGCAGCACATTCACATGTTCTGTTTGTTGCTCAGTTCAAATGTTCCTAATGAGCTTTACTCAAGTCTCCTGACTCTGGCAGGAGCAGAGCAGCAGATGCTCAGTGAGACACAAACTGTTGTGCATCTGGCAGAGCTGGAAGCCCTGGACCAGCACAGCACAGATCTGAAATGTGTTTCTGGATCTCTTTTTAAGGATTTTGAACACAACCCTGTTTGAAAGCTGGGAGTTGATCGGTCCCTACCCTTCCTGGTGGCTGTTCAACGGGCTCCTGGTGACCTTGCAGGTCTTGCATATCATCTGGTCTTACCTCATCATCCGCACGGCCTCCAAGGCCCTGGTGCGGGGCAAGGTAAGGCTCAGGGAGGCTTCTGGGTCCTCTTTCCTACAAGCCCTATTAAGGAATCATGAGAAATTGGGCTTTTCAGTGAGGGCTGGTGTTGGTTCTTGAGGGACTTGCGTCAGGAGTTCACAAAAATGGCAGTTTTTTGCCTTGATTGCTCTGCATTTGTGAGTTCCCAGGTGTGTTCAGAGGCAGGGAGTCTCTCCTGGGCATGCAGGGAAATAATTCCATTTTCCAGTACATTCAAATGTCCTCAAATAGCGATTATGGCAGACTTGTTATGCACTCTGGAGTTTTAAGGTGGTAGCAGGCTCTCTTTTGGACAGCAGGATGAACACAGAGAATGTTCCTCAACTTCACATGGTCCTTGGGATGTGCTGGGGGATTGTGAATCTTCACTGGCTTCTGTCTGCCAGTGCAGGCACTGAGCTCCAGCACTCAGGGAAAGGGGTCCCAGGGATGCAGTGGGGTTTGCTGGTTGTCAAAAATCACAGAATGGCCTGGGTTGGAAGGGACCCTAAAAATCATTGAGTTCAAGGCTAGGTTGGACAGGGCTTGGAGCAACCTGGGATAGTGGAAGGTGTCCCTGCCCATGGCAGGGGGTGGAACAAGGTGAGCTTTAAGGTCCTTCCAATCCAAATCATTCCATGATTCTCTGAAATCAGCAAAAAAGCTGATTTAGTAGCACAAATGCTTTTTCCTATCAGGTATTGATATTCTGATCTGGGTTTCTCTGACAGCTCTGCATTATTTTGACTTCAGCTGCCCCTACACATGGAATGTGGCCTTGAAAAATATAAATATTCTGGTTCACTTTGGGGACCAGCAGGTTTCAGGGTATGAGCTCTCCATCTGTTCCCCACAGCTGCTACTACAAATGCCTGATTTTCATTCTCTGCAGCTGTTTCTGTATCCTGAGTTCTACACCTTTTCCCTTTCCTTGGTTCTCTCCTGTCCAGGTGACCTAGCCAGAGAAAGGACTCTAAGCTCTGTCCTCTTCATTCTTTTCTCCTTTTCTCTGTGCCAGATTGGAGCTGGACAGTTTCACCCTGTGCATGTAAGTGTGACCTGTGGTTCTGTTTGTTCACTGAAACACATCTGTGTCGAGGCCAAGACAAAAGCAGAGCCCTGGTCTTGGGGTTTTTGGTGCCTTCTCCTTCTCTCCCTGGTCCTGACAGAGTGCTAAAATACTGTTTTTTCCAAAGGTCAGAGCAGTGTCCTGGGGTCTGTTCTTACCTGCTGTCACCTGCCTGCACAACCTTCACTTTCTGCTTTTACACACCCACACACTCCAATTTCTGTCTTTGCTCCTCATCAGCACCGCACTGAGGGGGAGAGGGCAGGAGGAATTTACTCCTTTTTGTGAAAAGGAGTAAAACAGTCACTTCTCCCCCAAGAACGGGAAAAATTTCAAGGGATTTCTGCTTCCTTCTAGTGACCCTTTGAACTTTCAGTGTAGCAGGAGACTGGGGAAAGATAGCAAAAGTTCTGGCTACAGGCAGAAACCAGGACATCCAACAAGTTCCTGCAGATCATTAACTTCTGGCTTCCAGCCAGATCTTCCCTGGAGTTCAACCACTTCCTGCTGCTGGAGAGCCCTAACCCTGACTCCAGGAGAGCAGAGTAGAGTGAAATCCTGGAATCCTTGGAAAGCTGCAAGCCAGAGAGCTGGCACGTGGAGTTACTGAGGGCTGAGGGGTGAGGGGAGTGAGGAGCTGCCTTGGGCAGAGCAGGGGCTGCTCCCCAGGCCCAGCTCACGCTGGGGAGGTTTGGCTCTGGCACCTGCCACCACCCAAGGTGTGTGTTTGCAGTTGGGGCCAGGTTTATGGGCTCTTCCCTTCCCCTTCTGGCTCTGGAGCAGGGCCCTGCTGTGGCACTTGGGGCAGCCAGCACCAAAGTCCTCCTGGGAAGGTTCAAAATCCACATGAAAGTCAAATTGAGCTGGATTTGCAGCCAGTCTCTGAACTGAGGCATAACTCTGTAAGCAGATCTGGATCCCTGGGCTGAGGCTCCTCCTGTTCCAAGCGGGTGTTTGCTGGATCAGACACTGCCTTTGTTCTCCATCCCCCTGTCCAAACAGGCTCCTCTTCCTAAATGGGATCTCCCAGATGAAGCACAGGCTGTGAGAATGGAGGTGTTTTTGTTCGAGCAGTGATGTGATAAATAAAGCTGGTTAATTTTTAAAATAGCAAAGCTGCTCCCTGTAGGACAAAGTGTTCTCTCTCCAACTGACACATTCCTGGTTTTTGGTTGTCGGACCCACTTGTGATGGTGGCATGAGAAAATTTTGTTTCAAAACAAATTGTTTAGAAAAATGGCCTTTAAGTGATCTAGAGAGGAGCTCTTGGAAGACAAGAACAACACCAGATGTGTGATATCATCTGATCTGGTGAGAGCAAGAGTGAAGTGCTTTCACAGATACACAGAATATTTGGAAAATGGAACTCATCTTTCCCAACTGTCTTTTTCAGTGTCTGTGTCTTATTCCTAATGTGATGACAGGCTCCTTATGGGAGCTTGAACTGGCCCAGACTCAAATGTAGGAGGTAGATGTGAGTGAAGGTGGTTCATCACATGGACACAACCTTCTAACTGCTGCTTTCTGTCAATTTCCCAACTCCCCTTCTCCTCTCCCACTCCCCAATTCCGTCGGCAATGTTTAGGTGTCCAAGGATGACCGCAGTGACGTGGAGAGCAGCTCCGAGGAGGAGGATGTGACTTCCAACAGCACAAAAGGAATTTTCAGCACTTCCAGTAACGGTTCCAACCGCCTGAACGGCCACGTGGCCGGGGGCCAGTGGACAGGAGAGGAGTAAGGCCCTGGGCTGGCCTTGAGCAAACACGAACTTCTCTTTCAATATCTAGTTGTGTTGAGCTCCACATTCCCAAGTGATCTTTAATCAAAAACCCCTTCCCCAGAAACCTCCAGCAGACCCGAAACGGGCACAACCCTGACCAGTCAGAGGCTTTGCACGGCACAAGGGATGAAGCCAAAGACCGGGGCAAAAACAAAAGCTGCAGATTTCACTTCAAGCCATTTTGTGCTTCAGAAGTACAAAAAGCCACCCCTGAGTCCTGTTGATATTTGCAGAGGTGTCTTTGTTTGTGGCAAACTGGCTTTTACTGGGATCAGCTCAAGGCAGAGCAGGTTTGGACCGTGGGGTTTGGTGCCACTGACGGTTTGCTCCAGGCAAGTGCAGCAGCTCTTGATGCACTCCAGAAGCCACTTCAGAGCACGGAGGATGCAGGTTCCACATCCCAACTGCCCTGGGTGAGGCAGAGACTCTTCTCCCAGCCGAGCTTTGAACTGTGCTACCCCAGAACCACTGCTCTGCCTCGCCCCAGGCTGCTGGGGAGGTCCCAGCTGCTCATCTCTGCTGTCACCAGGGACCAGGCCAGCGTCTGCTGCCTCTTTTGGTGCTGCAAACCCCTCCGAAGTCTTGACCAAAGCCTTCTGCAAGGGGAGAAGGGGGTGGTTTATTGCCCCTGAGACAACCAGCACAATCCAGGCCTTTTAAAAATTGTTTTCTTCCTGTTGCAAATTGTGGTTTTGAAGACTTCTCTAGACCTACTGGATTCAGTTGGCTAAGCCAGGATCAGAGGGAGGATCAGAACTGGTGGGCTGGGTTTAACTCTCCAAAAAATGAGATGTTTTGTTCCTGTACTCTGAGACAAGTGATTGTTGCTGCTCTGATGTTAGAGCTGTGGAGGAACCCGGGGCTGGAAGAGCAGCCACATTATGGGCTTTGCTTCTCTTTTTTTACTCAATGGTACTTGGGGGCAATGGAACGGTCAATCAGGAGCAGAATTTTGGAAACTTCTCGAGTTGTTACCATTTTATACTGTTGTTTACTCTTATCTCCAATTAAAAGTTGCTTCAGAAACTTGGGGTGATGCGTTTCATCTTGAGGAAACAGAACAGAAGACAGGGTGTGTCTCTTGGCTGTCCCTGAACACCTGGGCTGCTGTGGGGAGCACAGCAGAAACATCTTTTTGGAAGGACAGGATAGAGGTGATGGACCCCTGGAAGGTGTCCCTGCCCATGGAATGGGGGTGGAACTGAGTGACCTTTAAGGACCCTCCCAGCCCAGCCCAGTCTGCAGTTTGGGGGACACCACACAGCACCACACCGTCCACTTTCACACGGGTTTTATTGTGCTCCATCTGCCTCCCTGAACCCAGGGGGAACCAGGAATGTGGGGCCGGTCCCAGCTCTCGGGGCTGAGCTCAGCTCTCAGGGCCAGTCCCAGCTCCCAGGGCCAGTCCCAGCTCCTGGGGCCAGTCCCAGCTCCCAGGGCCAGTCCCAGCTCCCAGGGCTCAGCTCCTGGGGCCAGTCCCAGCTCCCGGGGCCGGTCCCAGCTCCGGGGGCCAGTCCCAGCTCCCGGGGCCGGTCCCAGCTCCCGGGGCCAGTCCCAGCTCCAGGGGCCGGTCCCAGCTCCCGGGGCCACTCCCAGCTCCCAGGGCGAGTCCCAGCTCCGGGGGCCGGTCCCAGCTCCGGGGGCCAGTCCCAGCTCCCAGGGCTCAGCTCCGGGGGCCGGTCCCAGCTCCGGGGGCCAGTCCCAGCTCCCGGGGCCAGTCCCAGCTCCCGGGGCCGGTCCCAGCTCCGGGGGCCGGTCCCAGCTCCCGGGGCCAGTCCCAGCTCCCAGGGCGAGTCCCAGCTCCGGGGGCCAGTCCCAGCTCCGGGGGCCGGTCCCAGCTCCCGGGGCCGGTCCCAGCACGGGCTCAGCTCTCGGGGCCGGGCGCGTTCTCCCGCTCGCGGCGGCGCTGGAGGATCCGCTGGACACGGACACTGCACAGGTACCCGGCGTACACCGTCAGCAGCATCATGGAGCCCGAGAACGCCTTGTAGCCAAAGTCTGCCAGCTGCTTCCTGGACACCATGGCTGCACCTGCGAGAGAGAATCCCAGGATAGGAAGGGTTGGAAGGGACCTCGAGATCATCCAGGCTAACCCCTCGTGTCCAGGTGGGCCTGGAGTGTCTGCAGAGAGCTGTTCCCGTGCTCTGCCCCCCTCCATGGGAAGAAGTTCTTCCTCATGTTGAGGTGAGACTTCCTTGTGCTGTAGTTTATGGCTGTTGCTCCCTGTCCTGTTTCTGGGCATCACCGAAAAGAGTCTGGCACCATCCTCTGGCCCCTTGCAGATATTTATATGGATTAATAAGGTCCCCTCTCAGTCTTCTCCTCTCCAGACTAACCAGGACCAGCTCCCACAGTCTCTCCTCAGAGAGATGCTCCAGCTCCCTCAACACTGAACCCTCTCCAGCAGCTCCTTGTCTGTCCTGTTGTGAGGAGCCCAGAACTGGACAGAGCACTCCAGATGTGCCTCTCTAAGGCCAAGGGGCAGGATCCCCTCCCTGACCCGCTGGCCACGCTCTTCCCGAAGCATTCCAGGACACCACTGGTCCTCCTGGCCCCAGATCCCCTCCCTGACCCGCTGGCCACGCTCTTCCCGAAGCATTCCAGGACACCACTGGTCCTCCTGGCCCCAGATCCCCTCCCTGACCTGCTGGCCACGCTCTTCCCGAAGCATTCCAGGTCCTCCTGGCCAAGGTCACTCTGCCAGCTCATGGGCAACTTGTCTCCCAACCGGGAGCCCCAGGTCCTTCTCCACAGAGCTGTTCACCAACCAAGTGATGGTACCTGGGGCTATTCCTCCGCAGGTGCAGCATCCTACACTTGCTCTTGCTGAGCCTCATTCGGTTATTCTACTAAATCATTAGGTTTCTGTTTGCCCAATTCTCCAGCCGATGGAGGCCCCGCTGAACGGCAGTGGACGAGCCACTGCCCCACGTTTCGTATCAATCACCAGACCTGCTCAGGGTACATTCGATCCTTTCCTCCAGGTCGGTGATGAAGACATTGAAGGAGACCGGGCCCAGCAGCGGTGCCTGGTGCACTCACGGACTAGCGGCCCTCAAGAAGGCGGCGCTCAGCGGGGCCGAGAGCTCGGATTGGCGTCTCCCGTCCATCATCCCGTCCATTATCCCATGCCATCCCATCCATTATCCCATTATCCCATTATCCCATCCCATCCCTCCGCACTCACCGCTCCCGTCCCGCTCCGCCGCGCTCCCGGCCCGCGTCACGTGGCGCTGCCGCTGTCACGTGTCCCCCCCGCGCCGTCACGTGTGCCGCCGTCACGTGTGGCCTCTGGCGGGCGCGGGAAGCCCGCGCGGTGACCGCAGCGCCGCCTGGTGGCGCCCGCGCCCCCCGTCCCTCCCCTCAGGAGCCGCTCCCGCCGCCATCGCCGCCGCCGCCGCCGCCTCGGGCCGTCCGCACTCCCTGGCGTAGCCTACGTGGGTCTCCCTGTCTGAGGTGCGGGAGCCCGCAAGGGACAGTTCTTGGCCGCGCATGGATGGAGCCGAGGTTCTCCGGGCCCTGCTGCAGCCCTGAGGCTCGGAGGAGCGGTGCCATCCCAGTGGTCACGGTGGCTTCACAAGGGCTGTGGTGCCATCCTGAGGGTCCCAATGCTTCCCCGAGGGTCCCAGTGCCATTCCCAGGGCCCTGGTGCCTGCCCAGGGTCCCAATGTGTCCCCAGCCCAGAGCCTCTTTCCCCAGAGGCCACGTTCCCCCAGGCCTCCTCCCGTCCCCTCATGTGGCAGCTGCTCCCCTCAGGAGCTCCTTTTCAGCATTTGAACTCTGCTGTCCCAGCCCTGCTCTATCCAGGGCTCCCTCGAGCTCCGGAGCTGCCAGAGTCGCTCTTTCTCCCCTCATCCTCCTCTCCCCCAGCAGCAGCTCCCAGGGCTGCGGCGCTGGGATGTGCTGAGCCTGCAGAACATAATTCCAAATGGCAAAGGGAAGACTTTTTATAGGTCAGGAAATCCAGCTCCAGTGTGGGGTGTCTAAAAGCAAAGAGATCCATGTGCTGGTCCCCCCACATGAGACCTGGGACCCTCAGCAAAGGTCTGCAGGGACTTGGGCGCTTCCAGGGTCAAAGAAACATGGACAAGGGGGATGCACAAAGCATTTCCATCTCAGAGGAGCTCCCAGCCAAACACAAATCCCTGCTGGGTCCTGCTGCAGCTCCAGGCAGGTGCTGACAAGGAGTTTGTGCGAGGGAGCAGAGCTCAGGGACCCTCTCTCCTGCATGAGCCTCATATCCAAACACTTGGATTCCTGAAGCCCTTGAAGACAAAGAGAACTACAAGTCGTGCCAGCCCTGCAGGAACACGCTGGACTTCCTTTATCCTCCCTCCAAGCTCAATAAAGCTCCTCAACAGAGGAAGCCGTGTCGGCTCCCCCCATACGACAGCTCTGCTGAATTTAAAGGTCGCACAGTGCCTGCTGAGAAAACGTGGCTAATAAAAGGCACAGAAACAAATGCAGTGCCAGCAGATTAAATTCCCCTCGTAAGACACCGAGCAGAGGGTTCAGAGCCCTGGAAAGGTCACTCAGTACGGGGCTCCTTTAAAGACACACAGGGAAAAGGCGAGCCTGGGAAAAGCAGCTGGGAGGAGATGAATAAAATCCCACAGCGTGTCCTGGGAAGCCCCAACATCAGAGGAGGGGAGGCCTGGGGTGTGTGGGGCACAGTGGGGTCCTGGCCTGGCTCCTGCAAGCCCCAGGTGAGGACTCTGGACCCAGCTCAGTGTTGCAATCCCAACCCACCATAGTCCTACGGCCAAATTTTAATCCTGGAACGGTTGCTAAGACAAAGCAAGTGGGACACTATGTGACGTTGTGGCTAAACAGGGACCTACAGGGACATTCTTGCTGTTTCTGGGACAGCACAGGAGGGTGCAAAGCCAGGAGGGAACGGGCAGTGCCCTGTTCTGAGCACTCAGCAAGTCCAGCAGGCACCAACCCAGCGACAGCGACGCACTGGAGCCACAGAACAGGGAGAGCATCTCCTATCTCCTCTCCATGTTTATTGTTATTTTAAAGGTACACTGCTAGTCAGAGACCCCTTGGCTCTGGGGCTTGAATGGGGGAGAACAGGGAGCCCTGCAGCATTCCAGCCTTCCAGCCCAGGTAGGATCAGTGACCGCTGGACACGCTGGCCTGAGCAAACACCACCAGCTTCAGAGGAGCAGAGGGACACGTGGCACCTCGCAGGACAAGGGGCAAATTTCAATCCATTGAGGCCCAAAACCTCTATCCTGTTCTGGGATGTTGGACATCTCCATGTACCTGTTGTGGATCATATGCTTGTTCCTGCCCCTGTGCCAGTGGGCAGCTTGCAGCAT
This sequence comes from Monarcha castaneiventris obscurior, assembly GCA_026261815.1. Taxonomy (NCBI): domain Eukaryota; kingdom Metazoa; phylum Chordata; class Aves; order Passeriformes; family Monarchidae; genus Monarcha; species Monarcha castaneiventris. The sequence continues at coordinate 297,196 of JAMPIT010000253.1, forward strand.
CCCCACATGAGGGAAAGTGTGAGACCTTCCTCAGCTCCCTGACAGCCACACATGGAAGCACAGAGCGATGTAAAGCACAGACTGAAGCGAGCCAGAGGAAGGCAAAGTGTGGCTGTGGAGCACTTATTTCACAGCAACATGACCCAGGTGCCTTGTGGTGACCCCACCTGCCTGCTGTGCAGGTACGAGCCAGGGGTCACACCAGCAGCTCACACAGACTCGGGGGCAGTTGGTCCCCACAGTGCCAAGCCCCAGAGGACAAACTGAGACAGGGAGAGAAGTCAGGGGGCATGGAATTAGCACAGGCAAACCTGTGACAACAGGGGAGCTCCCCAGGGCTGGGGCCAGGTCTGACAGAGAGAGCAAAAGCTCTAAATAAACAAGCTCCAGAGTGTCCCTGGGTCAGCAGGAGCAGCTGGGGGAAAGCAGCACATGGCTGGCTGGCAAGGAATGCCATTGTCTGTGCTGGTGCTGCTTAGAAAGATCCTCGGTGCCTCTGGAAGTGCTCAGGAGCTCCACTCGCCAGGTGGAGCCTGGCAGGGGACTGTGCCCTCTCCACCAGACAGGGAATGCGAAAGCAGCAGCAGGTAGGGAAGAGCTGGTGTCACCCAGAGTGGCCCCATGGGGCTAAGAGGGAGGCCTTGGGACACTGTTTGCCCTCTCAGGCACTGCCCAGCCCTTATCTATCATGATGGCCAGGCAGAGTCCTTCCCAGAGCTGAATCCACAGTGGCAAGAGGAAGTGGAAGGAGGAAGATGCTCAGCCCTGCTCAGGGCAGACCTTAGACAGCAGCAGAAATTAAATGAGCCCTTCAAAGAGAGAAAGAGGTCAGCAGGTACCTCTGTGCCAGGCTCAGTGTCCAGGGCAGCGTCCAGGGCTGGGGAAGGGAACCTCTGCCCTTCCAGCAGTCTGCAAAGGCTCCCAGGAGACCTGGACTCTGTCCAAGGCTGTGGCAGCAGCTGAGGTTGTTGGTGTGGGCAGGAGCTCTCAGCACATCTCGGCAGGGCCTGTGGTCTGCAGGCAGAGCCCCTTACATGTGCTCAGGGTGGTTCTGGAGACACGTGATGAAGTCAGTGACAGGTTTTCCCTCGTAGCAGATCCGATACACAGCAGTGAAGAGGGGGAACCTGTGGGCAGACAAAGAAAGTCACCAGAAATGGCAAAGTCAGAGCACCTCCACTTCTGTCATGGTATGCAGGAGCAGGTGGGCCAGTGGCCCTGTGCCCCATCCCACAGGCCATTCCTGCCCAGCTGGTGTGACATGGGCAGTGCAGAGACACCAAGGGGCTTTCCCCTCCTGCTGCTTCTGAAAAGGTCCCAGCCCCACCCCAACGAAGCACACAGAGATTCCAGCACTCACTTCTCCACTACGTTCTTGCTCTTGAGGATTCGATGGAGCTCAGCAGATGTCTGGGGACCTTGCAGCTTCTGCCCATTCAGCATCTCCTTCTCCAGCTGTTCGATGGACTGAAACAACCCAGCAGTGAGGAGCTGGACCTGCAATCCGGCTGCTGCGCCACGTTCCTGCTCTGGAGCTGGGCTGCAGCACCAGCCAAGTGCAGGCAGAACCCACAGTGCTAACTGGGATCACCTCCCTGCCTGCTCACCAGGTTGATGTAGGTATCATAGGATCAGGGAATATCCTGAGTTGGAAGAGACCCACAAGGATCATCCAGTTGAACTCTTGGCCCTGCACAGACACCCCAACAACCCCACCCTGTGCCTGAGAGCGTTGTCCAAACACCCCTTGGACTCTGGCAGCCTTGGGGAGCCCGACCACCCTCTGGGTAAAGAACCTTTTCCTGATATCCAACCTAACCCTCCCCTGACACAGCTTCCTCCACACACGTTATCAGTGATGGCTGCTTCCAGCTCTGCTCACCTTCCCAGTCTTGGCAAAAGCCTCGGCGACCTTGCGGTTGCGGCCCCCATAGCAGGTGGTGATGAGGTCTGCAACACCACAGCTCTCCAGGAAGGTGGAGGGGGTGACGGGGCCCTTACAGAAGAGTTTGGCAAAGCCAATCATCTCCATCAGGCCCAGGCGGATCACAGCAGCCTTCGTGTTGTCGCCGTAGCCAAGCCCATCACAGAAACCAGCTCCTACAGCCACCACATTCTGGAAAACAATGGAAACATGGAGGGATCTCTTCCCAACAGAGCTCAGGGCTTGGCTGCATCCATGAGCAGCCTGTGTGATCCCAAGCACTCGCTGCTGTCTGTGCCAGTGCCCACCATCCCTCCTCCCCCGAGCTCCCTGCAGAGCCCTGCAGACCCCCAGGCTCTGCTAACCAAGCCCTGCACACCCACCTTGAGAGCCCCACAGATCTCCACAGTGTCAGCTTCCTGCACCACTGACACACGGAAGTTGGGTGTCTGCATGAGGTCCTTCAGCATCTGCCCGTGCTTCATGTTCTTGCAGCCTGAGGAGACAAAGGGACGAGGAAGAAGATGATGGGGAAGACCCTGAGGTGGGTCCATGCTCTCACGAAGGTCATCCAGTGAGAGGAACCTATTGCCCAACCGATGGACGTTGCTTAACATTTGCAGGTCCACACAGAGCCAGGCACACATTGCCTGACAGATAAGCAACGTTCAACCTTGGCATTCCCAGAAGACAGGGACAATCCCTGCTGCTGTGTTAAGCAAGACAGAAATGACCTACTGAATGCTCAGTGGGTTAAAGGCATCTTCAAAGGTTGCAAATTTGGGGTTGGAGCTTTTTGTCCTCCTTGTCCCTGCAGGGTCCTGTGTGCTCGCAGGGATTGTGGGCTCTGCTCCACCTCCCCAGCCTCCTGCCCAGCGTGTTTGCTGTTGTTTAATAAAACAGACACTTTGAATGCCACAACTTCTGACCCAGCAAACGGTTCTGTTTGCTTTGGCTCCATGCACAGTTCCCAGCGGTGTGGAGGATGTTGGAACAGTCACCAGATGAACTTCCAAGCAGCCCTGGCTGGCAATAACATGAGATCCAGGTGGGCATCCTGTGAAGCCCAAGGAAATCAAGGATGGAACTTATTCCTAAAGGGCCTCTTGGTGCCCACTCCTTTAATTTGTGCCAGGCAGCTGCCTGATGCTGGGCCCATGCTGGCAGGAAATTTTAGCTACACAACTCTGTTGTTAATGAAGCGAGTGATCCCATCATAAACCCAGGGAATGAGCTCAGCCAGCTCCCATGGAGTCTCCTGTCTTCCCAGGGAACAGGGCCAGTTCACCCGAGGCAGCAGGACTCTGAGCTGCACTGTGCTACACCCTTTGCCTCTTCCTGTTCATCACAAATTAAAGCTGCTAACGAGGAGGGATGCTGGCTCCTTACCGATGGTGGTTTCACAGAACTTCTCTTCTGCCACTTCACTGGCAATATTGGCCCCCATGAGCACGTTCATTTCTATTCCCAGTTTGTCATGGATGATATCTGAGATCAGCCTCAGCCCATCTGGTCCTTCATCCACGCCCTGGGAGACAGCCAGGGACAGAGATCACAGAATCAATTAGACTGGAAAAGATCTCTAAGGACATTGAGCATTGACATCTCTAAGGACTTGGACTGAACACCACCTTGCCAACCAGACCATGAGCACCTGCCCCTCCTGGACACCAATCCTGCCATTCCCTGTGCTGCAATGCTCTGACTGATCCTGATGCTCAGAGCTGCACCCTGCTCCTCTCAGCACCTGAGATCCCTCACCCTTCCCCATCAACACCTCCAAATCCCCACAAAGACTCTGCCCCCACTTCCCTTCTTCCCCCCACTGCCCATTTCTGCTCCAAAATCCCTGGATTCCCTTAGCAGCCCCTCCAAGCCAGGCTGCTTCCAGCTCCCCTGCCTTGGGCCAGCACCCTGGCGAGTGCTGCTCCTGCTCACACCTTGATGAGTGACATCCCAACAGCCTCTTTCTTCACGTGGCCCTTGAGCTGGTCACAGACTTTGCCAATGAACTGGTGGGGCACCACGAACAGGAGGACATCAGCCCCTGCACAGGCTTTGAGCAGGTCTGGCTCTGCCACCTGAATAGAATGTGACTGTTGTTAGGGACTGGGAAGCTGGAAGGGAAGGAAGGGCCCAAAGTCACCATGCTGAGGTCCCTGCCAGAGCTGGCAGGGCAGAGGGGCTGGAGCAGAGTGGGATGATGCCAGCTCAGAGGCAGCCACATGGCCTCCAGCCCAGTCTGTGGGATGCCAGAGCAGGGGCAAAGGTGGGCAGTGAGAGCAGCCAGGGCTGCAGCTCATCCAAGCACAGATGAAGGTCAGAGGGAGGGCGTAACTGAGCCCGCAGAGCCCGGCGCATCCCCTGCCTTCACACCCGGCGGTTCCAGCAGCCCCCAAGAGCTGCTGGCCTCTCCCCAGAGCCCAGCTGTCAGCTCTGCCCCTCGGAGAGGCTGCTGGCAGCCCACACTCACCACGTTGGGGGGCAGCTTGTGCCCCGGCAGGTACTTGACATTCTCGTGCTCCGTGTTGATGATGTCCGTGAGCCGCCGGCCGCCCACCTCCTCCTCGAGCACCCACATGTTCACCTGGCTCTCGAAGCTGCTCAGCCTCGCTGTGTTGCTGCCGGCGATCTTGGCGATGGCCGAGCCCCTGCGAGGGCAGAGGGAGGCTGTGACTGTGAGCACTGGGGAGCCCAGGGCACCCTGAAGGAAGGGGCACGGCTGGCAGCGGCTACCGGGGGTGCCGGGGGGGCACGGGGGAGGACAGGGACCGCGCTGTGCTCGCCGAGAGGGCACCCGGGTGCCCGGCGCTCACCAGTTGCCAGAACCCACGATGCAAACCTTCTTGCCACCCATGGTGCCGGGGCCGGGGCACTGCGGGCGCAGAACCCGCCGCTGCTATTTCAAGGCTGCCCGGAGCAGGGGCGGCCCCGGCCCGCCCCCGGCCCCGCCTCGCCCCGGGGGCACCGGGCACCCGCTGCAGGCACCGCCGGTGCTCGGCAGGTGCAGAGCGCTGCCCTGAAGCAGCTCAGATCCCGCAGAACCACGGAATATTCTGAGTTGGAAGGGACCCACAAGGATCGTTGAGTCCAAGCCCTGGCCCTGCACAGGACACTCCAACAATCCCACCTGTGCCTGACAGCGTTGTCCTTGAGCTCTGGCAGGGTCAGGGTTGTGACCATTCCCTGGGGAGCCTGTTCAGTGCCTGAGCACCCTCTGGGGGATAAAATCCTTTTCCTAATACCCATCCCAACCACCCTGACACAGCTCCAGCCGTTCCCCGGGTCCTGTCGCTGTCCCAGGGAGCAGGGATCAGAACTGCCCCTCTGCTGCCCCTCGTGAGGAAGCTGCAGACCCCGCGAGCCCGGTGACTCGTGACTGCTGAGCCTTTCTGCATTAAAGCATTTCACTGTCCCCCTCTTGCTAAAAAGTGCCATTTCCCCACCACGAAGGAACAAGAACCGCCTGGTGCAGCCCCAGAACTCTGCTCCTGCCCCCATCACAGCCTGAGGCAGCAGCACTTTCCTCTTCACACAGAGGATCGCTTCCCTTGCCCCAGGGGCTCCAAGGTCTGCAGCAAGGCATTTACATTCTAGAAACAACCAGGGTGAAGAGAAAAAAAATCCCCTTTTGCATAATTTTAAACCCCTGCATGTAAACTTTAATACCGTTTCCTCCAAATTCTGCCCTACTCCCCTGGGATGTCCAACAGGCAAAGCGGACACGGGGCAGTTCAGGATTTATTAGCCCTGGCCACTGGATTTCCAGTTTTGCTTAAGTTACTTTGTTTACCACAAAAGCATTTTGCAAAGGCATAGCAGAGTCTGCAAGCTGGGAGATCCCTCCATGAAGGGCTCGCTATAAATGGCCAAAATATGAAGAGCATTTTCTCTCCAGTCACTTAACCCTGCTGGCTTTGAAAAGAAGAAAGCAGAGATAATAATCCTGTCCCTTCTCTGGGAGTCACCAGTCTCATCCCCCATGGCAGCTGGGAGAGTGTGGCTGTCAGCACGGAAGGAGGAGGACAGCTTCTGTCACAGGAGTCTTTTATTAAAACTGGGTGACATCTACAAGGATACAGTACAAAAAAAAAAAATTTGGTCCATGGAAAAAACCGTAATATTCAGTTAAGAAAAGCAGTTACTCTGCAACAGCTACGTTTGCCTATGTAGGACTCAGCATCCCTCCTGTGGGAGTACCCTGAGGAGTCAGGGGCTGCTTCTCCAGCACCAAGACCTTCACCCCAGTACCACAGAGGAGCATTTCAGAAGGGCAAAGGCGAGGGGAAGTCGAGAGTCTATTACTCACAGACATGTAGTAACACAGACACAAGGAGTAGTAGGGCCACCCAGGCGCTCCAACTCACAGCAGCTCCCCAGCCACACTGAACTGGGTGAGGGCTCATCAGTAACATGATCCTGCAGCTATTCCAAGAGTCAGACGAACTTCTGAGTCCATTTGCATTACAGTCCCGAGCAGAAACACTGGGATTGGGGTGAAGAGGAGCTATTTCATTCTCCTAAGCCTGACCACCAGTAACTCATTCCAGGAGGAGGCATCGGGGCTGCTACTCCTCACAGTGGAGAAAATCTATTTGTACATTCCTGAACCATGCTGGGTCCTATGGCAGCCCCACAGCCTAAAACTTGACTAAAAACCACAGGAGCTTCAGCACGGAAATACCTGCTAACTCACATATATGCTTGGAAAAATGTCCATTTCCAAGGACTGTCCTGTTACACCCTTGGATCCACACGAAGGAGCCTCTGGTCCCCACAGCAAGTGACACAGGACAACTGTCCCAAAGGAATGAGCCTGTAACACTGTCCCTGCAGAATTCCAGGCAGCTGCTGCATCCCTTCTCCCTGCTCCAGGGAGAACAAGCAGCCACGTGGTTTGCTGGAACCCACTTGCAGGTGTTCAACGTGCAGAGCACTGCATCACTCCAACGCTTCCACATCCCTGCAGGAAGCCAAGGCCTTGTCTCCCTGTGATCCCAGCCTGGGACAGTCCATCACAGAACACAAAGGGAATGGGGAAGGGAAAAAGGGAGAAGGGAAGAAGCGATTCTCTACACAGTTCAGTTACTTCCTCAAGGAGGAGAGTGACCTATGAGGCAGCCCAGTGCAGCAGCACCCTCCGAGGAGGGGGTGAGGGCAGGGAGGTATGTCAGCTCACGGCATCCTGCCCACGACAGCGCCTGGCACGGGCTGTAAAACGTGGCAGGGAAGAGCCCAGCCACACCTTAAAGCAGAGCCAGGCTTCAGAGCCAGCTCTGAGTGCCCAACCAGGTGCTGGTTGGGGAGGAATGGGCTGAGAGAATGCTCTGAGTCACTCTGGCTACCGGGGACACTACGGGCAGTGCGGAGTCACGGGGATGCTCGTGGAAGCCTTGGGACTGACAAGGCAACAGTCAGGAAGAAAACCAGGTAGAAATGTGTGCTCATTGGAGCCTGTCTGCTTGCCACAGCCCATGAGACCCCAGGTGTCCTGGACTTGCCCCAGCAAGGGACAACGCCAGGATGAATAACGTGGGCCTGGCTGCCGGAGTGGGATTCTGTGAGCTGGAACAGTGAGCTCTGCAGCTCTGTCTCCACAAACAGCTGTGATGCTTCTGCCTGGGGAGCAGCAGAGCAGCCTATGTGTTCCGGATCCCCAGGGCCTGCTCCAATTCCTGCCGTCTCTGCTGCACCTGCAAGAGGAGCCGAGTCGCAGCATTAACACCCTCGGGTGCTGCAGCACCAGAGCACCCAGCTAACACAGGAGCCACTGGGAAAGGGTGAGCTCCAACTGGGAGCAAGATGCAACCAGCACCTTCCCCCAGCACTGTGCACCCCAAGGAGGGACAGGCACAGAGAAGGACCCCTCACCTTGGAGTAGAAGTATCGGCACACGGCCTCCTGAGCCCACGGCTGGAAGTAGAACTCGGCTCTGCGCTCCTCCTCGGGATTCCCAACGACATCAGTCATTGTCTGGGGAGCACAAAGACACAACAGCTCAGCGAGTGAAAAAGCTCTGGCTGTGCTGAGCAAACCCATCCCCTCCCCTTTCCTCACAGACATCTCAGTGTACTCAGGTCAGCTTCTTATGCTTGACTCAAATCCCAGCCTCGCTTTCTGAGGAGGAAATTGCCTCTTTCTCTCTGTGGGAGCTCATTCTAATGAGGGAAAAGTGTGAACTGGACCACCTTCCACACAAGACAAAGCTTTTACCTTCAAATCCCGGCACTGGGACTGGAGCCAGTCGTTGATGAAGCCCTGAGGATCTCGGGCAAAGCTCAGCATGAACTCACGCTGTGTCTTCAGCTGGTTGATGGTCTCAATTGTTTCATGGATCTGAAGGAGACAAATACAGAACAGAACAGCTGAACAGGGAAGAAGTCAGAAACATTAAGAGATCCAACACACGAAGGCAAATTCTTACACTCTCTGATGACTTACACTTACCAGGATTTTCAGTTCCCAGTTTCCTGCTCTAAATATTACCAATTTTCCTGTAGACCGTTTGCTTTAAAAATTACATTTCCAGGTACAGCCACATGTTTGTAAGCACAGCTCATCCCACTGCAGCTTCCAAACAACAGAGCACTCCTGTCCCATCCAGAGACACATCCCTGCAGACCTGAAGGAGCTTTTCCTACCTTGTTATCCAGAGCAGCAATTTCCTGCTGACTGGCTGTGGAGAGCAGAAAGGAATTCATCTGAGTTTTCAGGGTATCATCCACCTCCACATCAATGTCATAGCAGGCTGTTTTCTTCTGGTCATTTGGGTCAACACTGGGGACATCCACAAGAAGCCAAAATCAGGGAGTAGCTCCAGAAAGAAGGAAAAATCTGGGACTAATCCAAGAAAGCTGCAAATGCAGCTCCTCTGGGATGTTGCAGCAAAGGGACTGCAGGCAGGGACAGGGACAAGCCATGCCACTGTCAGCCTCAGCCCCAAAAGCAGCAAAAGCCCACTGATGGCTTTGCAGCAAAAGAAATGAGTGAATACTCCAAGGTTTCTATCCACAGCAAAGCACAGCAGGGACGTGGGAGTGCCTTTGGAAGAGGGATGTGGCAATGAGAGAGGAGGCTGTTCTTGTACAAAGGAACAGCCTTGTACAAAGGCAACGTGGGAACTGCTGCTGACAATCAGGACACACCACATTGTCCTCCCGTGCCAGCCTCATCCATCCCTCCCCTCTCCTTCCTGGAAACAGGAACTCAGGTGGAGCAGCCTCACCTGATCACGTGATTGATGATGATCGGCTCAGGGGGCATCAGCAGGGCGTGAAGCCTTTGTGGGATTTCAGAGAACTTCATCCGCTGTGACTCAAATATCTGTGACAGAGACAGGGCTGAGGGAGGAGCAGGGGCTCGCTGCAGCCACCCCCAGCTGCCCACAGGGGGAAACTGATCCAGGTGCTGCTGTTCCTGCCCTGCCCTTCCTCACCTGCTGCAGGTACTTGTCACAGATGACAAACTCCCTCTCGTGGGGGTCCTGCAGCTTGTGGGTTTTGATGTACTGCCACAGGGCCTGGATGATCACGGGCCGGGTCTGGGTGTGGATGCCCAGGAGCCGAGCCAGGCGTGGGTCCAGTTTGAACTGGGGAGGCTGAACAAAGAGCACAGAGAGGTGAGGTGGCCCCAGACACAGGTAAGGGCACATGCCCAGCACTGCTGCTCCCAGCATGGAATCATGGAATGGTTTGGCTTGGGAAGGAGCTTAAAGAGATCTCATTCCACCCCCTGCCATGGGCAGGGACACCTCCCACTACCCCAGGCTGCTCCAGGCCCCGTCCAGCCTGGCCTTGGACACTTCCAGGGATCCAGGGGCAGCCACAGCTTCTCTGGCCACCCTCTGCCAGGGCCTCCCCACCCTCACAGGGAGGAATTTCTCCCTACTGTGCTACCTGGTAATCCAGCATCAGCAGGACAGTGCAGCGCACGTTCACATCTCCTGGCCTCTTCACCTGGAATCCGTCCGTCTCCTGAGTCGTAGCAGTCCTGTGCCACTGGAACAGGAGAGGGAATTCAGAAGCCCTCCCCACACATGATTCCCCCTGCTCCTGCTGGTGGGCACCCAAAAGCTTTGCCAGTAAATCCCATCCAACTAGAGAAAGCTCCAGTTCTTCCCCCTTAGAGCTTGAAACAAGAGTCAGTACATTTGTTCCAACCTTTGGCAAGTGAGAGGAAAAGCCAAAGTGAGAATTCAAGAGCTCCTGGCTATCAGGAGCCTCAAGGATTCCCACCTGCCAAGTTATAAATGACACACAAACCCAACCTGCTGAAACACCAACCCACTTTTTAGAGGAAACACAGCAAAAAGCAGCTCACCTCTACTAGGTGATTGTCAGGGCCATACAGGTCTTTATCAAGTTCAATGACCAGAGATTTAAAGAAGGACGAAAATTTTCTTTTCTGCTTGGTGGCATCATATTTGGACAGAGCAGACTGCAAGCAACACAGGGAGGAAGAGGGTTAGGGCAGCAAGTCTCAGCACTCAAGCACAGCCACCGTGCACGACAGCTCCTGTAAGTTCTGAACACCTGAATTCACCAACGTGTGCTCAAAAATCAAGTTCCCAAGTGAGAAAGGGAAAGACTGGAGTTAAAGATGAGCTCGCAGGAGTTAAACCCCTCAGCAGTTACGTACAGTGCCAGTGCCCTGGTTCTCAGAGCCGGGGACACAAGTGCCACTGAGCTGCTCTCACCAGTGATTCTCACAACTCTAAGAACTTTGGACAACTCATGTCCTGCCATGGGGATACCCATCGGTCTCCAAGCTGGCTCTCGGGTCTCGTCACCACCAGACTCCTTGGAAAACAGAGATGAAGGAGGATATCAAGCCCTAGCTGTGCTCTCAGACATTAAGAAACTGGTTTCATTGCCAATTCCAGATCCACAGTCTCCTCTGAGGTTGGGTACTTCCCACTTACATCCTCCAACAGCCGTCCTTCCACCCGGAGCTCCCAGGAGGCGACGGTTCCTTCGCCATCCTCCGCATCCGACTTGGCTGGGTTGAAGGTGTTGGAGATAAAAATGCGCAGCTTTCGCTTTTGCTACGAGAAAAAGCAGCAGCTCAGGGTTAATCCTCACCTACAGGGTCACCTGTCCTGCACAGGTTTTGCTAAAACTCAGCTCAGTGTTTTCAGCTGCCTCACGTTCCCCTTCTCCTGGGGCACACAGAGAGGACAGAGGTGTTGCTGTCCCAATTCTTGCCTGTGTCCAGAGCACTGGGACCCCTGCTACGCCACACTCACAGGACATGACCCTTCAGTGCCCTCCTGCTGCCTGAAATCAGGAGCCTCCAAACCCTGGATCCAACCCACGGCCTCCCCTACCTTGATGGGGCGTTTCAGAGCCTCCTGGATATCCAAGCGTTTCCTCATGATGGTCTGGTCCAGCTTCCTCTCAAAGGCCAACAAGTCCATGTAGGCCTGGGATTCGGGCACAAGCTCCCTGATCTGGGGCCAAGCAAAGATGGAAATGCCCATGAGCTCCCCAAAGTGCCCCAGGCTGCCTCACCTCCCCCTGAGCCCCTCCCTGCATCCCACTCACCCGCTGAGGGAGGATTTTATCTGCCATCTTCTTCTTCTTGGCGCTGCCAGGGGCAAGAGGAAAAACAGGAGTGAAAATGGGAACAGGAACTCACAAAGCTGCAGCACTGCTGGGCCCTCCTTGCTCCAGTGGGATTAACTGGTTATCCCAACCTTTCCCACCCCTCTGAGCACTCGGAGAGGGAGTTACATCTCTTGGAAAGTTGGTTTCACCCACTGGAAAGGGCGTTGCATCCCTTGGGGAGGTGCTTCTGACACAACCAAGGGATTCTCCAGCCTCAAGCAACTTTGGAGTGGCTTTTCTAGGAACAGCGTTTTAAATGAATTCCATTCTCCCTGGGGCTTCACATCAGGATGCAGGAATGTGACAAACTCAGCCCTGCCCAGTGTTATCTGTGAGGAGTCCTCCAATCCCAGGAGAATGCCCAAGGACCTGACAGAACCTTTCAGCCTCCTGAGCGCTGCAGGATGGCCGAGAACTCCGGAATCCTTGAGGTTGGAAAAGACCTTCCAGACCCTCGAGTCCAACCTGTGCCCGACCTCCACCCTGTCCCCAGCCCAGAGCTCTGAGTGCCACGTCCACTCCTTCTCTGGACACCTCCAGGGATGGCAACTCCACCACCTCCCTGGGCAGCCCCTCCCAAGGCCGGACAATTTCCACGAAGAAATTCCTCCTGAACCCCAAGACAGCCCAGGAGATGGATGGGTTCTCTGCCCAGGAATGCTCCCATTGTCTGGGGATGCCCCGGGATGTCCCAAACAGCCCCGGGATGTCCCCGTTAGCCCCGGGATGCCCCCAATAGCCCCGGGATGCCCCCAATAGCCCCGGGATGTCCCCAACAGCCCCGGGATGTCCCCAACAGCCCCGGGATGTCCCCGTTAGCCCCGGGCTGTCCCCGTTAGCCCCGGGATGAGCCTTCTCCCCGTGCCTTACTTGTGGTTGCGGTTGGGCACCGCCTGCGGCTGCACCTGCTGAAGCTGCTGCGGCGCCGGCCTCTTGCGAGCCTGGTCCAGCCCGGCCTGCGCCAGCGCGGGCCGCACCGCGGGGCTCCCTCCGTACCCGGGAGGACCCATGGCCGGGCCCTGTGGCGCTAGGCGGCCGCCCGGCAGCATCCCGGGGCGCTGCGGAGAGAAGAGACCCGGTCAGCGCCCGCCGCGCCCGGCCCCGCGCCCCGCCCCGTGCCGCCCCGCCTCACCGGGTAGGCGGCTCCGGGCAGCGGCGAGCGGTACAGGCCCTGCCCCGGCGCCGGGCCCATGCGCACCGCCCCGCCCGGCGCTCCCGGGCCCAGCGAGGCCCCGGGCGCGGCCCCGGCGCCGCCGCCGCTCGCAGGCCCCGACTGGAACCCGGCCCGCGCCGCCATCTTGTCCCGCACAAAGGGAGCGGAACCGGAAACGGCCCCGCAGGGAGCGCGGAGCGCCGGGGAGGAGCCCCCCCCCCCCGCCGCGGGCAGCGCCCTCTGCCGGCGGGGAGGACCGAGCGGCGGGGTTCGGGGGGGAATTGGGGCCGGGAGGATTTGGGAATGCGGGGAGGGGGATCGGGGGTGGGAACGGGGACCTGGAGGGGTGGGATCGTCCCAGAAGCTGGGAAGGCCGTGACTACACCCCCTGTCCCCTGGTGGTGGAGCCTCACTTGCTCCGGGATGTGCTCGGAGGGAGATGGAAGTGGCTACCCCAGGGATGAGGGGCTCCAATGTGCCCCAGAACTGCCCTCCATCACATTCGGGAGGAATTTCTTCACTAAAAGGGTGGTCTGGCCTTGGAAGGGGCTGCCCTGGGCTCCAATGTGCCCCAGAGCTGCCCTCCATCACATTCAGGAGGAATTCCTTCACTAAAAGGGTGGTCTGGCCTTGGAAGGGGCTGCCCTGGGCTCCAATGTGCTCCAGAGCTGCCCTCCATCACATTCAGGAGGAATTTCTTCACTGGAAGGGTGGTCTGGCCTTGGAAGGGGCTGCCCTGGGCTCCAATGTGCTCCAGAGCTGCCCTCCATCACATTTGGGAGGAATTTCTTCACTGGAAGGGTGGTCTGGCCTTGAAAGGGGCTGCCCTGGGAGGTGGTGGAGTGCCCATCCCTGGAGATGTCCAGGGAACAACTGGACGTGGCACTGGACATGGCACTCAGGTGCTCTGCTGGGGATCGGCCACAGCTTGGACTTGGTGATCTTTTCCAACCTCAGGGATTCTGGGATCTTAGGGATGAAGCTTCTGGGGAAAACAAATGGCCACGAATGGGTCCAGTTTGTGTAGGTGCAGGCTGAGCACCAGGGAAAGGATTCCTGTCTCCCCTGGGCTTCCACGGACACTGGAGTTAAAGGCCACTTTCTGCAAGTATTAACATTAAGTTCCTTTTCCCTGAAGGAGTTTCCTGTGCTCAGAGAGAGAAAAATGGACACAAATCCAGTCAGCATTAATCCATGGAAAAAGCCAAGTGCGCAGTCACACCACGAGTATTAATTAAACAATTAATGATGATCATCTGATGAGCGCTGCCTCCAGCCCTGGGTCCCAGCACAGGGAGGATGTGGAGCTGCTGGAGCGAGTCCAGAGGAGGCATCAAGATGAGCAGAGGGATGAAGCAGCTCTGCTGGGAGGAAAGGCTTGGAAAATTGGGATTTTTCAGCCTGGAGAAGAGAAACTCCGGGATGACCCCATTGTGTCCTTCCTCCTTTCTCCTGCCCCGAGGGTTTGGTGGAGCAGCTTTGGAAATGCCTCTCCTGCACCCCCTGGCAGCTCCACGGGAACTTCCCTGCCCAGCCAGCGGCACCCAGGGCTGTGATTGTCTCTCAGCAGCCAGCCAGGGGTGACCGGGAATTCTGACCCCTGAGGGGAGCTGCTGGAATCTCGGCATCTCCACAGACCCCGAATGAGCTGAATGTCTCTGGATCCCAGACGGGCTGAAAGTCCTCAGATCCTGAACAGGCTGAGGCTCCCAGACCTCAGATGAGCTGAGGCTCCCTGGATCCTGATCGGGGTGAGGTTCCCTGGATCCCAAACAAGCTGAAGCTTCAGATCCTGAAGATCCCCAGATCCCAAACAGGCAGAATCCCTGGACCCCGACCAGGCTGAGGCTCCCAGACCTCAGATGAGCTGAGGCTCCCTGGGTCCTGATCGGGGTGAGGTTCCCTGGATCCCAAACAGGCTGAAGGTCCCTGGATCCTGATTGGGGTGAAGTTCCCTGGATCCCAAACAGGCTGAGGCTCCCTGGATCCCAAACAGGCTGGAGCTTCAGATCCTGAACAGACTGAAGGTCCCCAGATCCCAAACAAGTGGAATCTCCAGATCCCGACCAGGCTGAGGCTCCCAGACCTCAGATAAGCTGAGGCTCCCTGGATCCTGATCGGGGTGAAGCTCCCTGGATCCCAAACAAGCTGAAGCTTCAGATCCTGAAGATCCCCAGATCCCAAACAAGCAGAATCCCTGGATCCCGACCAGGCTGAGGCTCCCAGCCCACTCCTGGTGTCCCACGATGCTCCGATGGACCAGGACGCGTTGGGATCCTGCCCCTGGAAAGAGCAACTTTCGCACATCCCATCCAGGAGCCGCTCCCGGTGGTACCTGCCCGGTAACCACGGGAATCGCAGCGCTGCGCTGCCCGTGGGGCTCGGACACCTCGTCCGAGTCCTCCCGGAGCCCTGGGAGAGCCGGGCCGTGCCAGATGGACGGGGTGACCTGGTCCCAGCACAGCTCCAGCCGGCGCTGGGAGGGGATTACAGCTCCCGGAGCCGGGAATGCCGCGGGGAGGGAGCGGGCACGGCTCTGGCTGGGATTAATCGCGTTCATTAACGCCCTCCTGGCCCCGCCGTTCTCCTCCAAATCCCACCCCTTGGCCTTTGCGGCTCCAGAGCAGGGGGAGACTGCTCTAGTTGAGATGCAAAACACTCCTCTGCCATTTCCAGGAGCCGCGGGGACGTGGTCGGAGCCAAGGGACCGGGGGGAGGCTGGGGAGGAGGATGAGTGTTGGCATTTCAGCGTTCCCTGCCCACTCCCACTCCCTATTGTTCAGTCTCCATGGAGTCCTGAGGGCTTTTTTTGGATGCCCGGGGTTGGATCTGCTCTGTCGTTAACTTTTGCTCTTCGTAGCTGGAAATGTTTAGGTGCGCTTGTATTCGGGTTGTGCTGCCGGGGTAAAATCACCTGGTGGGGTAAAATTCCACCTGGTGACTCCTGTTGGACCTCGGGTGGGTCCCGAGGTGTTGGAGCTGTCGGGAATTCTCAGCTCCGTGTGCGTTAATTCTCCTCTCTCCCTGCTTGGGAGCGGCACTCAGCTCCCTCCTCCAGCCCCGTGTCCCTCGGGACGAATTCCCAAGGCAAGGCAGCGAGGCCGGAGCACCCAGGAAAGGGAGGCTCAGCCCAGCCTCAGCTCTGATGTAGAGGACGCTCTGCATGTCCCAGGCAGCGCTAAAAGCCCAAAGCTTTTGTCCTCCCCCTCCCTTTCCTTCGGCTCCAGGAGCAATCCCGGGATGAGGCTGTCCCCAGCTGCCTCCTCGGGGGAGCAGCTCAGCAAGAGAGAAAGGCTCGGCGTGGGGGGAGTTATAGCATTTATATCATTCTTTATATCATCGTTGTTAAGAGTAGCAGGTATTGATGTACAATGCATCTGTCATCTTATTGTGCTTCCTATGAAAATGTGTGTACATAGTACAGATACCGGAGAGAATTCCACACTTTATACACTTGAAGGCATTCAGAGATCAGTACCAGAAAAAAAAAAAAAAAAGAAAAAAAAAAAAAAAAGAAAAAATGGCACAAGAACAAGGCCTAAATGCTACTGGATGGGTATCTACACTGGCATGATGCATATAGATATATATATATATATGTACACATATATATATAGTCATATATATTATATATAAGAAATATAAAATGCCGATGACATAATAACAAAAAAAGCGTTTTCTTCAACAGGTGAGCCTTAAGGTCAAATCCCAGCCCCATCTTTAAAAGCTTGAATGGGAAAGAGAAAGAAAGAAAGAAAATAAATAAATGAAACGCGATGAAACGTTAGGAGAAATCCATAAGAAAATTTATGGATGTGGCCGACCCGTCGTCTTTGGGTGATCGCTGGATACAAAGGACTGACCCCCAGTTCCTAATTTTGGTCAGGAAGCAAATAAAAAGAATAAAAATGACAAGAATAAAAACAAAACCGCAGTTTAGAAACAACAACAACCAAAAAAACCAAAAAAATTACTAAAAAGACTTATTGCAAAAGCTCTTAAAGATAAGTAGCACTTGGGCCCGGCGAGGGCTCTGGCCTGGGGGCTGGGAGATGGGCTGGGGGGGCCAAAGGGGGACCCTGGAGGGGAGTGGTGGCTGCTGGCAGCCCCGGGGGGCAGCGATTCGGTGGCCACGGACCCCCGGCCAGGGCACGGCTGTGCCGGGGAGGGGCAGCGGCCACCCTGGGAACCCAAAAACACTCCAAACCCCCCTGGGCAGCGGCTCCTGGGGGCTCAGCGGGGCCGGAGCTGCGGCCCCAGAGCCCCCCGTGAGCCCTGGTGGGGTCTGGGCTCCGGTGCCCACCCAGCCACGGTGGTGCCAAGGGGGTGTCCCCGGCTGGACCGGGCTGGGGGCTGCAGCCAGATGGGGCCAGGGGTTTCCTTCTGCCTTCCTCCCCGAGGAGGTTTGGGGGCCACAGGGTTCCCTGGGGACGGGAGGGGCTCCAGGGCAGTGCTGGAACTGGCCAAGCTGCCCAGAGCCCGGGAGGGGTGGGCAGGGAGGGACAGTGCCCGGTGTCCTCAGAGCCGAGGTGGCACCTCCCAGCTGAGCCCCCTCCGGTGCTCCCGGGGCTGCTCCCGGGGCTGCTCCCGGGGCTGCTCCTGGGGATGCTCCTGGGGCTGATCCCGGGGTTGATCTCGGGGTTGATCCCAGGGCTGATCCCGGGGCTGCTCCCGGGGATGCTGCTGGGGCTGATCCCGGGGCTGCTCCCGGGGTTGATCTCGGGGTTGATCCCAGGGCTGATCCCGGGGTTGATCCCAGGGTTGATCCCGGGGCTGCTCCTGGGGATGCCCCTGGGGCTGATCCCGGGGCTGATCCCGGGGCTGCTCCCGGGGCTGCTCCCGGGGTTGATCTCGGGGTTGATCCCAGGGCTGATCCCAGGGTTGATCCCGGGGCTGATCCCGGGGCTGCTCCCGGGGTTGATCCCGGGGCTGCTCCCGGGGTTGATCCCAGGGCTGATCCCGGGCTGATCCCGGGGTTGATCCCGGGGCGGCTCCTAGGGCTGATCCCGGGGCTGATCCTGGGGATGCTCCTGAGGATGCTCCCGGGGCTGCTCCCGGGGCTGATCCCGGGGCTGATCCCGGGGCAGGGGCCAAGGAAGACGTTCCGGACAGGTGGAGGAGCTGCGTCTTCATGCAGGGAGCGCCCGGGCGAGGCTGGGCTGCCGCTGCCGGGGGACAGAGGCGCTCTCCGGGCACTCCCGGCCCCGTGCCGGGCACGCCGGGGGCTCCTCGATGATCCCCCCACCAGGCACAGGGAGCCCAGCAAGCGCTGCCAAGGCGTTGGAGGCGTGGGATGAGCATGGAGACGACGGAGGACAGACGGACAGGGCTGTGGATGGAGACTGCGGCCGAACGGCTGCTTCTTCTTGGCTTCTGGGTTTTAGTTAAAAAGGCCGAGGGGCGCCAAGGGGGAGCCGGGGCAGGCCCGTGCCCTGGCCCCACTGTGCGTGTCGCTCCCGCTCCGTGGGACGGCCGGGCTGGAGCGTCCTGGAGTCTCTGAAGGAGCAGGGCAGGCGCAGAGCAGCTGCCGCGGGGGCTGTGCCGGGGTCTGGCGTTGCCCGACCCCACTGCCCGCCCCGAAATCCGAGGCCGTCGCTCTTGTCCGTGTCCCACCGTGCCGAGGAGCAAAGGCCCCCTTAGATGTGTCTCTCCGCTGGCGCTGGCGGGGAGAAGGGCAGCTCTCGCAGGGCTTTGGTAGCTCAGGTTGTACATCCAGACGTCGGTTAGCAGGTGAAGTCCTCAAAGGTGCCCCGGGCCGGGTGGTGAGGTAGGATGTTGGCTGCGTACGTCATGCCTGCTGGGTGCCCCCGTATGCTTTCACAGGGATTCTGCAGGATAAACGGGATGTTGGTTTCATCCAGGTCCTTGCACAGAGCCAGCGCCATCCCCCACAGCATCTCTGCCTGGCCCCTCTGCTCCTTTCCCAAGCACTGCCCAAAACGGTGACTCCCCACCCCACGGCAGCCCCCGAGCTGCAGGAGGGGATGAGCAGGAGAGGACGAGCAGGAGGGGAAAAGCAGGAGGGGACAAGCAGGAGGGGATGAGCAGGAGGGGAAAAGCAGGAGGGGAGAAGCAGGAGGGGAGAAGCAGGAGGGGATGAGCAGGAGGGGATGAGCAGGAGAGGACAAGCAGGAGGGGACGAGCAGGAGTGGATGAGCAGGAGGGGATGAGCAGGAGGGGATGAGCAGGAGGGGAAAAGCAGGAGGGGACAAGCAGGAGGGGACGAGCAGGAGGGGACGAGCAGGAGTGGATGAGCAGGAAGGGACAAGAAGGAGGGGATGAGCAGGAGGGGACAAGCAGGAGAGGACGAGCGGGAGGGGATGAGCAGGAGGGGATGAGCAGGAGGGGACAAGCAGGAAGGGACAAGAAGGAGTGGATGAGCAGGGGGGGATGAGCAGGAGGGGAAAAGCAGGAGAGGACGAGCGGGAGGGGATGAGCAGGAGGGGAAAAGCAGGAGGGGACAAGCAGGAGGGCACCGTGCCATGCCCCACACTCACATGGCGCTTCACGTCGTCCATGCTCAGCGCAACGCCTTTGTCTGTGTTGTTCCTCTTGTGGTTCTTGCGGCACTTGCCCCGCCGGCACAGCCGGTGCTTTATCACCTGCCAGAGCCACATTTCAGCGCCGTGGGGCTCAGGGGTGGCTCTTCCCCGTGTCCCACACGAGCACAGCCATGGGGTGGAGGAGATGCTCACCTCGTAGGCGTAGTCGAACAGCTCCAGGACCGTGAGGATACTGGCCCCGATGAAGAGCCCCATCTGCCCTCCGATGTCACCTGCAGGGGAGAGGGAAGCCATCAGGTGGCCTGAGTCCAGGATTGGGTGGCAGAGGCAGCAGAGAAAGGGGCAGAACTCGTCACTGCTGTGACTGGTGCCCGGTGATGGCAGTGGGGTGCCCTGCTCCATGTCCACACCATTGGCACATCCCAATGCCTCGGGAACAGGGCCATGGTGGCAGGGACAGCACGAGACCCCCTCGTTGGGGGACTCTGGCTGGGGACTGTCACAGGGCTCCCCACAGCCACCAACACTCACCCAGCAAACCGGCCACCTCGTACGCCTTCTTCTGCTCGATCGTCTCGTAGTTCAGGGCTTCAAAGAAGATATCCAGCACCAGGATGTTCTCCCTGTGCAGGACAGAAGTGATATCAGGCTGAGGTTTGGGATGGAGGGACTGGATGCTGCCCCACCACCATGGCCACAGCACGTTACCCAATGTACTGCTCCGATTTGTTGTACTTCTTGGCCAGGTATTTGGCCGAGGCCTTGCTGGGGATCTTGACCATGGAGAGCTCTTTGCCGTAGCGGGTCATGTTGCAGGGCATCTCGCAGATGCAGTACTCGTTGTCCTTCTCCACCAGGAAATCTGTGCAGGGAGAGAGGGGCATGGAGAGATGGAGAAACCCAACACCTACAGCTCCATCCCACGGGGCCGGGCAGCCTCACCTAAGGCCGGATCCGCGCACTCCTTGTACTGCTCCGGGGTGCAGTAAGGGGCATCGCCTGGGGAGACACAGAGCAGGTTTTCCAGGTGGGACCACACTGGAGGGCTGAGCCGGGGCTGGGCCGGGCACGGGGCTCACCTGGCATGTGCACCATGCGGCAGTTGCAGTTCTCCACCAGGTACCGGGTCTCGCAGTCGATCCGACAGGCCGTGATGCTGTAGGTGTCGTAGAACTCCGAGTCGCCCGCCACGGCCTTGCAGTCGCCCCAGGGAGGTGGTAGGTAGATGAGCTGGAAGGGGGGAGAAGCCAGGAGTGAGGAGAGAAGTCCTCCCAGCTCCCAGCGTGGCAGGGGACAGACCCTCATGGCATTGGTTCTCCTCCCCATCCAGCGTGGGGAGAGGGGCACAGTGAGGAGTCTCTGCTCCCGCAGCGCAGGGTGGGAGGGGATGTCCCAGACCTGCCCAGTTCCTACCCGCTGCTCCTGGCAGGACACAAAGGTCTGGAAGCCGGGAGCCACCCCGAAGCCCAGCTGGTCGATCAGAGGGGGCTCGTCCTGGCTGTGGATCTGCACCTTGATGCCGGCTTCGAACGAGGTCTCATCTGTGGCAAAGAGAAATGAGGTGAGCACGGCACTGTCCCTGCTCCGAGGGGCTGTGCTGAGCCTGCTGGGAGAGGGACCACAACTTCTGCCTCCCACGCTTCCCCTGGGCCAAGCCATTCATCCGTGTGTCCATCCGTCTGTCCATCTGTTTGCTGCTCCACGTCCTTGCCCCCTCCACTCCACCCCGACCCCCCTGCTCCACACCCAGGAGCGTGGCAGGGAAAGTATTTGCCTCTATTTATAAACAAGTGATGGCTGCGTGTCTAAATGATGGGGAGTTGCCATGGCAAAGAGCAAAGACAAGGAGGAAAAGGGAAAGAAAAGACCAGAAATGATGAGAAATGGAAGGAGGGAAGAGGAGGGAGCCTCAGGGATAGGGATCTGTGGCCTGGGGAGCTGGGAAGGGGCTGGGGAGGTGGGTAGCTGCTGGGGGGCACCCCAGGAGCTGGGGGCAGTGGGTTACCTGTTTCCCCCCACACTGGCAGGTACTCGTCCTGCTGGATGTCCAGCATGATCTCCAGGCCATTGCCAGTGCCCCCCTTCATGGTGATCAGCCGGGGCTTCCCGTCCTGCCCCGCATTGAAGGTGTAGCACTTCCCATAGCGGGTGAAGACCTGCAGGAGAGGAGGACACAGGGCTGAGGCTGAGGCCTCTCTGTGCAGAGCCACAGCACGGAGCCAGGAGAGTGTCCCCAGCCCCAAAACCCAGCCCCAAAACTCAGCCATCTCAGCCTGGGCATGGTCCCACCCAGGCTTCTGACCCACGGGATCTCTGAGTGTTGGAACTGCCCGTCTTGGCCCTGGTGGAGGAGGAGATTTCCCACAGGGAGGGACTCAGAGGAGACACTGCAGATTTCCAGCACCTCGGCCCCAGAGTGCCCACGGCAGCTCGAGGCTCCCCGAGGTGGTGGCACTCAGCCTGATGCCTGCACCAGCGCCTCCTCCAAGCCCTCCTCCATCCCTGCAGAGGACGGGGCTGGACAGGATCCTGGACCCCCCCAGCCCTTCTCGGCCATTCCAGCTCCTGCCTCCAGCAGCCGGCACGGCCCCAACACCACGGAGCTGCTGCCAGCCTGGGCAAGGGGCATGTGAGGGCACACACGGTGCCCCACAAGCCCTGATGCCACCAGGATGGAGGTGCCAGGCACCTCCTTAGCAAGCACAGCCCCGGGGACACTCTCCATGTCCCGCCAGCGGCTCTCCACAACCGGTGCCATCCCCAGCTCTGGCAGACGGGGCTCAAATATCAGCCTGTCCCTGAGCAAGCTCCAAGGGCAGCATCACCTGCCGTGCCTGATCCGACACCGATCGGCTCCGGAGCTGCTCCCTGTGCCGGGCTGCCCTGGGGCTACTCACCGGCGCAAAGTCCCCGGGGCCGCAGCGCTGGCCGCGGTAGCTGCAGCTCAGCAGCATGTCCTCCAGCTGGTGGCAAGTGCGGTTAAAAAACCCGTACAAATTTAGGGGCTCGTCCTCCTCCCAGGGGCCGGGCTGGGCCGGGGTGAAGCCCAGCTCCATCCCAGGCTCGTAGTCGACCAGAGGGGCCAGGTAGAGCAAGTCGTCGTGGCTGAGCTGCGAGAGCCGCACACGGTTGATGTTGCAGAAGGTGACGGCGGGGAAAGTCATCTCGGGGCTGTCCTCCTCGCTGAGCAGCGTGACGTGGTGGTACTCCAGGTAGTAGGCGATGCGGTCGGCCACCTGGTAGAGGAAGACGGAGAGGGAGAGGAGGAAGGCCAGCGCCCACAGCGCCTGCCGGGCGCCCAGGCCGCCCTCCACGAAGATGTGGCTCAGCCCGTGCAGGGTGCAGCTGCTGGCAAAGGCCACGAAGTCCGTGGTTGCCCCTGTGTCCTCCTCGTCCTCTTCATCCTCCTCCTGTCCATACAGGAACTCGTCTGCTCCATCTTCTCCCTTCCCGGTGGCTGTGGCGTCTTCTGGTCCTTCCTCACTGGAGAAGGAGATGGTGCAGAATATCTGGAGAGGCATTGCCCAGCGTGGGGGTCCCAGCTGTAGTGTGGAGCTCCTGGCTCTGATGTGGGGGTTCTGACCCCTGCCCTGCCACAGCCTGGGGGTCTTCAGTCAGCTCCTCGGCGGAGAGGGGCTGGGGAGAGCAGGGCAGGGGGAAGGGGCAAGTCCAGAGAGGAGAAACAGCGACGGGAAAAGGAGTGAGGCGAGCGGGAGGGAGGGAGAGGAGCAGAGGGATGCTCGGGGTATATCAGGAGCAGAAGGAGGGGAGGAGGAGCGAGGGGCGGTTCCCCGGGCCCCCCGGGACCGGCCGGTGACGGCTGCCAGGACGGAGCAGAGACATCGCCGGCTCCAGCAGGGCCGTGGCAGCTCCCAGCGCTGCCTGGGGGCCCGAGGGGCCGCCGGGCTGGGGGCACACCGGGTGTGGGTGTGCAGGGACCCGGCGCTGCCTCCCCAAGCCGTGCCTTCCATCCTGGCGTGGTCTGGCCCTGGCAGCCCAAGCGGCTGCTCCAGCCCTGCCCTTCCCCGCTGCGCTCCCGGCTGTCTCCAGAGCCACCGTATGCCAGGCTCTGCGCTCCTCCTCAGGCCAGCTGGAGCCAGAGGTGTTCCCAAAATATCTGTGACGCTCTCCTGGTTCAGGACAGCTGGTCCAGGTGGAGGGAAGGATTCTGTGGTTTCCTCAGGTTCCTGCAATGCTCCTCCCGCCCTGGCAGTGCCCATCCCTGCAGGTTCATCCCGCTCTGCCACAGGGCACGGGAGAATCGGGCAAGTCCGAGGTTCCGAGCGGTGTGAGGTCCGTCCTCCTCCGAGCAGGGCTGGTCTGGGCAGGGTTTGGGCGCTGTTCAGGCAGTGAATCCTCCTGCAGAGCCCAGGCGGTGCCGGCTGTGGCACCTCGTGCTTCGGATCCCAGCGGGGCACAGGGAGCCGCCTTTTCCCTCAAGGAATGGCATCCTTGGGCTGCCGAACCGGCCGGGCTGGGGGTGCAGGATGCTGGGCTGGAGCCGGCGGCTGCCAGGAGCACGGGAGTCTCCTCTCTGCAGCAGCGCAGCCCCTTCTCGTGGTTTGCTGTTTTCCTGTACTCAGCACTTCATAAAAGCATCCGGAGACCACAGAGCAATCTCCAGCCCCATCCCAGCACCGCCATCACCGGCCCGGGGGGAGAATCTAAATCCGGCAGCACTTGGATGAGCAGGGGCTGGATGGGAGGTTTGGGCTGCTGCCTGGCTGGGAGAAGCTCACCCCAAGCCCTCGGTTCGGCTGCTGTGGCTCCTTCCCCGTGCACCCTGCGAGGTTCTCGGTCCCTGAGCACATCCCGGTGCAGATGGACAAATCTTCCACAAATTGGGGAGTCAGGAACTCGGTAAAAAATTTGACCTGATACCAGCAGAGTTTTCTGGGATTCCTGGGCAGGTGATGGCAGTGGAGCAGGCATGGGGGATCCCTGCCAGGGGCAGTGATCTGCGACGTGACAGGGGCTTGTCCCATCCTGGGGCTCCCCGAGCTCAAAATTCCCTTCAGTACGGCCCCTGTGTAAGAGAGATGCTGGCAGATGCCACTTGGGGACCTGGAGAAAGGCTGGATGACCTTGGGGACAAGCACCAGAGCCAGAGGATGAAATTTCATCAAGCCAAGATCAAGGTTACACCTTCTGGGAACATCCCAGAGAACCCGAGATGAAAACTCCTCCTGGAAAAGAGGCTCAGGAAGGTGGATGGGGAACATCCCAGAGAACCCGAGATGAAAACTCCTCCTGGAAAAGAGGCTCAGGAAGGTGGGAGCCACCAGGACATGGGGGCCAGGTCATGGGTGCCCTGTGGGCATCTGATGGGGATGAGCTGCAACTACAGGGAAGGGCTGGGCTGTAACAACATCAGGGATGCTCCTGGGAGGGGGTTTGGGAGAGCTGGGCTGGTTCAGCCCCGTGGGAGCAGGCTGGGAACACGCGGGGCTGATCCCACACAGACTGGCACTGGAGGATGCTCTTGACAGGGAGGAGCAGGTAGGAGCCGTCTGGGGTTGGGATTTCTGGTGCTCCCAGCTCTGGCACCGAGTTCCTGCGCCATGGCTGTAGCGGGGAGAGGAGAAGGGAAATGGAATGAAGGAACTGCAGGTTGAGGGGGTTGTTTAGCCCCGGCAGGTGAGCGGTGCCGCCCGGGGCCATCCTCCAGTCCCGGACTGATGCGAGCGAGGGGCGGATCCGCTCCCTCGGCGCGGGGAGCTTTAATGTGTCTTCTTGGGAGCGATTGCAGCGGGGAGAGAGCGAGAAAGATGCTGTAATGAAAACATTCCATCATCGGCTGGGGCCATTAACCTGCCTCGCTCGGCTTAAACAGCTCGCGGGGAGCGCCGGGGCCGCTTCCCAGCAGCCGCACGGGGCGGGAGCGGAGCACGGCCCGGCTCCGGTTACCGTCACTTGTCCCATCGGAGACACCCGAGCCGGGCTGAAGGTGACCGGCAACGGCCGCTGGTGCCACCAGCGCCAAGGGGAGAATGTCCTGACCCCCAGATTGGGGACAAACCGCGTGTTGCAGGCAGCGGGGTGCGGTCCTGCTTTGTGCAAGTTTTGGAGATGCTGGAGGAGTCCTTGGGCTCGTTCCAGCTCCTCCCTCGCCGGGAGTTATTTTTACCCTCTCTCAGGTAAAGCTTTGGCGGGGGCGAAGGACGGGGGATGCTAAAATTAGCCGTGACATCAGCCCCCGTGGCGGGTGCGGGGGTGATGCCTCCACACCCGGCCCAGCGCTGGGACCGGGGGAAGCTCCGCGCCCTCATCCCCGCCCCGGTGAGAGATGTGGGATGGGAGAAGGATTTTTCCTGCCTCCAGCACCGCCTTTGGCCCCTGTCCCGGGGCGGTTCGGCCCCGCTCGCTGCTCCGCAGCTCCTCACGGGCCTGGGAAAGGAGGTTTCCCGGAGCGGGGGAGCACGGAGGCGGCGGGGGGGAAGCGGGAGAGGGATTTGACGGCAGCAACAGCACATTTCACAGCCTGTCACGCTTTAATGGCAGAGGAGATCAAAGCCGGGATGGAGTTATTCATAGAGATAAACCAATCCCCGAGGAGGCGAGGAGAAAACAACATTGCAAGCTCTGTTATCCCAGGTCTCCGAGCCCCGGGGAGGCTGTCGCAGAAAGCGCCCCGGGAGCTGGACCCGCTCGGTTTTGTGACGGGCACTCCCCGTCCCTGCCAAAGACCGCCTGAGCCGGGGCTGAGCTGCCCACGCCATCCCTGGGGGTGCCCGGAGGTCGGAGCTGGCTCTGGGAAGGGACGGGGCTGAGCTGCAGCCCCGAGGCCGCCGGAGCAGCACCTGGGGGTGGATATTTGGGGCAGACGGAGACCCCAGGGCTGGGCTGTCCCGCTCCCACCACGCACCCGGCTGCGCGAATCGAAAGGGAGAAAAATGAGGTTTTCCACGTGTCTTGGCCCAGGGATTCGCTTTGCAGCTCCCAGAGCTGCCAAGATGGTGGTGGAGGGACCGGCAGCGCTGCCACCGCCGCTCCGGGCGGGATGAGCCGCTCTGGGACGGCTCCAGGGCTGCAGATCCCTCCCTGACCACGGCGAGAGACAGAGCAGAGGCAGCCAAGCAAGGTGGGATTGCCCGGGCAGGCGGGATCTGTGCCGGGACTAATCCTGCACCCCTTATCAGATGCTGCCACCTTGCCTCGGCTCGCTCCGCCAGCCAAGCCGGGCGCAGCTTGTGTTATCCGGCCCTTTATCCCCCAGATTAGACGCTTCACAGTGGATTAGCATGTCACATTCTAATGCAGAAAAATTGATGATTAAAAAGGAGTTTTTCCTCTGTATTATTCCCCACCTCCGCCTCCTCTCCACCCAGTCCCCGCGGGCCCAGCAGCCCCGGCCGAGGGGATCGGTGATGCCGCGGCGCTGGGGATGCCGGAATCGCATCCCTGGGTGGAACAGGGGATGGGAAACAGGAAGGCAAAGGTGCTTTTTCCACGGCGCATCCCTGCTGCTGCTGGTGCCGGGGTCCGGCCCTCCAGGTCCCTGTGCCATTCCAGCCCCGTGTTCCCGGCTGCAGACTCAGCACCTGCAGCACAGGACTTTAATAAAAAGCACATTACGGTGAGTAATGTGCTAAGTGGACTTCATTATACAGCCAGGGCCTCCGTGGATCCCCTCGTTCCATATGATTTCATATCAGATGAGCCTTATCTCCTCTCCAAACGCTTCCATTTAAACTCTATTAATCTTTGAAAGCTTTCCTGGGCAAGCTCTTCCCAGCCAGCCCTGCCGGGTGCCGGTGCTGCTGCCCCGGGCACTGAGGCCACCCGCAGCCCCGCTGGCCCGGAGTCTTGGGGACTTCAACCGGGACTCCCCCGCAGCTCCGTGGGCAGCCGAGCGTGTCCCTGGAGCCTTGGCTGTGATGCGCCGTGACGGCTCCGCAGCCGCCGCATCCTCCTCTCCAGGATTTGTTTACGCTCCTATAATTGAACCAGTTTGTCCTGCTGAGAGCTTCCCGGTGATTTACCCGCGGGCAGTGTCCCTTTGTGCCGTGCAGGGGTCACCAGGGCTCTGCCAGGACGCGGAGGATGCTGCGAGGTGTCGCTAATTCCCGTGCATCCGGGATTATTCCCGTGGATTTTTATCCCAACGCCTTCCCGCGTTTCCTGCCGATCGCGAATTCCCCGTAAGCAGGTTGCAATTTTTTCCGACATCCTTCACAATCGCTCAGACGGTTCATGCAGGCAGATTCGAGCCGGCGGTTTTATTGGAGGGGGGAAAATCCCGCGGTGTTCCGGTCTGGTTTCCTTGCTGTGCTCGCTCGCTCCGGCTCCGCACGTATCACGCTTTTCAAATCTAATCTGATCCAAGCAGAGCACTCACACAGCCCCGGCATGCGGTGGCTCTGGAAGGGTCTCCCTGTCCCTGCCAGCAGAGCAGAGGTTTAAAATCCCTGATAAATCAGAGTGGGTGGGAACAGCCTGCCCCAGCTCCGTCCTTGGGGTAAGAGCTTGGATGCAAACACACCAAACCCTCCATACAGGAAAAAAAAAAAACCCTCCAAAAATAAATAACTGGTTATAATATCCAAGTGTGGGGGCCGTATAAATAAATAAGAGCCGGTGAAAATAAATAAGAGCTGGTGAGGAGCTCCTTGAGCCCTGGCTGGAGCAGGAATTGCAGCGCTGCCTCGGGAGCCCCGGCCAAGCTCCACAGGCGATAAAACACAAGCAGCTCTAAACAGCCAGAGAAATTAAACTGAGGCAAAAGGCCATGAGACAGTTAATTTCCTGGTCTCCCTGTGGAGATCTGTGGCTCCAGAGGCTCGGGGATCTGCCCCCTCCAGCCCGGCTTCTCCCCACTTGATATCAGCGAGAGAGGGAAAATGGCACCAAGGAGGTTCCTGAGCAGGTCCTTTGGAATCCTCAGAGAGCACCGGGGGCTGGAAAAACACCAAAGGGAGGCTGAGGGGAACAACTCGGAGCCCCTCACATGCTGCTGTTGTCCAGGGCTGTGCTTCCAGCCCGTGGATCCCTTGGGACACACGTGCCCAGGGTGCCCTGTCCTCAGCCCTGAAATCCTCACCTCCATTGCAGTCGGATGCCACTCGAAAGCCTCCTCATCTCTTCCAGCAGCCACAGATGCCATTACAGCTTATTAATAATCATTTATAATTCATTTGTTAATGAGTCTTTATGTGCAAAGGCATCGCAAGAGGAACAGCAACGGCCAGAGGTGAAGCTGAGATGCTCGGAGCTCTTGGCATGACACCTCTGGGTGTGTGTGGTGCCTCTGGCTGTGCAGGACCCCTCTGGGTGTGCCAAGAGCTTTGGGGGTGTGCTGTGACACCTCTGGGTGTGCCAAGTGCTTTGGGGTGTGCCGTGACACCTCTGGGTGTGCCAAGAGCTTCGGGGTGTGACATCTCCAGGTGTGCAAGGTGCTTTTTGTGCGTGTGACCCCTCTGGGGCTGTGGGACCCCTCTGGGTGCTGCTGTGCTGGGGGAGCTGCTGGGGCTGGGCACGGCCCCTGGGCAGAGCCAGTGACTAAATGCCACTGGCTGGGCCTGATCCTGACCCCACAAGTCCTTCTCCTCTCATCCCACCGATGTCCAGAGCTCTGAGGTTCAGGTGCTGGATGCGCCATTCCCAGCCCTAACGAAGCGGCTGCGAGGTGCAGGCTCGTGGTGGCCTCTCGCTGTGCCGTGCCAGGGCTGTGTTCTCATCCCTCTTGTTCCTGATCCTCTTCTGCACCGTTTTGGCCAAGATCAGCCGTGGTGGGCTCAGTGGTGCCGGTCCCGCACAGCCACGGCTCCGGGGCATCGCTGTCCTGCCGCAGAGGGAGAGTGAAGTGCAGGCGGCTTCCCACAAGAGTTCCCGTCCACGTTCGGGTCGGTGTGGGGTGAACAAAGCCACGAGCAGCCGAGGGCTCCCCGGTCCTCCCGCCTGGCCAGGTCTGGAAACGCTCGGGTGAAGCTGGGGCCAGGTCTGGGAACGCTCGGGTGAAGCTGGGGCAAGGAGGCAGCCGAGGAGCAACGCGCGAATGTCTCTGCTCCGTGCCCGAGGGTGAAACAGCTCACGGCTGCTTTCTGGATGATTTGCTTTGAGCAAAATACAGTGATACTGGAAAATCTCCGAGCTCAGAACAGAGTCGGGGCACTCCCAACCCGCTGCTCTTGCCGGGAGAGCCGAATCACCAGCAGCAAAGGGCTGCGGTCCCGTGCGTGGCGGCTCCTCTGCTCCATCACCTCCGATTATCTCGCGCCAGGCATCCCCTGTCCCACTGGGTTTGCTTCACTCGTCTGGAAATCGGGGCAACCTCCGGGGTCAAACTCTGCTGCTGTTCGGAGAGAGGCCGATGTGGGGGATGAGCCCGGGCGGAGTTTGCTGATGCTGATGAGTTTGGGGATGCTCGGCCGGGCCCCCGGAGCACCCCCGGGACCGAGGTGAAGCAGTGCTCGGAAGCAACGGATTCGTGCCAGCAGTTTCCAACGCTTATAAGTTATTTAGGAGCCTGTGTGCCGTTTTAAACAGTGATTTGCATAAATCACTCGAATGTCTTACAGAATTTGTAAACGAACCGGCTCCGTTGGGGACTGTGGCGGGAGCTGCTGGGGCTGGGAACGATGCTGGGAACCAGCCCCAAACCAGGACGGGACTGTCTGGGGCCAGTGGCCGTGCCTGGTGCCCACACGCTGGCCCCAAGTTGTTTTTCCAGAGCCAGATGGACCCATGCGGTTTGTTTATTAACTGTCAAAAGCTCCAGGAAATGTCTGGGTATCAGTAATTCCCGCGCCCGGTCTCTCCAGCTGCGTTGGAGATGCTTCTCACTCCCGGCTCCGTGATTATCCACTAACGCTGCGCCGCGGGGGAGCTCCGCTCGCCACGGGGCTCCGGGGCTTGTGACTGCCGCGGGGCCGTGTGGGGCCACGGGGGGCCGTGGTTGGGTTTGGGGGTCCCCTGGAAGGGGCTGAGGCCTGGATTCCGTGGGGCTGGGAGCCAGGGAGAGCAGGGGAGCAGCAGCAGCACCCCCTGGCTGAGCATCCCTGAGCGCGTCCTACCGTGCCCGTCCCTCCGAGCTCCCATGGGTGCTGCAGGACACCCCGGAACCCTTCAACGGGGCAGGTTTGAACCACACAAGGGTTTTTTTTTTTTTCAGGGGTGGTCCCGGGGTGGCAGGAGCAGAGCTCCAACACCCCCTGGCTGCAGCGAGGTGGGCTGTGGGCCGAGCAGGGAGCCCAGGGGTGCAGAGAGGTTTTGGGGGTGCAGAGGGGCGCATATTGGGGTTCAGCAGGGTCTGAGGGGCACAGCAGGGTCTGGAGGTGTCTGGTGGGGTTCACCAAGGTGCAGCGGGGTCAGGAGGAGAGTGGGGAGGCTCAGCGGGGAGCAGTGGGGTGCTGTGGGGAACAGGATCTGTTCTCCATCACAGGAGCTCCTGCACTGCTCAGGGAGGAAGGAGGAGCGTGGTTGGGGTTTGCTGAGACTGCTGCAGACCCTTCCCGCTCCCTCCCTGGCTCCGTCTCTCCGTGCACCCGGTGTTTCCAGGGCAGAGGATGCAGAATCCAATGCAAAAGGCAGCGGCATGATCTCCACGTCAAACTCAATTCTCCCTAGTGCCAGCTCAGCCCTGGAGCCTCATGGAAACGGTCCAGAGGTCTTAATCCTCTGCAGCTCATCGAGGCTGTCCCGTGCCCGCTGCCCGGGGCTCCAGGCTCAGCCACCGTGCCCCGGAGCAGGATGGTGACAGGGAGCTTGGGATGGGCTCTCCCTGGCGTGGGTTCACGGGGTGCGAGAAGGAAAAGCTGCAAATGCACCTTGTGCCACCCCGGGCACGGCCGCTCCTGTCCCCCCCGGCTGCACCCACCGCCCAAAAGGAGCTTCCCAAGCACGGGGCACCTCCCCGAGGTTTCCTGCAGCCGCAATTGCCACACCGGGAGAGGAAGCTCATCCTCTGCGTTTCTCCTTTTTCCCTGGGGGGAAGAGAAATTTCCTGGGGTTTGGAGCCCGGAGAAGGGACTCGTGGGCCTTCCCCTTGCTGGGTGAGGCGCGGATCCCTGTGGATGCCCGAGGCTCCGGGGGAACCTCACGGAGCTCGGAGCCGGCGGGGCCGCGCGTTCCCGTAGCGGAGGGAGGGCTCCAACTCATAAATAATGAAGTAGGAAGAGTGAAACATCGATCCGTGCTGCTAATGAGGGTGTCAGGGAGCGTGGCCCTGAAACGGGGCGACAGCGAGGGCCAGCCCCCTCCTGCAAAGGAAAACGTGTCTGTCCCCTGCCTGTCCCATCCCTGTGCGAGGCTCTGGGCACAGCCCTGGGCATGGGGACATCGCAGCCCGTGTCCCTCGGGGCTCTGCTCTGAGGGAGGTCAAGACTTGCCCCTCAGCTTTGCGTTTGCCTCTCCAGGCTTTAAGGTCATGCCAGGATTTTGGGACCGAGGGGAGGAGATCACGGCACCTCCCTGGGCATCCTTATCCCTGTCCTGGGCTGCTGCAGGGGGCGAGCTTTGGTGGACACCAAACACTGCCCTGGTGCTGGAGGGGCTGTGGAGAGCCAGGGCAGAGCTGGGGTGGGCCAGTGGCTCCCCCCGGTGTTTTTAGGGGGTTCGGTCTCCAGAACGGGATGAGTCTGAGCCTGGTCAGCTCCACTGGAGTGTCCCCGCACACAGCTCTGGGGGCACAGGGAGGGGGATGAGCGAGGCCGGGACCCCTGAGGCGGCTGGGGATGGCGTAGGATGAAAGAGGAGGTGGGAAGAGCTCCGATCATCCCAGGATGGGCTTCCCCACGGCATCCAGCACCAGCCCCGTGTGCCGGGGGACCCTGTCCTGCCTCAGGTGCTGCTGAGAGCTGGCCTGGGGAGGGGCTGAGACCATCCCACAGCCCCCTGGGCTGCTCCCGGGTGGGTGCTTTGGGGGAAACACGGGCAGTGCCCCCAGCCCGGCAGCGCCAGGGGGGACCCGGGCAGGAGGCGGCTCCTCCTCTGCCTTATCGTCACCCCCTCATCTGCATTCGCCGCGGCTGCCCCGAGCCCTCCCTTCTGCCGGGGACAGAGCAGGCGGCGGCACCGCGGCGAGTCGGGTCCTGGCACTGCCCCTGCTCCTCTGCCGGCCATCAGCATCGAGCCCCCTGGCCGGCCCCGAGACCCCCGCCTGGCCCCACGGACCCCCGGCAGGCCCCACTGACCTCCAGGCTGCCCCCACTGACCTCCAGGCTGCCCCCACTGACCTCCAGGCTGCCCCCATCCACCCCCTGATTGTCCCCATCCGCCCCGGGCTGTGGGGTGTGGGCAGCCCCCAAACCCTCCCTGGAGAGATCTCTCTCCGTCCCCTCTGGATGGGTGAGAGGACAGGGGCAGCCCTGGATGCAAAAGCATCCCCGGGCACTGAAGGGGCTTCCCGAGGAGCAGAGGGGACCCAGCCCCTGTGTGAGAAGGTGGGGCCCCACCGGGGTTGCTGCATGCCCAGGTGCTGGTCCCCAGCACGCCCAGCCTGGTCAGGGCCACCAGGCCCAGAGCAGCACCGAGCCTGGCTCAGCCCGTGGAGGGAGCAGCAAGGCAGCAGGAATTCACTGGTGAAACAATCCCCTAAAAGCTTCTGAGAGTGCCAGGACCCCATCCCAGCCCCACCAGGCACAGACCTGCCCGTGCTGGGCTGCAAGGGGACTCCAAAGAGCAACAGAGACGTAGCACAGAGCCAGCATCCTCTAATCAAATCCATTCAATCATCCCAACCTGCTTGCAAGGAATAATCCAGGCAGGAATAACAAACCAGCTGTGAGTCTGTTTGGCTTTTGCCGGTTGAAGGGGATGCAGAACGCAGGGATTTGGAACCCAAGAGATGCAGGGAGGGAGCTGGGATGGAGGTCCCTGAGGATGGTTCGGCGCAGAAAACGCGACCGTGCCCCGGGAAGAGCCAGAATCAGAACCAGGCACAGGCTGGAGGGGATCCAGCCCCCTCCGGGCTGCAAGGTGCCTCCATTTAACAAATAAAACGCCTCATGGCTGACAACAGACACCTGCTCGTGGAAAGAGCCCGTCACAGGAATTTAATGCCGGTGATTAAAACCACCCAATCTGCACCAGGACCTGGGCAGCAGCTCTGCATTTACCCAGCCCTGCTCGGCGTGGGACACGAGGGAGACATCCCTGGGCTGGTGACGAGGATGGGGGACCCCAAAGAGCCCAGGGCTGCAGGCTGCACGCTGGAGCTGCTCGGGAGCAGCCACCACTGCTGCCGAGTTGATTGGGCAGCACCCGAATAGCCGGCACTGTTTCATTCCCAGCTGGATGGGGCCAGGCAGCCACAGGGATAAAGGCTTTATTGTGAACAACCTCCGTGGCAGGGCACAGCACCGAGCCTCTGGGACCCGCGTTCCCAAGGGATTCGGCCGTCCCTGCCCTCCCTGCTTTTCCACTGGAGCCTCCTCGCCATGGCAGCTTCCAGCCCAGCATGCACAGCCCTGCTTTGCAGAGCCCAAACGAGCTGTGCCCACGTGGGAGCAGCCCACGGAGCTGTACGGAGCTGCACGTGCTCCTGGGGACAACCTGGACCTCCAAAACCCGGCAGCATCCCCTTAGAGATGGCACTGCCGGTCCTTTCCAAGCTGGAAGGAGGCAGGAGCAGCTACAGGTGGACAAACACCCTCCTTGCGTGGGCACTGGGCAGGGCCCGTGGGTCACTCACCACTTTGAAGTCTTCAGGGGTGCACTGCTCCCCACGGAAGAAGCAGGACAGCAGCATCTCCCGGATATCGTGGCCAGCCCGGTCATAAAACTCCAGCATGTTGAAAGGTTTGGGTTTGAAGTTTCGGAAGTTCGCCTTGTCCTGCAGGATTTCCAGCTGCTTCTCGTCGGCTGTCTGGGTGTCTGGGATCTCGTATCTTGGGGGAAAGAGCAGGGAGAGGCTCAGGCCTGGCTGTGGTGGCTGCTCCCACTGGCAAAGGCCATTTGGGGTTCCCAGGAGCTACGTGTGCCCTGACCCCAGCATGGGCTCAGCACAGTCCCACTTTGCACGTGGCATCTCCAGAGCATCCAACAGCACGAAGTGGCCCAGAGGCACACGAGAGGTGGCAGAAGGATGGATGAGGAGAAGCCAGGCAGTGGCCATGTTCCAAATCCACCCCACTTGCCCCACTGCGGGTCCAGCAGCACCAGCCCTGGTTGAGGCCACCCAGCCACCTGTCCTGTGCCTTTGGTGGCGTCATGGAGAGGTGGTGGCCTTGCTGGGACATGGGCTGAATGTGCTGGGCCTCAGCTCTGCTCTCATGGCTGAAAACCCCTCCCTGAGGCAGGAGTGGGGACAGCAGTGAAGCCCCTCAGCGCTGGCACGGGCAAGGAGAGCACCAGGCTCTCGACAGCAGCCTGGCAGCACCAAGGAGCTGCCACAGCCATGGGTGAGGGGCTTCCAGAGCCCAAGGAATGGCACCATCCTGGGGTGGAGGTTGTGCTCAGTGGCTTCACCAGCTGGCACCCCTGGCCTCGCTGTGTGGGATGGCACCCAGGCCAAGGGCGCTGGAGCCATGAGTGAAGGCACCCAGGACACAGAGCCAGGTGAGCTGGATCAGCCCCACAAGAACCCAGGGTGGCCCTGGCCTTGTTGCTTGTGCTGCACGCTGGGGATGGGAGCTGTGAGTGCTGGAGCCCTCTGGGGCAGCCCAGTGCGGGAGCCACAAGCCCAGGAGTATCAGCAGGAGCTGGTGGCTCTCAGCCACATCCAGCTGCAGAGCTGGGCTAGCTGAGCTGTCACCTGGGGCCACCTCCAGGCACCAGCACCCACCTGTTATTGAGCAAGGCCAGGAGCTCGCCGGCGTGGTACAGGTCATTCTTGGTCACTCGGCTGAAGCGGAACTCGTTGAGGTTGCAGAAGGTGACTGCGGGGAAGGTGAGCCTGGTGGCCGCCACCTCGTCCAGCTTGGTGACGTGGGGGTACAGGAAATAGTACTGGATGCGGTTGGTGCAGACGAGGGCGAGCAGTGCCAGCGAGCCCAGGAAGCAAAGCGCCCAGACCACGCGCTTCAGCGACAGCCGCTCGTACGAGAAGATGTGCGAGAGCCCGTGCAGGGTGGAGCTGCTGGCGAAGGCCTGGATGCTCACCGGTTGCCCGCTGTCCACCTCCTCCTCGTCCACTTTCAGGTCCATCATGGTCAGTGCCAGCACCCCGGGGTGGCCACTCTGCCGAGAAGGGAGCCCGTGGGTGCTCGGTTCCACGGTGGCCTCGTGGGTGCTGCCCACGGCAGCCCCGGGCAGGGATGTGCCCGGCAGTGCCCACCAGGGGCAGATGCTTTGCTGTGCCCTGCTCTTGCCCCCAAGCCTACATATATATATATATATATATATATATATATATACACACACAGAGACACGCATATATATATATATATATATATACATAAATGCATTTATTTGGATGCAGCCTCTTGCATTCCCTCCCCTCCCACCTCCTCCCTGCCCTCCCCATCCCACGGCAGGATCGGGGTGCTGCTGCTGCACCCCCCCCCCCCCACCTTATCTCCCCCTCCCCTCCCACCTGCCCCCCGCTCCCCCTCCACCTCCCACAAATGGCACCGTCGCATCGACAAACAGATGAAGGAATCAAGGATGCAAACCTGGAATCAGGGCCGGCGGCCGTGGCTGGAGCTGGGTTCGTGTCGCTGCCGCTGCGCCGGGGGAGCTGGGGCTGGGATGAGCCTCTGGCCGCCGGCTGGGAACACGGGAGCTCGGGAGACGAGCAGGCACCGAGGGTGCTGAGGCACCGAGCCCGGCAGCGGCGGGTGAACCGGAAAAGAAGAGCGGGGGGGGGGGGGAATAAAAATAGCCTCGTTGGTACCTTGGTGCAAGCGTGGGAGCGGGGATGCGCCGGGGCCTCGCTCAGCGCCGCGCGGGGGGACCGCAGGCGACCATCGCTGGAGAGGAGGCAGCTGCCGTGTGCGAGGAGATAAGAGGAGGAGAAGGAAGGCGAGCGGGAGGCTGCTTCCCTGCCAAACACATGGATACCTCCCCCTGTGGCTATCTGGGAGCTGGTGATTTCTTCAGATGCATAATCCGCATGAAGTCATTGTCTGAGCGCTGGTGGGGCCGGAGGCCGCGGAGGGGTGAGGGGTGCCGCAGGCCGGTGGGCAGCGAGGAGGAGGAGGAGGAGGAGGAGGAGGAGGAGGAGGAGGGAGAGGCGCAGGAGCGGCGCTCCAGCGATTGCAGGCGCTGGCAGGGGCTGTTGGTGCTGCTGCCGTGTGCATGTGGGTAATGTGTGTGTGCGTGTGCGTGTGCCGCTCCCATCCCCCAGCGCCTTCCAGGGATGCTCCGGCTCCTCGCTCCACCGGAGCCCCCCGGTCCCCCCGACTCAGCCCTGACCCGTCTCTGCCTCCTCCGCCCTTCAGGCTTCACCCGTGGTGGCCCCAGCGCCGGCGCAGGCTCTGGGACACCCTGGGGTTGGTCTTTTTGGGGGGCACCGGTGGCATTCCAGCCCCTTTCCATCCATGGGGTGTCCTCGAGTGTCCACGCCGGGCTCACCCCGAGCAGCCCCGCTCTGCTGCCTGCGGCTGGTCCCTGTCACGCTTCTCACGACGACAGGAACCGACCCTCCTGGAGGGCGCTGGGCCCTTGCCCTGCTCAGGACGCGCTGCCCCTCTCCCACTATCGCCCTTCTGCCGCTGTCCCCGGGTTGCTCCCGGGGCAGGAGGCAGCGGGTGCCGGGTGCTCTGCTCCTCCCCGGGGCAGAGCCGGGGGGTCGCACAGCACTGCCCAGCTTCCCCCCAGTGCCAGCACATCTCCCAGTGCCCCCAGCTGCACCCGTGACTGCCCCGGGGAGCGGGGTGCCCTCGCCACCCGACCGAGCCGAGCCCCCGCAGCAGCGGGTCCGGGTGCGGAGGCTGCAGCAGGCGCCCGCCCACTGCTCCCAGTAAGGTGGCTGCAGTCAAATGGAAAAGGATGTTCCAATGTCCTTTACAAGTGTGATGTTGGAAAGGGACAGCCGGACCCCAGGGCTGTCACGACGAGCCGGGTCCCTGCCCGGAGGTGCCTTCCCAGCACGGTGTCCCCACCTGAACCGCGGCGAACGGGAGCGCGGCCACTTTGGGATACAGCAGGATGAGGCACACGTAGCCCTGACCCCGAATCCCCACGGCTCGGACACACTCGGTTTGGTCTTTTTCTGGAGCATCCTCTCCCCTGCCCCAGCAGGAGCCCTGGGTTTTACAGCGGGACCTGCTCGGGAGCATCTGGAAGCAACAGAGGTGGGGGACAGGGACACCCCCTGAGCCGGGGGTCCCCTGGGGACGTGGCTGCGAGGCCGGGAGAGCAGCATTAGCATTCCCAGTTGGCACCAGCTCTGCCTTTCCCTCCCCGCTCCGTTCTGCAGCCGGCATCGCTCCTCGCCGGGCCGGCAGCTGCCTGCTGAGAGCTGTCCCTCCATTAGCGCTGCTGATGGGAGCCCGGAGAAGGAAGGATGCGCTGCTGGGGTGAGGGATAAGGACATTCAGAAAGTGGTTTTATCCCCCCTCCTTCTCTTCTTCCAGATGGGAATTCGCTCCCTGCAGTGGTTTTATTGACGGTGAATCCCCCGGCAGCGCGGGCCGGGCAGGGAGGGAGGAGGTTTCAGGTTGGGGCAGGTGAGCACATGGACGTTTTTGGGAGTCCTTGGCTTCCAGCGCACAAGAAACCCCAGGGAAGAGGCTCTGCTGCGTCCCCCTGGATGGAGAACGTTTCCTGGGGGTCTCGTGGAGCTGTTGGGACCCCGGACACCGCAGGACTCTTTTCTACAGGAGCCAGGGAGGAGGAGAGCGGCCAGAGGAAACTTCCTTAGCGCTGGCCCTCGGCCAAGGGAGAATGCAGCTGCATCCTTGGAATCGAGTGGAGCGTGGGGACTGGGAGCGTTTCCGTGTTATTTTTTGGGGAAGCCACGTGAGGGTTGTGTTAATTCCTGCTGGGAGAGACAGCGGAACCAGCCGAGGGCTGTGGGATGGGTGAGGAGGTAACAGCCCCAGGTGAGAACTGCAAGCCACGAAGCCTTAAAGCGGGGGGTCAGTGAGGGCTGGCGGGATGGGAGCGGCTGTGGCGGAGCCCTCCTGTCACAACTGGGTGCTCAGAGCACGGATTCAGCAGTCAGGGCTCCCCTCAGCGTGCCCTCAGAT
The DNA here is from genome assembly GCA_026261815.1 of Monarcha castaneiventris obscurior. Lineage (NCBI taxonomy): Eukaryota > Metazoa > Chordata > Aves > Passeriformes > Monarchidae > Monarcha > Monarcha castaneiventris. The sequence continues at coordinate 335,451 of JAMPIT010000253.1, forward strand.
CTAATTAGCATGAAAAAAGTAATTAAGGGAAGGTGCTGCAGAGCGGAGGCTCCCAGCAGGCTCCGGCAGACAGGCAGGCACCCGAAGCGTCTTGGGAACACCTCGGGAGCTCGGGCCAAGGGAAAACTCAAGGCTTGGGGCTCTTTTCTCACCTTCCCAGCAGTGATTTGTCCCGCTCCACCATTCACATCCCAGTTACCGAAACCCGTCCTGCTTCTTGGAAGAGCATCCCCAGGGCAAGGATGGATAAGTGATGCTTTTCCATGCTTTTTTGGGGTTGTGCCCTGCTATCGCTGCCTGCATGGAGGCAGCCCTGACTTGCCAATTGCTTCTTTATCTGCACCCGCTGCTGTCCAGGAGGCAAATTTATTAATAATGATCAATTAGTCCTGGAGGTGCTGGAGGTGCTCGGCACCGCTGTGCTCCTTCCTGGAGCGTGAGGCTCTGGGGCTGCCTGGCCCCGCAGTCTGGGACTGTGTTTGTGTATTTGAGAAATTTAATTCAGAAGTCGCCATCGGCATGGGGCAAAGCTGCAGGGGCTGCAGAGGCAGCGCTCAGGCGTTCACCCCACCCAGGACAAAAATTCCAAAGGAGAAGGGGGAGAAATTCCATCCCCCCTCAAACCTGGACTGAGTGATGTGTAAAATATCTTCACAGCCGATCCCCGCTAATGGGTTGCAAATTGCTTCCATCAGCTCCAAGCATTACAGATTGCCGTCTGAAATTGCTTCCAGGAGCCCATTTTGGGGCCAAATACTTCCTAGCTTGGGGAAACAGCCATCAGCATCATTAGCGACAGTAAATTGTATTCAAATGAGGCACCGTGGGGCCTTATTAGGGCTTCTCACATGTGCCTTTCTCGCCGGTGGGGCAGCTCCAGCATTAGGGACTCTCTCATCCGCACAGAATCCTTTAAGTTGGAAAAGACTTCCAAGATCATCCTCCAACTGCTGCCCCAGCACTGCCAAGGCCGTGACTAAGCCACGTCCTCAAGCAGCACATCTGCATGTCTTTTAAATCCCTCCAGGAATGGTGCCTCCACCACTGCCCGGGCCAGCCAGGCCTCGACAACATTTTCCACGGAAAAATTTCTCCTGTTTTCCAGCTCCAGGTGTTGGGTACCTGGAGAACAACTGGTCTTGCCATTAAGGACTGGGGCAAAGAAGGTTTCTGCCAGTCCCTGCTGGCCATTCCCATTGCCTTGTGCTGCTCCTCGAGGCACTGCCTTGCTCCAGCTCTGAACCAGGAGCAGCTCCGTTGCCTCCACAGAGATCCTGGTAGAGGTCCAGGCTTTCCTAATTCATGAGCACATCGTTAATTATCTGCTGGAAGCCAAAGCCTCGGCATCTTGGTGAGACTAACGAGGCTATTAACAGAGCTGCTTCTTGCCATGCCGGCTTGGGCTGGCCCGGGCGGGTGAGCAAAGGCAGAGACAAGCTTTGCATGGCATCCTCTGGCACTTATTTACCTTCTAAACCACAGCTGACCATTGCTGAGACCTTTCCAAAGGAAACCACCTCATTTAAACGCTGAGAACACAGAACCCAGCACGGGCAGCTTGGTGAATCCGTGGCATTTCTAAATCGAGCGCATCCCCAGCATCCACATCATGAGAGCTGGGGAAGGGTCACAGCCAGCCTGGGTGGAGGGTTGAGCTGCAATGCCCGGAGCTGCTGCTCACAGGAGATCCCCACGGGGTTATCATGAGTGAAATCAGCACTGTGGAAACCCAGCAGTGGCTGCTGTGAGCCGCTGGGTCAGCGGGCCCCGTGAGCGGTGTCTCCGTGTGATTTATGCCGTGTTGTGCCGCGCTCTCGCTTGCACCCTCTTGGCTCTCCCGGCGTGAGGAGCAGCCAGTCCATTAAACACTGAGTCATCCTCAGCAGCATTTAATTTTGTGAGGGGCAGCAGTTTGGATAATTAAAGGCCTCCATCGCCAATGCCAGCGGCTGTGGAGAGCGGGGCTGATGGGGAAGGCGAGGACGCCCGGCAGCACCGGCTCAGAACCGCCACGGAGGAGGCTCAGCTCTCCCTCCCTCCCTCCCTCCCCTCTCCCCCTGCCTTTTGGAGTGGGTTTTAACCTTTTCCTGCCTCAGACAAGGGCTTCCTTATTCAGGTGAGTGTGCTGATGCTTTGTGCTGTTTCTGCCTGGATTAACCACATCCTGATGGGATCTCCCATGGGCAGATCTGCTATCTGGAGGCCTTGGCTTATTAAAAGGACAAGCTGTTCGGGGAGCTGGTAATAAAGCCATGAAAGCTTTTACGAACCAGAGTTGAAGGCACTAATATCGCTGTGCTCTGCGTGGGTGAGAAATTAGACAAGAGTTCTTCCGTGCTGATGGGGTTTTTTCTCCCCCCTATTCATCTTTCTCAATAATTATCTTTTATTTTGATATCTTTCTATTTAAACCTTCAGAACTGCGCTGGGGATGAAGGAGGTTGAACTGCTTAACAACCCTGCACCTTGTGGTGCAGGGGGACCCGGAGGCACAGAGCCATGGGGAAGGTGGCTCGGGCTCTCCTGGGGTTTTGGCACAGCAGGAACCATCCCCAAGAGGCAGGCAGCAAACTCCCTGGGGATGGTATCCTGTGGGAGGCCAGGAACACCTCGTCACCAGCAGCCTTCGGGAAGAGCCGTAACGCTGCCTCTGTGTTGCACCAACATTGTTCATCTGGGGCTGGATAACTGGGGATTCCTCCTCCTGCTGCTCCTCACCCTTGCATCTGGGTGCCCCTCACCTGCTTTGGGGCTGAGTGTGATTTTTGCAGCCCCTTCAGGATTGTTTCTACTCTTTTTCCATCCCGGAGTCTCGGAATCAATCAGCTGCATCTTTCCGGAATTGTGGACAGCACCTTAAAAACCGAAGGCGGGTGGAAACCCTGTGGAAAATCACCAAGATGGGTGTGTGGCTTCATTAGCTCGAGCAATTAGCATGAGGCAATGCAAAACCACTGGCGCCTGCTCAACCACTGTCCTGAAACACTTCCCCTGTGCACAAATTCCACTCTTTCACCCAGCGTCCAGAGAAAGCGTCTCCTGGGACACACTGAGCCCTGGGGCTGCTGCCCTGGACTGAAGGGGCTGAAGATGCTCAGGCTGGATGGGAGCCGTGCCTGGAAGTGTGGGGCAGAGGCTAAACAAACTCATCCCACAGGATGCTGGGCCAAGCAGGAATCTGTGTGGTTGCCAGCAGTCCTGCAGTGCTGCCCAAGGCCCTTCCTCCTGGCTCCTCGCTCTCTTCCCACTCTGATATCCCTATCAGAAGCTGGTTTGGAGCTACCTGAGCAGAAATGTCCCTGCTGGGCCACGCTGGTGCTCCCAGAGATGTGTCCAAAAGGCATCTTGCTGCAGCCCCAGGCCACGAGCAGGTCACGGCACTGTGTGTGTGCACAGAGGAGATCCCGGGATGTGCCATGGGTGGCACAGGACATCAGGAATCCCCAGCCCCTCTCTGGATGTGGATCCAGCCCATCCCCTGTGCTGCCCCGCTCGTCCCACACCATTTCTCCACCCACGCTGCCCTGGCTTTGCTGGCGGCCGTTTGTCCCCGTGTCCTTGTCACTGCCAGAGAGCCCATCTGGATCAGTTCTTCTTTTATTCCCTCTGACACTGGTTGTGGTCACAACAAAACTCATCTCATTACGGAAATGCTGAGGGTAGCTGGAGGGGGAAATGGATCCCTCCATCTGGGGACTGCCAGGTCGGCTGCAGAGCCGGGTTGGAGGAGGCAGCTCCTGTGTCTCGGGGCCGTGGGAGCCGAAGGGTTAAGGCTGCCGGCATCCTCAAACGGCACCGATGGGAGCAGGAGCCTCTCCATCTCGGAAAGCTGGCAAACAAATTAAAGCAATGTTGCAACTAATGCGTTTCTTTGCAGCAGAGAGGAGGGGAAGAGCGGCTCAAAGGCTGCGGAGACAAAGGCGGTGCAGATGGGTGCTGGGGGACCCGCGAGCGCCACGTGCGCTGCTCCCAGCTAAGCTCGGATTTGCTGCCACGGCTCCGTGACAGCGGCTCGAATAACCTGGGGAGGATTTATGGGAGCCACAGCAGGGCCAAAGGGGGAGCCTGCCTGGGAAAGGGCTGTAGCTGGGAATTACTCTGGTGCTGTTGCTTCTCGATGCTCGTGTCCCATTTCCGCGGGAGGGATTTTGTGGTGCAGAGAGGGAATATGGCACTGGATGCTCCAGGCACAGAGATCAGTGCATCTTCTCCCCAGCAGCTGCCTCATACTCAGCAGTCCAGCATCTCCCACTTGGCTTCCCGGGCTCTTATTTGCGTTGAAGAGAAATTAAACAGAGAGATGCAAATCCCCCTAAACGATATAACGAAGCTGATGGGCCCCCGTGGAGCCAGGCCTGGGGCTGGTGGGTGCCCAGGGGGAGGAGGAGGTTGGCTGGCAGAGTTTGGGGTGGGGTGAAAGGGCAGGGGGAGCTGGGCAGCTGCACTCACAGCCATCGTCCAGGGGCTGCTGCTGCCCCCTGGCACGGCCTCGTCCTTGTCCCCTGTGGGCAGAAACGACACATTTCTCACCAAGGAGAGGCTTTGTCCCCTCCCGCGGCAGCCAGGCCCAGGCAAGGAGCAGATGGAGCCCATCTTGAACGTGCAGTCTCAGCGAAAGAAAAGCCAATAATCGAGTTAATTACAGACGTTATGTGATCACTGGGGATTCCCAGGGGATGCTGGCGATGGAGCAGCCCTTTGCTCGCCATCCACAGCTGGCAGGGCCGGGGCACCCGGCCGGGGGCTGAGCTGCCCTCCCTGGGGATGGATCGTGCACAAACCCCCTCGATGGACTGGCTTGGAGCTCTGTGGTTTTGGGGCTCGTATCCATCCCTTCCCCTGTGTTTTTCCTGGCTCTGTCTCCCGGGGCAGATCCCCAGGATGGCTGGAAGTGCCGAGCAGTGTCTGCTCTCCCCAGGAGCTGCGCCTCTGACTGTGCAAAACGTGACTGTCCCGAGGGCAGAGCATCGTCTGCCTTTGCCTCACCGCTGAGGAAAAAGAAGAGAGAAAGTGCAGCAGCTCCGAAACTCCTCGGTTTAAAATTGCATTTTAACTCGGCTTGAAAGAGCACAGACCCCTTACCTGGAGCCTCCGGGGCAGCTCTGCCACGTCCCCCAGCCGTGCAATGCCTGATCAGTGACACAAGGGACTTTCCAGTGGAAATGCCTGCCCGGAGGCAGCGCTCAGCTCGGGCAGCCGGAGGATGTGGATGTGCTGGTTTGCCCTCTTGGTGCTTCTGCTCTGCTCCCCATCAGCTGAGCTAATAAAGTTTGGACTCGTTAAATCCACAAATGGTTTCAAAGTCGATTGCCCTGGGCTGGCTCGCAGCTCCCGCCCACCCCTCCCCTCGCCTCTCTGCCGGGGAGATAAGGATGGCAGTGGCTTTAATTCCTCACTTATGCATCGACTGCCAATTCTCCTGTCCGCTCACCCTTGATAAATACTGCACAAAGATTTGGCGGCCAGTGTGCCAGAGATAAAGGTCCAGCCCCACCAGATCTCCTTCCTCGGTGCCTTTTGTCTCGTTATGTGTCCAATTTGTTAAACAACCCACCTGCTGCAAGAGGCTCTTCCCGTCCCGGCTCCTGCCTCGGATTATTGCTAAACCTCTGCGTGAGCCTCCAGCCTGGGCTGGGAGCTGAGGACCAGGGAAAGGCGCTGTCGTTTCCAGGCCTTGAGCTGTCATTGATCGGGGATCGATAGCGGAGCTGCCTTGGCTCAGAGCTCTCCAGGCCTGGCAGGATCCTCGTCGCTGGCGTCGTGCAGGGGCCGAGGTGCTGCCGTGTCATCTGTGAGCCCATCCCTGGGAGCAGAGCCCAAACCAGGATTTGGGGATGCTCGTGGGCAGCAAACCTACAAAAGAGAGTGTGCCAGGGGTTCTGGCTGGGTTTAGCCTTGCTAAAAATCTCCTTTGCACCCGGGCAGCCAGGCTGGGTGAGCACAGTGTGGGGTGCCAGGAGCAGGGCTGGTGCTGGGGCTGTGTCACCGGGAGCTGGGCTGGGTCTTGCCCTCCCACCACGTCTGGGTTTGCTGGAAGTGGCTTTCCCCAGCTCAAAAATTCTCGAGGGGCTGAAAGCTGCTGTTGGATGTGCACAAATACCTTACAGGGATGGGGTTGTGGCACAGGGAGGGTGCCCAGCGCTGCTGGTCTCTGCAGGACCATGCAGAAAACAGCCCTGGTGCTGCAGCTCCTGCCCAAGCCTCAAATTTCAGAGCTGCTGGAGGCGAGAGGGGACAGGCAGAGGCCATCGATTGGGGTGGAGAAGGAGAAACAGGAGGGAAGGTCTCAAGAAACCTAATCACCGAGGATGAGTATAGATCTGGTTGGTGGCGTGTCAGAGCTGATATCCCCCCTTCGCATCCTCATCCTGAGCGTTGTCTCTCTTGCGAGAAAAGCAAATTAAAGAAGAGGCGAGTGTTGCTCAGGTCTGGATGTCTTTGAGCTTCATGTGGCACAGAAGTCTGTTATTCCTGCTGGAAGAGCAGCTGTCCCAGGCAGCTTCAGGTGCTATTTAGCTTGCAGGTCTCTGGACTCCGCAGTTTGGCAGTGGCTCTGACAACATGGTTTGATCACTATCGTTTCTAAATCCATGAGAAATGTCATCTGAAGTGCAACAAATAACGGTCTGATTATATGCTGGATCCTAATGCTACTCCCTGGAGATAACAAGCTGCAATTTTCCCCCTGGGCCATACAATAATCGCCCCAATTACTCCCAAGCAGTGGTTATTAAACTCATGGCACCACTTTCGTTTACAAAGCAAAAATCATTAAGCAGGTGTGTGTGTGTGTTCACTGTTTGGCTGGGAGTGACCGAGGCTGCTCTTGCTTTGTTCTGGGAAAGGAACTCTTGGTGGCTGTGGAAAACCTCCATGGTTTTCCCACTCTGTGTGGCACAGTTCTGTCAGCAACGGCGCGGAGGAGCCTCCGGATGATCGACCAAATAAAATGCAGTTGGTGTCTGTTAATGCTGGGGTTGGCATCCCGGAGGATGTAACCTCTATCCAAGTATAACATGGAGGGATTTAGGGAGATAGCGTGGTTGGAGGGGCTGGGATGTGATGGGCATATCAAACACAGCCCGGGCCCTTGCAGGAGCAGATGTGCTGCTGTGGTTTGGCCGGATTGAGGATGGGAGGCACAGGGTGTGCACAGGACACCGGTGCCCCACACCAGGACGGGCTGTGGGGTGCTCCCCCCGTGCTCCAGCAGCCTCCCGGCAGAGGGGACAAGGTCCCTTTACCTTTGTCCCAACCAGACCCGGGCTGTCGCTGAGGTTTGGTGTCGCTGCCGTGTCTCTGCACACACCGTGGCTCCCACACGAGCGTGTCCTGCACCCCCTCGGACACGGAGCTTCCAGCTGCTCTGCGAGGAGAGCAGGGAAAGCAGAGGGAGGGATGACCAGGACGAGGGAGGCAGAGCTGGTGAATTATGCATGACTCCAGGAGGGGAGCGTTATCTGCACGGACAAAGGCCTGTGCCAGCAGCCCGGCTCCGCTGTACCTGTGCCTTCCTTCGCCCGCGCTTTATCTCCGCTCCCAGCTTGTAATTCAGCCCAAATATCAGAGGAAGCTGGAAGATTAATTTTCTCTGTTTGCATGGCAAAGGAGAGGGGACACGCTCTCACTCCCGGCTCCCAGCTGTTTAATCCCCCACCAAGGCCTGCCGAAGGAAAAGGCAAAAAATTTATCAGCGTTGGCAAGTCGCTGGTGTGGGGAGGGGTGTTGGAGCCCAGGGTCTCCTGCCAGCAGGTCGTGGGCACTCACAGCAGGCTTCATGTGTGGGCAGGGTTTGGGGGGCACTAGGAAAATGCAAAACCTTCCCTCCTTCCCCAGCATTTGGGTCCAGAGGAGGGCGTGGGGTTGGGAGAGCCGGAGTCATCCTCGCACGTCCCTCCGGCAGGGGAGCGTTCACGGCTGTGAGTCGCTCAAATATTTAAGAGATGACAACTGTATTAATACAAAACCTAGATAAAGATCCCTTGAGTTTAAAGCCAGAACCATCAGCTCAGCTCTTATTTTCCAGCCCTCTCCCTTAGCTTACTCCCTGGCTTAAATGAAATCATAAATATCGGCCCACAAAGCTCCTTTGTCACCGCACGCAGCTCCCGGCGACAAGAGGTCATTCATTAAAAGCCAGATGAAGGCAATAGAGACTCCCTTTGTTTTTTAAGGAGTTCAGGACAAGGCTGTGGCTTCTCTGCTGACATTAATGCACCGTTTCACTGCGAGGAGCACAGAGGGTGGACGGTGGGTTGGGCTCATCCCATTCAAGTGCTCCTTACCCCGAAGCTGATCAGTGCTGGAGAAATCGCCCCAGGTTCACTCAGGTGGGACAGCACAGATAAACCCGGTTTGTTGTTGGGCTGATGGCAAAAACAGGGCCCCTTTGGCCCCCTCCTCACAGACCCCATGGGCTCCTTTATCCCCCTCCTTGCAAACCCCATGGATTCCTCATCCCTCAATCCTCACAGGCCCCACGGGCTCTTTCCCCTCCTCCCAGCCCCCGTGGATGATGCTCTGGCCACGTTTTGCCCTGCTGAGGGATGGCCGAGGCCCTGCAGCTCCCACCCAGCACATGAGCCTGATGCCATCTGCCGGTCTCTGGCTCGGGCCAGCCGGGAGAAATCGGGAATTAATTCCCTGAAATGTCCATCTTCCTCCGGCTAAAGCCCGGCTGCCCTCCCTTCTCAGCCTGATGGATTTTTCCTCGCACTACTGAATAACTCCTTTTTAACACCCCTGCTGTATTAATGCAGCTAGAGAAATGCACCTCAGATAGTTTTTTTCTCCTTTTTTTTCCCCCCTGGAGAAAGGTGACTGCCTTAAAGTTTCTAATTCCACTTGCTTCCCCACCCCGCTTTTTTTTTTGTGTTGTTTTTTTTGAATGACTGTTTATGAAGACCATCGTGCTCTATCTAACTGGTTTTGGATTAAAAGGAACTTAATAAAGGTTTCCCCTGAGCACAAAGCTGCACAAATGGGTTTGCAATTGCAGAGTTAATTGCGGGAGCTGGGCAGAGCCATCGGTGTTTGCAAAGCTTCACCAGAGGATGAGGCTGGCAGGGAGAGGCTTGGCTTTGCTCTTGGCTCACATGATGAGGCTCTGGGGGAGGTTTCCTTCCATCCTGCCCCAAAAGATCGAGCCCTGGGGTCACCAGGGATGCCTTTGGCATCGGTGGCAGTCCCGGACACATCCCGGGCTCACACTCTGGGGTCAGCCAGAGCTGCCCAGAGAAGGGTCTGAGGTGGCTGGAGGAGGAGAACGGGCTGGAAACCAACCCAGTGAGGCTGCGGGAGGAGCTGGAGGAGAATTTCTGCTGCCTGAGAATGTGAAGTGCTTCCGCCAGTAATCGCCGGAATCATCAAATTAGCATAAATTCTATTAACGGTTTCCCAGATGAGACGTTTCAAGGCTTCTCCCCCTCCCTTCCTGACACAAACAAAAGGGAATATAATTACTTTGCCATAAAGCAGCTCCTGAAAAGGCCCTCAGTCCTCCTGCCTTTCTTCTCCCTTGGAATAAAGCTCCAAATGAAAGGTGCTCCTGACCTCTCTGCTCTCATCATTCATCAGCCAGGGAGGAGGAAAGAGACTCCACAAAGGTTTTAGGGCCTGGGACAGAGCAGGGGGCTCGTTTGCTGGGCCCACATCATACCACAGGTTGTGGGGGAGGTTCTGAGAAGCTTTTTGGGGCTCTCGGGTCCTGCTGCCCTCCTGATCCAGAGGAGGATTCGGAAGGACGATGGCTGAACACATATGGAAGAAATGTAATTTGTGTAACACGAGCCCAGCACCTACTGCAGTAACTCACAACAAGCACCGCGGGGGCAATCAGAGAAAATAATGCGCTTTTTTTATTGGCAGGCGATTGCCAATGACAATTGGAAAGGGAACAGGATTTGCTTATGAGCAAAAGCCTTCTTAACTCTTCAGAACGGCACTAAAACAACTCGCATGCCTATAAATACGATCTGCCAATCGAAGCATCTTAGCTGTGCAGATTTAATTACAGGCAGGAGCTGCAGGAGGCCCCGGGCTGACACCAAAACAGCTGAGCCTCATCACAAATGGGGCACCTACCTGCACAAAATGCTCTGGGCAGAGCCTTTCAACCTCCAAATTCTCTCCAGACAGGGGCAAATTGGGCTTTGGGGTGATTTTCTGTACCATAAAGGTCATAGATCAAGGTCAGAACTTTTCCCTTGCTTGGCCATTGGCTCAGGGGACGAGTTGTGTCTCTCCTAGGCCTCAGTTCCCCTATCAAATGTAGATAATTTTGGCTCTCTTCTTCAAGGAAGCCTCATTAATGTTTACTTTTCCAAAGATCTTGAGGCTTTTTACAATCTATTACGAATTAATTATTATTAAGTTAAAACAAACTATATACCCTAAATAAAGCAGTTCCAACAAAGCAGCTGGATGATGAGAGCAATCTGCTTTATGAACTCCCTTTTCCACTGCGCAATTTTAAGCATTTAGTTCCGCTTTCTAATTGCTAATATCCATTCTTCAATTACCCGCTGTTTTGTTTCAGATTTAAAAGATTAAAGCACGTTGTTATTTTATGATTATGTGAATTCCCTTTGTGTAATTGTCGGGTTTGGGTTTTATCCGTTTGCATATTAAACGCCTGCACAGGGAAGACTCGAATGTGGCTCGAAATGGGTTTCGCCTTTGGCACAAGTTGCCGGCTGTTACTCAAATCAACGTTTAAAGACAAAAAAAACCCCAAAACAACAGGCAAGGCACCGTATTTCTCCAGCGACAACACTTTAATAAACAGCCTCGCCGTGAATTCCAACACGCACCGGCTGCACCCAGCCCCTCGCACAGACAAATGCGGGGGGCTCAGGCCCACCCATGCCCTGTGCCAAAGGCTTTGCTCTTAATAACCACCAGGGCTCGTCCTGAGAACGATTTTTCGTGGCCCGAGCAGCCCCTCGGGTGCGCTGGACTAGGCCCAGGCCTAGGCCTGGGGGAGCTGGGCCCTCCCGGCGTTGCCGTTGCTAAGCAACGCAGGCCGGGCGCAGCTGCCAGCACTAAAGATGGCGCCGGGCCGGCTTCAGCGCGCGCCCCCCAGCGGGAAGCAGCACCGGCGGGCGCTGCCCTCAGCAGACATGGCGCCCGGCTGGCTTCAGGAGCGCGGCGAGCTCAGCCAATGGGAGAGCGGGGGGGGAGCAGCGGCGAGCGGGGATTGGCTGGCGGCGGGGATTCGAACCGGAGCGCGCGGCGGTTGGGGCTGCGCGCGCGGCGGGGGCCGGAGCCGCGGCCCGGGTGAGGGACCCTGAGGGGATCCTGAGGGGATCCTGAGGGGCCGAGGAGGTCTGAGGGGGAGCTGAGAGGAATCGGTGGCTCAGGTGAGTGCGGGGGGTCCCGGAGCCGCCCAGACCCCTTCCCCGGTGGTCTCGGGGCCGCGTTCTCCCGGCTCGGAGGGCGCTGTAGGGGCTGGGCTGGTTCCTGCGGCCTCCCGGCCTCGGGGGTGGCTGAGGGAGCGGCAATGGCGATAGCGATGCTGGTGCTGGTTTATAAAGCACCGAGCTGGGCGCTCCCCGTGCTGTGAGCTCGCCCTGCGAGGGCACAGCTCTTCCACACCTCGTAGCCCACCGAATACAGAAAGCATCGAGGTGCCGGTTAAGTCCGTACCTGTGGGTCAGGTACCTCAAAAGCCTTCTGTGCTGGCTTGTTGTGTTCCCTCCTGGCACCTCTCTCATGCTCATCTCCCAGCCCCGGCTTGCCCTGCCTGCCCCAGCCTCTTCTTGCATTAGTGAAGTCATTTCTGTCTTTGCTGAGCTGGAGACTTTCCCCTTCGCTGCCTCTGTTTATGCCGTTGTTGCTGCTGCTGTTTGAGAGAAAATGTGCTGACTGGTTGGATTTTTAACAGCTATTTGCGGGAGGAGCTGCAACTTAAAATGCAGCTAAATTTAAAACTGTATTAAAATTCCCCGGAATGTTGCTCCTATTTTTATCTTACAAAGTGCTGAAAACTTGCAGGTTTTTAGTGGCCTATATAGTACCAAGTTATTTGTAGACAGGGCATGGGCTGTGTGCTGCATCCCTTTCTGAAGGGAAGGACTTGGGATCCCGCATCTTGCCTCGGGTTCTGAGCCTCTGTGCTGTGCTGGAGGGTAGTGGAAGCACTAAGGTGGGCAGATCTCCCTCTCTCTGCAAGGCTCTGTTACCCATAAACTGTGGAGAGCTGTGGATTTTCATTCCCAGTGGAAAAAAAAAAAAAGTAGATGCATGTATCTCCATAAAACATGAGTTTTGTTCGTGCAGCTTCTCAAACTCGCCTGAAAACCTTACAACCAGTAGCTCTGAGGCTGGTTCTCTTTGCCTTGGGCTGGTTTCTGCCGGGAGGTGGGAGGGAAGGGCGGGGCTGCTTGTTTAGCTGTGGTTTTTTTGGCAGGGGGATGGAGACTGCCATGGTGAACCTGCGGGGTCTCTACGAGCAGCTCACGCACCAGGCCGAGCTCCTGAGTGAAGGAAACGAATACCGTGAGTTCTGTCTCTGAGGTGCTCCTGAAGGAGCTGCTGAAGATGCTAAAATCAGTGCAATCTGGGTTTTTCCTTGATTGAAAAAACGTGAAGTCCTGGTGAAAAACGTGAAGTCTACGCAGGGCCACGTTCTGCTTGTAGCAAACTGGGTTTGTGCAGTGCCTGGTGTTCCAGCTCTTCTGGCTGCTGCTGACAGGAAGGGCTTGGTCTGAAAAATGGAAGAGCTCATGGACATTTCCAGTGTGGGTGGGGTTGGCCCAAAGGTTGGGTTCTCCACGCCTCAGTTGGGAGCAGGTTGTGGAGGCTCAGGTTGCACACCAGGAGCAGGTTGTGGAGGCTCAGGTTGCACACCAGGAGGAATTTCTTCATGGAAAGGGTGGTCAGGCTTTGGAAGGGGCTGCCCAGGGAGGTTTGGAGTCCCCATCCCTGGAGGTGTCCAAGGAACATCCCTGGAGGTGGCACTCAGAGCTCTGGGCTGGGTGACAAGGGGGGGATCGGACAGGGCTTGGACTCGATGATCTTGGCAGTCTTTTCCAAGCCTCAGGAATCCTGGGATTCTGTGTGAGCAGATAGCTGCTGTCAGCTGCTCCTCTCCTTCCCCAGCTAAGCCTTCCTGTGCTCTCTCTCCCCAGAGTTTATTCAGTTAGCAAAGAACTTCGAGGAGTATCGGAGGAAATGGCAGAAAACAGAGCACGAGCTCGGCAGGTACAAAGATCTCCTCATGAAGACGGAAGCCGAGCGCAGTGCCCTGGACGTGAAGCTGAAACACGCCCGCAATCAGGTGGATGTGGAGATCAAACGGAGGCAAAAAGCCGAAATGGACTGTGAGAAGCTGGTGAGTAATTCCTGTGTTACCCATCAGCTCCTGAGAGTGTGGAGACAAGGTGATTAAACTGCATTGATCAGTGGCAAATAAGGACTGGCACTCATGGGAAGGAAAGAAAAGGAAAAAAAAAAACCAAAAAAGCAAGGAATTGGCTCGGCTCCTCGGAGCAGCTTTCTGCTTTGATCTGAGAGAGGGGACTGGCTGCTGGTGGAGCTGAGCTGCCATTACCTGCCTGCAGCCATTAGCAGCCCATTGACACAAGTTCTGAGCGCTTATCTCTGGTATCTGAAGCGTTTGGTCGGGTCTCAGAGTAATTAAACACGGTGTATCCAGCTGCTGATGTTATCTGTGTGCACAGGAGCGGCAAATCCAGCTGATTCGGGAGCTGCTCATGTGTGATGCCTCCGGCGGCAGCATCCAGCTCAGCGAGGAGCAGAAGTCTGTCCTCGCCTTCCTGAACAGGCCACAGGCTTCTGTGGGAGGTTCAGGTAACAAAAGGTAGGGAAAAACAGCGTTTTATCCGAGGTGTCAGGCATCAATCCAACTGCCAGCCTCTGTGACACATTCTGCACCCATGTCAACAGTTTTCCTTTTTGTTCCACTTTAAAATCCGGTTCTTCTGACTCAGTGAGATTGTTCTGGAACTGTGACTGACTGAAAGCCAAACTGATACAAGCTTCTTCTAATTTTTGTTTTTTAGGCTGTCTACAATAGACGAATCTGGCTCAATTCTGTCAGACATCAGCTTTGACAAGACCGATGACTCACTGGTAATGCAACTCCTCGTTCTGAAGTTCTCCTCCCCTGTAAAGCCCGAGGGGAGGGGGTTGATCTCCAGAGACCCTTTGTGTTTCCATTACTGGGGTATTAAACTGCTTGAGCTGATTTGCATTTCCCGGGTGTACCATTGGCTAAAACATGATGAAAGCCCTGGCCAGGGGCTGTGTGGTATTTACCATGAACCAGTGCTGTGTATTTCCCTCAGGACTGGGATTCCTCGGTGGTGAAAGCTGTCAGGCTGAAGAGGAGAGAGAAACGGGTACGTTGTTCCATTGTTCCCTGTCCCATTGTTGGCCCTGGCTGCCACAATGCCACCATCTGTCACCTCGCAGCCACCTGTAGTGACCTCTGGGCCACTGAGCACAGTCAGACCTCACACGGATGTGCTCCTGCTGTGGGGCTTTGGATTGAAATTTAGGTCTGATGTCGTTTTTTGTCTGCTGAAAATGAGTGGAGTTTCTGTATATCCTGTGCTGTTACAGCCTGGGATTTGCAAGAAAACGCTTGGAGGTTATTAATGGCTCCCAGATTAGGGGGAAATGGTGTAGGAAGTTTACATTTTTCTATTCTGTAAAGGAGCTTGTGCTTCTTCTGCTTTAATCTGCAGAAGATACAGGTGGGAAGAGCCTGAAACCATCACCTAGTGGAGCTGGGAAGAGTCTGGGACTCGTTTAGTTTGCTGGTTCTTGTGTGTGTGTAGTTTGTGGGTTTGTTGGGGCTTTTTTTGTCCTCCATTCTTAGGCTGGGTTTCTTTGTTTTCTGAGTTGGATTATAAAGCTAGGAAAATTATTTGAGAGAGCAGCATATTGAGGTTCCCTAATTCTTCCTGGCACCTCCAAGGCTGCCACGAAGCAGAGGTACCACTGAAGGACTTGCACTCAACACAGATGCATGAAGTGTTCAGTCTTTCTAATTACCCTGGACCAGTGTCAGGTTAAGTTAACAGCATCCCTGCTTCCTAAACAAGAGCATGCTCTCTTTTCAGCGCTCTTCCAGGCAGTTTGCTGAAGGCCCCCCAGGTCCTCAGAAGAAATCCAGATCCATTAGCAACACAGCAGACCAGGTATGGTGATCCCAGCTGGGTTTGTGTGCACTTGGCCACAGTCCCTGCCTGTTTCCAGGGCCCCTGGAACTCCCCAGTCCCGACATTCCTGTCACTGATGGTGTATTTGTCATTACAGGCTAATGAATCCATAGTGGCAAAGACCACTCTGATGGTCCCCAACGATGGTGGCCCAATTGAAGCCATTTCTACCATCCAGACTGTGCCCTACCCTCGGAGGAGCCGGAGGAAGAGTGGTAGGTCCTGTCCTGTCCTGACACAGCTACTCAGCTCACCCTGAAATGTTCATTATTCCTTCCAGGACCTGGAAGCTGCTTCTGATTTAGGATGCTTTTGGGGGCGCAGAGGGTGATTCCAACCAGTCAGCCTCTTCTTCTTGTGTCTTGCAGGTCCTTTGCAGCCTTGGAACAGCGAGTCCAGCATAGGCAGTAAGCAGCTGGAGTCCAAGACGGACACTGATGGCTCCAGCACCCCGCAGCACAACGGGGGAGTGAGGCTGCACGACTTTGTTTCCAAGACGGTGGGTGTAGACAGGAGGGGCTTGCAAAAACATCTCCTTCCATCTTGAAATGTGTGTGGCAAGAGGCTGCCAGCTGTGTCAAGGGAGGGTTAGGTTGGGTATCAGGGAAAGGCTCTTCCCCCAGAGGGTGCTGGGCACTGCCCAGGCTCCCCAGGGAATGGGCATGGCCCTGAGGCTGCCAGAGCTCCAGGAATGTTTGGACAATGCTGCCAGGGATGCCCAGGGTGGGATTGTTGGGGTGTCTGTGCAGGGCCAGGGGTTGGACTGGATGATCCCTGTGGGTCTCTTTGATGCCTTCTCCAGCCACCTAGAACCAGAGACTAGACAAGAGTAAGGGAATAAGATAGGTGTTTATTTGAAAGCCTTCAAGGTACACCCTGGGGGAGCCAGAGGCTGCCTCCAAAAATGGACCCCAAGATGGAGGACAGGTCATGAGTTCTTTACACCTTTATAGGTTTGGTTCATTTGCATACCACGGTTAATTCTCCAATTAAAGCCCCAGTTTAATGATGTCATTCCCCTCAGCTTGCTGCCCCCTTAGAGGCTTTGGGTTACACATTTTGGGCCTAGAAGAGCCTGGCTGTCCTTGAAGGCAAAGCCTGGAGAGGCTTTGTTGTGTCTGCCCAGCACGAGAGAGCAGAAATTCCAGGCTACACTCGAAGCAGTACAGAATTTGAAAAATATAAAAGTTAAAACCTAAGGCATCATCTTCCAACTCAGGCTATTCCATGATTCTGTGATTACATCTCAGGTCCATATGAACTGCACCAGTTACCTGCATGGATCAGGGAACTGTTACCCAGCTCAGTTCCTGCTGAGCTGCCTCACTGCCCTAATCTCTCCCATCTGTGTGCTCTGCATCACCAGGTTATCAAGCCAGAATCGTGTGTTCCATGTGGAAAGAGGGTCAAGTTTGGGAAGATCTCTCTCAAGTGCAGAGACTGCCGGGTGGTCGCTCACCCCGAGTGCCGGGAGCGCTGCCCCCTGCCCTGCATCCCCACGCTGACGGGCACCCCAGTGCGCATCGGAGAGGTGGGCCAGTGCCCCGGCCTTGGGGCCACCCCACACGGGCCCACACTGGGCTTGGGGCCACCCCACACGGGCCCACACTCGGCTTGGGGCCGCCCCACACGGGCCCACACTCGGCTTGGGGCCGCCCCACACGGGCCCACACTCGGCTTGGGGCCGCCCCACACGGGCCCACACTCAGCTTGGGGCCACCCCACACGGGCCCACACTCGGCTTGGGGCCGCCCCACACGGGCCCAACTCCTGGCTTGGGGCCACCCCACACGGGCCCCCACTCGGCTTGGGGCCGCCCCACACGGGCCCACACTCGGCTTGGGGCCACCCCACACGGGCCCACACTCGGCTTGGGGCCGCCCCACACGGGCCCACACTCGGCTTGGGGCCGCCCCACACGGGCCCACACTCGGCTTGGGGCCGCCCCACACGGGCCCACACTCGGCTTGGGGCCGCCCCACACGGGCCCACACTCGGCTTGGGGCCGCCCCACACGGGCCCACACTCGGCTTGGGGCCGCCCCACACGGGCCCACACTCGGCTTGGGGCCGCCCCACACGGGCCCAACTCCTGGCTTGGGGCCACCCCACACGGGCCCAACTCCTGGCTTGGGGCCACCCCACACGGGCCCACACTCGGCTTGGGACTTGCTCAGCTCCAGCTTTGCCTTCCCCAGCAAACTCCTGTTGCACAGAGCTGCATAATGACATGCAAATGAGCTTGCTAATGCATCGTTCCACAAGCAGGGAGGGGGCGTAGGGGTGTGATGGTAGGAGGGCGTTGAGTGGGGAAGGTGGCAGCTCCGGGCAGGCGATGCAGCGTTGTGCTGATGGATGTGATGTTTCTTCATCAGTCCTGAGAAGTGCAACAATTCTTGTTTTCAAACCGTAGATCTTGCTGTGAATTCCTGAGAGAGTGTTTTCCATGTCGTGGTGACTGAATCCCTCTTTTTTTTTGGTAATTTTTCCTTCTGCCATTTAGGGCACCTTGATGGATTTTGTCCCTTCTACTCCTCCAATGATCCCTTCCATCATCGTGCACTGTGTTAATGAGATCGAGCAACGAGGGCTGCATGAGGTAAGAAGAAAATGAGGTGTGAAACAGCGCTAATGAAATGGGTTGTGGTGTTGGGGGAAGCAAATTGTTAACCCAAATACCCCTTATTTATGGTGTGGACTGTGCTGCTCAGTGGGTGACTCAGGTGTGGAGACAAGGTGGGGGTGGAAGAACATCAGTTGACCTCCTCCTCTGAGCAAAGCTTTGTGCCAACAGACGGGTCTTTACCGCATCTCTGGCTGTGACAAGACTGTGAGGGAACTGAAAGAGAAGTTCCTTAGAGCAAAAAACATTCCTTTGCTCAGTAAAGTGGACGATATCCACGCCATTTGTGGCCTTCTCAAGGACTTCCTGCGCAACCTGAAGGAGCCCCTTCTCACTTTCCGGTTAAACAAGACTTTCATGGAAGCTGCAGGTGAGGAATTGCTATGTGACATCTCCAGCTCTTTCCTTAGGCTCCATGGTTGTGGTTTTGCTGTCGAGTGAGCCAGCAGGCCTTGGTGCTCTGTGGAGCCCTCGTGCCTGAGTTCTGGTTGGGCAGGATACAAGATTATTAGCACAGCATGAGAAATTTCTGCCTTCCTTATTTCTCAGGGTAGCTGTGGCTGTGAGGGGAATATTTGCAGCTTCTGGAAGCATTTTCTTAGATCTAAATATTAATTTTTTCCCGCTAGAAATCTCGGATGAGGACAACAGCATTGCTGCTATGTACCAAGCAATTGGAGAACTTCCTCAGGCCAACAGGGACACCTTGGCTTTCCTCATGGTTCACCTGCAGAGGTACATTCTGATGGACAGGGAGGTTGGAACCAGGTGATCTCGAAGGTCCCTCCCAACCCAAACCATTCTGTGATCTGAAAGGGGAAGGTTACCCCCCCCCCACTGGTGCTTTTTTCTAATTGGGTCTGGTTACTGCTTGTGAGCATAAAATCCTTGTTCTGGAGCAGACCTGCTCACTCAGAGGCTGAGTGTGTGGGGGGCAGGGGACTCTTATCACAAGTGAAGGGGTAAAGCTACATTCTCTCTTAATTTCTTTTAATACAGGGTGGCTCAGAGCCCAGATACTAAAATGGACATCTCCAATTTGGCCAAAGTCTTTGGCCCCACAATCGTTGCCCACGCAGTACCAGATCCTGACCCCATGACCCTCCTGCAAGACACAAAGCGTCAGCCCAAGGTAGGGCAAACCTGGCTGATTTTCTCTCTTCCAACCCAAACCATTCCATGATCAGTGACTCAGGGGTGTCTCTGTAGGTTGTGGAACGACTTCTGCTGCTGCCCATGGACTACTGGAGCCAGCTGATGATGGTGGAGCAGGAGAACATTGACCCAGCACACGTGATTGAGAACACCAACGCCTATTCCACTCCACGGACACCTGATGTTCAAGGTAATCCTGCCCTGGCTTCTGCTCTGTTACTAAAAAATAAAACCCTCAATCCTGGGTTTGGATAATAAAACCTGCTCTGTTACTAAAAAATAAAACCCTCAATCCAAGCAGCCTGGATTGAGGCTCAATCTCAGAGCCAGCCACTCCTCGCTTCATGGAGGAAGAGGGAAAAGCAAAGTGTGCCAGGAAATGCCAGATTTGTCTAGTGCTTGTGACAGATGCTAGGGAATGTCTGATGTTCCCTGCACGGCAGAGAAAACTTCAGCTGTCCTCACACTGTGCTGCTCTCTTTTGGCAGTGAGCATCCTGGGACCCCTCACCACCCCAGAGCAGCAGCTCTCCAAGACTCCCTCATCCAGCTCCCTGTCCCAGAGGGTCCGCTCCACCTTCAGCAAGACCACCCCCAAGTAAGTGCCAGTGCTGTCCTGCAGTGTCTGGAATGACTGCAGGTGATTTGGGTGGTCAAGGAGAACTAAATTGAGACTTTTGGGGGCAGCCTGCACTTCCCTCCTTTAATTTGTGCTGTGGGAGCTGCAGCTGCCTGATGGGTTACAAACATCATCTCATGGTAGGGAGGTGGGTGAAATTTGGGTGAATGTTCCCTAGAAAGGGAGAGTGTTGGACTTCTGTATCCAAAACTCCAAACGGATA
Source organism: Monarcha castaneiventris obscurior (assembly GCA_026261815.1). Lineage (NCBI taxonomy): Eukaryota > Metazoa > Chordata > Aves > Passeriformes > Monarchidae > Monarcha > Monarcha castaneiventris. The sequence continues at coordinate 355,257 of JAMPIT010000253.1, forward strand.
TTTTTGTGTTTCTCTTGAATTAGATTTGGGAGTAAAAGCAAGTCAACAACCCAGCTTGGGCATCAGGGTAACTTCTTTGCCTCTCCTATGCTGAAGTGAAGACCTGGGAGTTGGTCTTGTCCTGGCATTTGCACATCAACGCTCACAAGTAGAAGAAACACAGGTTCTCTCCATGGCCCCTGGCAGCTTATATTAAATGATGTTTTGCTTTTTATCTTTCAGCTTAACTGAGACTTTTAATGGGATTTTATAGTGCAATTTATTTTTATTATCTAATGCTGTGCTGAACGTAGTATTGGTGAAGACAGTAACAAGCAGGATTTGTTCAGTGTTAATCATTAAAAAAGCTCTAGAGAGCTGGCATTTTCACTAACATCTGCTTTTCTCCCTGTGTGAAGTAGAGCAGTCACAAAATGAATGTCAGTTGGTTGGGGTTTTTAGCACTCCATGGGATGTTCTGGACACAGCAGTGTCCAAACTTTGTCAGCATCCAGGCTTTCCATCAGCACAGAGTCTCTAAGTCCCACCTGGGCTGGTGGTGCAGCTGGAATCCTGAGGATGGCAGTGTTGGATTGGGCTGGTGGGCAAAAGCTTCTCTTTAACGATCTGCCCGAGGGACTGTGGCTCCTCTAAAGGAACATTTCCTGACACTGTGTTTACAAGGGGTGAATTCTGTCGAGGATGGTGTAGATGCAAAACCAAAGGATTCCTGGGTAGCCTAAAGGAATTAGTGCTGCTCGTGCTGCTGGTGAGGGGAAGGAGGGTGGTTCAGTGGGGGTGGGAGTCCTGCATTCCCAGCTCAGGGTCTGGGACCTTGCCCAGTGCTGTGTGAAGACACCTGTGGAACACACACAAGTTTATGAAGTTTATGTTTTTATTGAGCTCTGGAAAACTGTCCTGACTGTGCAGTTAAGTAAATCCTGGTGTTCTACGTGACCCACAGTTGTGTGTTTTCTGGCTCGTGGTTTCAATTTGTGCTGTGTATTTTCACCCAGGCATGTGTGGCCTCACTGGAGGTTGAGGGGCTGCTCTCTGAGGAGCTCCTGCCCCAAGGACTGATCCCACTTAATGTTGCTGCTGGGGGCAGGATCCTGCCCTGGTCTATGGCTCCTGGCTCCAGGGGAGGAAGGAGGAGGACAGGTTTGGTCCCCACTATTGTGTTGGGAGGTGAAATAGCCTGGGGTGGGTGTGGTGGCCTGGGGTGTTTCTCTTTCCCCTCAGTTGTGAGGTCTGAGGGGTGAAGTGTTTGTGCACTGGTGCTGACCCACTGCTGGAGCTCCCAGGCAAGGGGGTGTTTCTGGCCTCTGGGGTTCTCAGACACACCAGATGTGCATGAGAGGGGCATTAAGTTGTGTTCTCCTTACCCAAATTCTGTTTGTGGGCACACTTGGTCCTTTCCTGGAGCATCTTCTCCCAGACTAGGTCCTTGCCTGTTCCTTGTTGGAGCAGGAACAAGGTCACTATTGGTGGGACCTGCTGAGGGATATCTGCCCTGGTCTCTGTGGCACTGCTCTGTGGGGACAGGTAGGGTTTGGGAACACCCAAGGGAGCCATCCAGGTATTGCTGGGTGGCCCTGGGGGTGCTTGGGGATGTACAAGGACACTGCAGAGGGAAGGACCTGGGGGGATGGAGGGTGAGAACAGTGAGGAGAGGGCTTCAGGCTGCAAGAAGACACCAACAAGGAGAAATCACACAGAGAAATATTTATTGATCAAAGAATGTTAAAAGCCTCACTTTGAAACTGCAGAACCAGGGATGAAAATGTCACTCCTGGTGGAAACCATTGCAAGAAAGCTCCTGGTCTACGCTCAGGCAGGGGCAGGCATGCGTGTGCTTCTGAGGATTAGTGCAGATCAATTCACCCCTGTGGGCTCCTTAATCAGCAGCATTTGATGCATTTGGACAGGCCAGGGACCATCTGTGTCCTCTACAGAAGGGCTTCACCCTCATCCTGACTCCTCAGTGAGCTTATGGAGGAATTCACCTCCTGGTTCGTTGCAAATGGTAGAATTCTTATAATTGATGAGTTGATTTCTCACACTGATCAACATTCAGTTCTGATCAACAGCAGCTCCAGGGAAGAGACACAGGTCCACACCTGCAGAAGATTGTGCTCAGACCCTGTAAGCCAAACTCTTCACTCTTGTTTTCATTCCCTCTGGGAGAAGCAGGACACAGCAGCGTGCGTAAGGTTTGGGTTACCCACGGTGGGGCTTGGATTTGATGGCTGAACAATGGGACGTTGTGAGGAGCTGATAAAACCGTGGTGTCCATGGGAGGGATGGACCTGCTGTGCAGAGACAGACAATCCTTTTGGCCTTCTAGCTTTGGAAAAAGCCATGCCCTACTCTCCATTTTCTAAACTGAGTGCAGCAAATACCGTAGGCAAGCTCTGGTCAACCTCATCGAGGAAGTGAAAGATGGCGTCGGCGTTGGCGGCGTCGCCGTTGCGTTGGTAGATCTGAGCCATCTTTCTCAGTCTGCGGCCACAGTCCCTCCTCTGGTTTGTCTGCACATAAATGCTGTAACCATCCATGAACTTGGCTTTTGCCCTCTCCTGGGATCTCTCCCGGTAGAGGAAGAACTTTCCCCAGTGGAGATTCAGGGCTTGACGGCACCTGAGGCTCATGGTATCGGTTTTCTCCTGCAGCTCCTCGTAGATCTCTTTTTCCCCTGCCGGGTCTCTTTCACCAATGAACTCTGCCAACTGCAGCTTGACAAGCGTAAGGTCAAGGTCTGGATGTTTCTGAACAATTTCCTGGAGGTCCTTGATGGCTGCATCCAGTATATTATTCTTGTCTTCCTGGCTTGCTTTAAGCCACTCTTTCTTGTAGTACTTGGCCAAGGCCTGGTAGAGGAGGTGGTAACCTGGGTCCTGCTGCAGGGCTCGCCGGAGGATCTCAACTGCTCGCTCTGATGACAGTGGCATCCAGAACAAAGCTGATGATTTGAGGACCTCGGGGTCAGAGCTTTTCTCTGCACATTCTTCGATCAAGCCAATCGATTTTTCCTTATCTAATTTTTCAAGTAGTCTGGCCAAATTCATTTTGGCTCTGTAGTTATCTGGCTGCTCTTGGACAATTCTTTCCAACTGTGTTACGGCTTTGCTTGCAATGTCAGGCTGCCGGAAGAAAATCCAGGAGGAAAAAAGAGCCATTCCAAGCCCAGCACGGAAAGATTTGTTCTCAGGTTCAAGCATCAAGGCCACGTCGAAGCACTCCCTTGCCCGTTCCCCGTTCCAGGATCTGATAGCCAGCAGGGACCAGCCTTTCTGGGCCTGGATGTCTGGGATCAGCTGCACATCCCAAGGAGTTGGGCAGAGCTGCTGAATTCGTTCCAGGCAGCTTTCAGCCTTCTCATAGGAGGCCTGAAGGTAGTAAATCCAAGCGTAATTCCCGTAGATAATCAAAGAGCCAGCAGTGGATGCCGGCTTCTCCTGTTCCTTGTTGTGCTCCTCAGCAGCTCTGAGGCTCTGCAGAGCTTCTGGGCTCTGGTTGTTGAGCTGGTGCAGGTAGGCCTGGAGCCCCAGGAGGGCCACCTGGTTCTGGTGGGCCGTGTGCTTGATCTCAACTTCCAACTTCTGCAGCATGTGCTGAGGGTTTAAAGGCTCCACGCCCATTTTCCAGGTGAAGTGACACTGAAGGGCATCCAGCTTCTCCTTCAGCTGCTCCTTGCTACAAAGAGGAAATGGTGAGTTAGAGAAGGATGGGGCCTCAGGGTGCCCGTGGAGAGCGGAAAAGAGGAAGGGAGGTGGAGGAGGGGACTCTCTCCAGTTGCTCAACACATCCCTTGCACTCAGGCTGTAAAAGAACCTGCAAATTGTTGTTCCAACCAGCCCATTTTTCAGGGAACTATCTATGAGCCTTCCCTTTGGAGAACAGCAAGCCAGCAATGGAGTCACCAGTGCCTGGAGCCGGGGCTGCTCTCTCTCACCTAAGACAAAGGCCCTGGGATGCAAAAAGGGAGAGTAGAGCCAGCCCTGCCCATGCAATGAAAGCTTCTTCACCTTCTGTGGGGAGGAAGCAGGGGTTGTGTCTTCAGCTGAAGGGTGAGGAAATGGCACAAGAAAGAGCCCAGTGAGGTCATGAAGATGTTGGAGTGGAGCAGCACTTCCATGAGGAAACGCTGAGAGAGCTGAGACGACTCAGCCCAGAGAAGAGAAGGCTCAGAGGTGATGCCTTTCCTAGTCTTAAAAATCAAGAGGCCAACACGGTTAGAAGGGGAAAAAGGGTTTTACCTTGGTATTTATTGTAAGGATCCTTAGGTGCACCACGAACAGGTCGAACACACCTCTGTGCACCCCCCCATCACCACCGCCAAGTCCCTCTCTCCTAGATCTGGTCTTACATTCCAGGTCTTACTAATTAGCATATCTATCAAATATTCCCCAATGAGAGGCTCAAATGAGCCCCCCCTCCCAAGGAACCTTCCCCTGGATGGTTCTAGCTTAGTTTACAAAATGTGTTCTGGAGAGGACCTTGGGGTTTGGGCACCCTGGCACCCGAACTACGAAGCTTCTAAAATGTTTAGTCTCTTAGCTTAACAAACAAGTCCAAGAATGTAGGCAAAAAGCACCGAAAATACAGAAGTTGCAGAAAGGTATAACAGGGGTATAAAAGAAAAGACAAAAATCATTATGGCATCAGAGGGATCTTAGAGCTGTAGGAATACCTGAAGGGAGGGTGCAAAGAAGTGCTAGGCTCTTTTAGTGGTGCCCAGTGCCAGGGCAAGAAGGGCACAAACAAGCTCAGGAAGCTCCACCTAGACATCAGGGATCTTAACTGTGAGAAGAGAGGCCTGGCACAATTTTCCTGGAGAGGTTGTGGAGTCTCCATCCTCAGACTCCAAAGCTGCCTGGGTACCTTGGACAAGGCAACCTTCAGAGGACCTTTCCAGCCTTAACCAAGGTGAGATTCTGAGCCAGGATGTTGTGCTGAGCCTCCCCCTCGCTGTGGGAGCTGTGACAAGAACGGATGCTGGGCACTCACCTCATTTTTGCTGCGGGTGTCATGTCACCGTTGAGGGATGATGGTTTGGCTGCACCTCTTCCACTCTGCAGCAGACCCTGGCTAGGACAGTCTGTAACCCACAAACTGAGCCTTAAATAGGGATACTCTCTCCTGGGTGGAGTCTGACTAAACCACTCGTCTAGGATGAAATGAAAATGAAAGAGCTGAAACCAAAAAAGAAAGTATCTCCTTCCTGACTTGAAGTTATCACCTTCCCTTCCTAAAATGACACTGGGTAGACAGGAAAGGGAACCCTGTGGTCAGAGCAGCAGGGTCTGAACTCCCCGTTGGAGACCTTCTCCCTGCTGAAAAGGACTTTGGTGTGACAGCTTTTAGGAAGCAGCTGCTGTAAGATGATGGAGGATCCCGGGCTGCAGAGTGGAAATGCAGCATCACCCTTATCAGTGAGGAGCCCAAGGTTTTGTGTGGCTCTGCAGGACGCTGTCCCCAGGGCTCCTCTGGATCTGCCCTGGCAGCTTTGCTGGAGTTTCTCTCTCTGCCTGTAACAGCAACTGCCCAGCAAACAGGGGATGGCATTTGCACAGTTTTGTGTGAGGCACAGCAGCGTCCCTGGGGTAAATCCCAAGTCCTTCCTCAAGGAGCAGGAACTGCTGACAGAGCTCAGGATGCTGAACTCGGGATGCTGAACTCGGGATGGCCCCAGGGGTATTAGCAACTCACCGAGAATCCATTGCTGCCCATCGAGGTTTGGGCAGGTGACAGAAACCAGTGGAAGTGACAGAAAAACCAGGTAAAATGCAGGACACACTGCATTTTATGTATCTGGGTGTAGCAGGGGATTGCAGCCCTGGGAAGAAAGATTCCCGTAGAGAGAGTAGTAGAAAACACATTAAAAAAAAAAAAAAAGTAGCCTCAGGTAGACTCTAAACAGAGAAGGAAGAAACCACCAGCCTTAGGATCCTATTCCTCCCAGCAAAGAAGAGAAAAGCTATCGCTATTTCCCCCTCAGGATGCTGATGAGTCACTGCAGCAGTGTAAAGGAAGGAGGAGAATTTACTGCTGGAGGAGCAGGGTAGATGCTTTTATCTGCTGTGTTTATTTTTTTCTGTTGCTGACAACCTTGAATAGAAAATGAGTAATTTGGCAATGAGTGTTAGCACTGCTGGATGAACAATGAGCGATTGCTCTATCTTGATTAGGCCTGAAGCATTAATTAGACAACCAATAACGTCTAATTCTTGAATCCTCACATCAGCGTCTCCTTTCAGCATCTTTCTGTGCATTTGGGCTCGACCAAGCTGCTTCTCTCTTGCCCGTGGTGGCCAGGATGTGGCTGTGAGAGTTGGGTGCTGGGCAGAGGTTTTGGCTCCCTGGGCTGGGGCAGAACTGGCAGGATGGAGGAAAAAATTCACTGCTCAAATCCCTCAGGCCTTGACAACAGCTCTTGGCTACTTCTGCTAATATTAGGGCTGGTTTGAGGATGATTACAGTTCTGTGCAACGGCTATTAATATCATACAAAGCTTGGATGGAAGTCAAAAATAACAGCAAATGAGAAAACTACCAACCAGCAGCCAAACAGGAAGTACAAGCAAGGCTTGGTGTTGTGAAAGATAAATGGTGGGAAGGAAAAGCAAAAGAGCTGCAATAAGATGCAGAGGAAAGAAAAATTACAAATATTTTTGTTGGTGATTTGGAAACAGTCCTTGGCTTCAAAACATTCTGTTACATCAAATAACGCTGATCGAATTCTGAGCTGATTGAAAGGAAATCCTGGTTTATTTGCCCAGAAAAACACCTGTTTGTTATAAAGTTCCTTCAGCTGATTCTGGGCCACAACAAAGGGGCTCTGCACCACCAGAGTGAGCTGCAACATGGAGCAGGAGAGACAGAACCTGGAAATGCTCTTCTGGAACCAGTGCCTGCCACGTTGGGAAACTTCAAGGAGCTCCATCTGAGTGGCAAAGGCCAGAATTAAAAAAAAACTTCGAGGTGTGGCCTGGGAATTTCCCTGACAAAGTTCGAATCCTGGCTGCACCTCTGGATTCCAACAGTCTGTAACTTCCTTACTGGAATTCAGGTACAGGTGAGGCTTCCACGAGTGAGAAGGCAGGTAATAAAAAGGTTTTTTCAGTTTGTCACAGTTTCTATTGCACCTTTTCAGCTCCCCTTGGCTCTGCCCTCCCCAGTGCTGCTCTGCAGGTGGGGGTACAAACCCCTCCAGGGGAAAAAGGTGGCAAAAGCAGACTTTAAACACTCTGCTGCTCCTTGCACAGAGGTGTTTCATTCATGGCTTTGTACAAATCCCTGCCCAAAAGCCTGAGGTCTCCACCTGCTCAGAAAGCTGAGGAGAGAATCCTTCACTGTAAAGGTGCTGAGGCCCTGGCACAGCTCACCCAGAGAAGCTGTGGCTGCCCCATCCCTGGAAGTGTCCAAGGCCAGGTTGGACAAGGCTTGGAGGAACCTGGTTCTGGTGGAAGGTTGAAAGGTGGAACCATGGCAGGGGGGCAAAACTGGAGGATTTTTTAGGTGTCTTCCAACACAAACCATTGTGTAACCTCAGTATTTTCGATGAGACTGATAGAGGTAATGTTTCTCCTAGAAAAGGGCTTATGGACCTCAGAGATGCCCGTTTTTCCCTCCTGTCCATTCCCTGACGCTCCCGAGCACAGGATGCTGCAGGACTCGGTGCCAGCAGATGGCAGAGGCTTTCCACGGATGACACCTCCGGGGTGTTGCAGCGCCGTTCTCTCCCCAGCCCGTGAAAAAGAGCGATGCTTTTGCACCGCTTTTAGATTGCTGCCTCGCAGCTGGATTATTTTTTAGCAATATTCCTACCCCCGCCCCTTTATTTGGATGAAAACATCTATATTTGGGGAAGTGGTGGTTTCCTGTGGGTGAAAACAGGGAGGGAAAACAGAGCAGGACCTTAGAGAGCGTGTGCTGCCTGGGGAGGGTGAGCATCCTTCTGAAAACTGAGCTGAGCAGGGCCCAAGGAAAGGACTGGGCAGCGTTTAAAATGAGAAAGCAAATTTTTTTTTAATGTAATATATACAGAAACTGTGAAATCGACATTGTTGCTTCATGCCCGTATTTGCTTTGGCTGTGCAGCAGAGAACAGCCCCTGTGCACACCCTGGTCCTTCCTCACCCTGATGCTGGGACTGGGCATCTCCTGATTCCTCCAGATAAAGGTGGCCTGGACTTTGAGCCTTGCTCACACCTGAGCGTGGGGTGACACAGAGCCCCCAGTGCCCGGGTTTGTACCCCCAGTGCCCAGTTTTGCTGCTGTGGGGGGACACGGAGCCCCCAGTGCCCGGGTTTGTGCCATGGGGTGGTGCAGGGAGCCCCCAGTGCCCTGTTTTGCTGCTGTGGGGGGACACAGAGCCCCCAGTGCCCGGGTTTGTGCTGTGGGGTGACACAGAGCCCCCAGTGCCCGGGTTTGTGCCATGGGGGGACACGGAGCCCCCAGTGCCCGGGTTTGTGCCATGGGGTGACACAGAGCCCCCAGTGCCCGGGTTTGTGCTGTGGGGTGACACAGAGCCCCCAGTGCCCGGGTTTGTACCCCCAGTGCCCAGTTTTGCTGCTGTGGGGGGACACAGAGCCCCCAGTGCCCGGGTTTGTGCCATGGGGTGGTGCAGGGAGCTCTGGCTGGAGCTGGCAGGGTCTCCAGGCACTCCTGGGTCCCCCCAAACCGGGCAGGGGATGCTCGTGAGACTCTCCCAAATTCTGCAGCAAGAGCTCAAGCAGGAAACAGAGCTGTTGTGTGCATTTCAAAACCTTCGGCTTTGTCTACCTGCCCAAACCACCTTTCTCTCCCAAATTAATCCATCTCCAAAACCGTGAGGCTTTGCCTGCCTGTTTACAGCTCGCTGAGGCCGTGAGGTCACTGCAAAGGCTCGATGGACACGAGAGAAACGATTCCAGCGAGCCGAGGGCGGGTGATAGCGAGGGCTTCAGTTAACTGCCCTCAGCCCCAGCCCCGGCTCCAAGGCATCCCCAGGTCCCGAGGGTGTGTCTGGAAGGGCTGGAAGACTCTGAGATACCAACGGCCTCCCCTGGCTGCTCAGGGAGGGCAGCTTATCTCCGGGAGCAAAGCCTTCCCTGCTATCAGCACCCCGAGAGACACTCAACTGTCTTCCAACTGCTCTGATGGGGCGATAAACCCGGAGCTTTTGCTGCTCAGCCGGGCTGGGGAAGCTCCAGAGCTGATCTGGGGCAAAGGAGAGCAGCAAGACCCTGGTCGTGAGCACGGGGAGAGGTTGGGATGTTGAGAGTTCTGAATTCTCCCTTTTGAGCCACAGTGGAGAAGAGTGGTTGTTGTTTGCTCCAGAAATGACCGATGGGGAGGTGACCAGACCCACCAGGAGAGGGTAGAGAGAATCCACGGGATTTTTCAGTGTTGTTAACTAACGAAAGCCAGAGCACGAGGCAAAATCAGATCCTCTGATTCCAGCAGCTGGTCCAAAGGGGGACGTGGCCCTACAATCGTGGCATAAAAGTAATGAAAAATCAGATCTTGATAAGATTGCAGCAGCAACGGTTCTCACTGGTAATTAACGGAGGAATTTGTGTGTGTGGAAGGAATCAGTGGCTCTCAGTCGTTCTCCAGACACGAGGCTGACAGAGGGTAATGCCAAGAAGGCTGAAATGTGTCAAAACTTCAAAGGGTGATGGATCAGATGAGGATTATAATTGACAGAGGAGAGAAATCTCAATGTGGTAAGGGCAAAACAGGGTAGAGCTGCACTAGAATTCATTGTACACTTTCAGGTGATTTGGGCAAGATTAAATTCACTCGGCAGGTGCAAAAAATCCAAGAAGGGAACTTTCACTAACCCAGAGAGGATGGAAAGATGGTCAAGGAAAAATGCCAAAGGTTTCTCTTAAACCAGAGGCCGAAGATCAGAGGAAATTATTTGGTGTTGGGATCTGGGAGAGCAGTGGAACAAGCACTTAAAGGCTTTGTTTGTCAGCACCAGGGAGAATGAGAAACTGCCACGGTAATTGGGCGAGCTCCAACCATCCCAAGCAAAGCTAATTTAGCTAATTTACATCTACAGTGATGTTCTGAGCGCCGTGCTCCCAGAACAGGCTGTAAATACATAAAGTTTTATGGCTTTTGATACTGTTCCACATGGCCCATGAGAAAGCTAAAGAAATGCTTCGGATAAAATCACTCCAGAGAGCATCCAAGGCTGTGACAAGCCCTGCACAGAGGAGAATCATCCACAGTCTCCTTGCAGAGCAGAGGGGTAGAAGGAAAGTATGGATTTGAGGGGTTAAAGAATTGGATTGGGGATGGTGAAGCAGGTCCTGGATGGGGCAGGAGAATGTTTCCTTCTCGCCTCTGTTGGTGGAGGCTTCTGTAGGTAGTTTGGAAAGGAAGATCATTTTAATTGCTGTGAGATAAATAATTGCTCTCCCAGCTAGGGATTTCTGCAGAGAGATCCTGAAAAATCCCTGCTCCCTCAAATGCTGTGTTTCTCTTGGGCTGCTGCTCTCCGAAATGGCAGCGCTCCCTTCTGAGAAGGATTTTATCCTCTGCCAAAGTCCCAAACAAGAGATTACATGATGTGATTTCCTGTGCGAGCAGGAGAGGCTTTGACGACCCATTTGAACCTCTCGGCCTTGAAGGTTGAGGTTTGTTTTCTTGAGCTTTAGTTTGGCACCAATCCAGCAAAGCCTTTGTGTCCTGACTTTTATCTGAGCGCACGCACGAAGAAGGGGGAGAATAAAAACATGCAGTGTCTTCTAGAAAGAGAAAACAAACTCTCTCTCTCTCTCTCTCTCTCTCCCTGAGTCTTCCTCCATCAGCTTTCGGGAAATGAAGTGGCAGAGGTGAGATGTTTTCTATAAGCTGGAATTACCCCCAGTGAGATGAGAGCTCCCTGCTCGCTCCTCTGTCAAGCAGAGCTGGAGGTGGCCATTTCTCACCCAGGCACATCCAACAGCCTCATCCATTCTTTTCTCGTGGCTTTTCCTCCCCTTTTTCAGCTCAGAGCACCTGAAGCCCTGAGAAGGCTGTCGGAGCCTTCCTGAGTGGTTTATTTTTAGCAGCAAGAGCACGCTCCGGGCCCTGGGGAACGCCGTGAGCGCTGCAGAAACACTTGGAAATACCAAACTCCCCCTTTTCCACACAAGTGAGCTCTTAAACCTGCCCAGACTTTCTAGTGGCTTCATCCAGTCCTTGTGATCGTATTTCATCTGCCGGGATTTTATTTGATGTTTCAGTCTCGAGATGTTTCTCCCCACATAAATGTTTATTGAGTCCCTCGACTCCCTCCTGTCTGAAGCACCAAAATCCTGAAACCTCTTGCCCTGAGGGGCTGGGATGGATCCCGTGGCACCGGGATGACTTTGGGGCTGTGGCTGCTGACCCCATAAAAGCAGAGCCCCCGATTGTTTTCCCAGACTCTGTTCCTGGGGAGCAGCTCCCCGGCCCCTGGTGCAGGAGTCATTTCATCGTTTCATCCGGAGCTGGAACACAGCAGCCAAGCAGAATTTCCTCTGAGCTGCAGATAAGCAGATTCTGGTGATAGGGAGGCCCTGCTCGAGCAGCCCCCGGGCTCCCAGCTTTGAGAGCAGCCTGGAGGGCCGAAGGGGAAGGAAGCGTTTAATCCTGTGGACATAGGACACAAAGAGAAAAACAACACCCAGAGATGCCTCAGCCTTAAACACGTTCCCTGAGCTGCTCGGGGTGGGCATCCCAAAGCAGCCAAATGTTTTCCAAGCCTGTTTTTGGTGAGAATTCCTCAGGAATTGGCAACAAAGAATCAGCTCATTGTGCAGGAAGCCTCAATCGGCCGTGGAGAAAGGGGATCACGTATTGAAAAATCAGGTTGTCTTTGTGAACAGCGTGAATGATCAGATTACAGAAAGCAAATTCCTGCAAAAACAAAACAAAACAATTCCAGGCTCTTCACTGAGGGTTGCAGAGCTCGGCTCACTCGGTGCTGAGATGTGAAACGTGTCAGGGCATGCAGAGCATCGCTTCTTAGAAATCACAGCTCTGCTCAGCATCAGCAGAATTAAAAAATAGAATGATTTCCACGTCCAGAGAGCAGAGAGAAATGGCAGCCGGTGCTGCACGAGTGTTATCAGAAAGATGGAGCGGGATAATAAAGCTGTGGTCAAACCCAGCAGAAGATACTTTTAGTCAGACTGGGTCTTGTAAGAAAATCTTAGAAAAATCTTAGAAAACAACTGAACCAACTCAACCCAGCACGAACCAACCAAGGACTTCTGGAGAAGAACTCCCTCATTTCAGGCAGCTCCATTTGTGTTCCAGCGACAAGAACTAACGGAGAGCAGAGAAACATGGGCAAAACCTCACACCATGGGTGAAAATACACAGATTGGAGGGAAAAAACGTGACCCAAGCAGAGGTGCCAGAGGGACACCCACGTCCCCACCCCGGGAAAGGTGTGACAGGAGATGCTCTGCTCACACCTTCCAGGACCTGCCTCCAGATGGTGCTCCAGCCAGATTTCTGGGATTTGCAAGGATTTGATTATCTCCCAGATGGCTTTTCTGGGCAGGTTTTTGCTTTATAGTAACGAAGGAGGGTGGACCGTGCTCGGCCCTTGCAGGGAGCCTTTGGCTGCCTCTGCCAAGCTCTTCCTCGCTGTGAGCAGCTCCTCGTCCCCAGCTCATGCCCTGGGAGCCCCCGAGGTTTGCTGGGAATGGGTCACAAACGAGTAGGAAAGGAGAACTATGGATTCATGGCCTTGACCGTTCGGGGTAGGAAAGGTTTATTTGTCCAGTTTGCTTTATAAATAACCCAGAAAGCAGCAGCTTTGTTTTCATGGTCTCAGATTCAGGAACCTCATCCAAGCCTTGGTCCAGGCCCTGGGAGCTCTGGCCAGGGAGAGCAGCCCCTGGGTGTTTGTTTAAAGAGTCACAGTGTGCAAAACTCCCTGCAAGATAAGGCCAAGGATGGGGGTCAGTGGCTCTGTGTGGACAGCACTGAGGACACCCCTGCTCCTTCTGGCCCTGGGATCTCAGCAATTATCCTCCATCCCTCCTGGGGGTCCCCCAGGGCCTCCTCATGCTGTCACTGAGTCTTGCTGTGTTGGATCTTGAGTGAGGAAAAAAGGGTTAAAAAGGAACTGGAGCAATTTGGTGGAGAAGGGAAAGATTCGAGGTCAAAGAGCAAAATGTTCCCGGAGGGATTCATGCAGGAATCACCACACAGGTAACTCCAGGGAGAAACTGAAACCCTGAGAGGAAAATTAACCCTCTACAGGCAAGGTTAAGCCTGGCATTTGAAATCTATCAGCTGGGACAACCTGGTAGCAATCCTGATTCACAGGGATGAGGCATCAGGGATGTTACACCAGGAAAAGTCATCGCTTGCCAGGCCTGGCTTCCCTGCAGGATGCCACAGCCAGAGGGGAGCCAGGCCTCTTCCTGTCCCACAGAAAGCTCCTTGCTGCTCCCATTCCCAGCCCTGGAAAGATGAGAATCCCTCGTGTTCCCCGTGTGAGTTCTGTGGGGACAGGGAGCAGCCAAGAGCTGCTTTTTTATCCCGTGGGGTTGTTTCAGTCCCTCCATCACACACGGTTTTTCTCCCTTTGGCAGGGCAGGAACAGCTCCAGCTGCTTTTTTGTGGTTCTAGGAGGGCTGGAAAGGGGCAAAGACTCTTTTAAACCAATGATAATGCTGAGAAATCGTGGGATGTGGCAGGGATGGGCTGGGCAGCCCTGGCCCAGCACCTGAGCCCAGCACAGCCTAGAAACCCTGCCAGCCCCAGGCACTGAGAACTTTGCAAAGTGAGTGGAAAAAAGGCCGGGGGTGAAGAGAAAGGCCGTGCTCAGCACTTCAGGGACGTTCTGCCTCTTTCTCCCTCTGCAAAGGGCCCTTCTCCAGGCAGCTTCGCCTCCCCTCAGCCTGATTTGCAGAGCCCTCAGGATTCCAACAAATCTGGAAAACTGGATACTTCCCTCGCCCAACCCTCTCTTCCTTCAGGCCTTATCTGCCCTTACCTGTCTCCACTAGGTCGCTTTAAAAGTCCCAGACACTTCCTTCCTTTGTTTGTCTTGGCCTGAAAGGGAAATGTCTTGTGTGTCAAAGGTTTAGTGCAAATTCCTGTCCAAGCTCTTTACTACCTCTGGCCTCGGTAAATCAAACTTCTTCTCCCAGCTGGGGATTTGCACAGTGAATCAGATTCTCTCCCCACATTCTCCCTCTCCTGCCTGCACAGGGGATTGAGATGGAGCAGCAAAACAAGGGGTTAAATCCCGACAGGCTGCTGCAAATTTGGGATGGAAAAGAAGTTCTGGGTTTCAAATGTGTTTGCACAGAGCCAGAGTTTCTCAAGGGCTGTGCCACTGTCCCAGCTCTCCTTTCTCTTTAGGAAAATCACCTGGGCTTAGAGACCCAAAGCAGGACAGGGGGGTCCTGGTTAGAGGTGGGCAGGGGGCACAGCCTTGCTGAGCTCTGCCTGGACTCAGAGGAGGAATTTCTCCATGGAAAGGGTGCTCAGGCATTGGAAGGCGCTGCCCAGGGAGATTTGGAGTCCCCATCCCTGGAGATGCCCAAGGAATGACCGGAGGTGGCACTCAGAGCTCTGGGCTGGTGATAAGGTGGGCACCGAGCACGAGTTGGACTCGATGATCCTGCAGAGCTTTTCCAGCCTCAGGGATTCTGTGATCCTGTGACTGCAGCACTCTTTCCCCAGGGCTCACAGAGGGACACTGACAGTCCTGTCACCCTGGAAGAGTGAAAAACACCTTCCACAGAGGGAACCTGTAGAATTTCCCATTTCCATCCCAGACCTCTGCCTGCGTTTGGCTGAAAAGTGTGGGAGTTGGGTACTCTGCACAAATCCAGGTTCTTATCTTCACCTCTGGGACACTTTTCCTCGAGCCCCAGCAGATGAGAAACGGCTGCAGATGTTGTTTCAGGTTGTTTATTTCTCCTTCTCTCTGCCAGCTCTCAGCTCCGGCCGCACATCTGATGCAGCCGAGTCCGAGCGGGCACTGCCCAGTCCTGGGCTGTCCCGGCCTTTTTGTGCCCTTTCCATCATCCAACCATTCTTCACAACGGATTTATTAGTTACTGTTCTGTACCAATTCATTTGCACCTGTTCTAGACACGGAATTTCTACCTCTTTTTCATTCTACCAATCATTTTATGCCAACACTAAGAGAGAAGATGGAGGAGAAGAAGAAGAAGAACAGGGCAACGCCCAAAATCCTCCACCTTAAACCCTTCGTCCTCATATTAAAAACCCTAAAATCTAGTTTTTTACCTTGTAAAATACTAAACCACTACTCATTTTCACACTCTCATGGCTTGCAATGATTCTCGCAGTGTTGGTAACTTTTCCCATGGGCTGAGGTCAAAGCCAGTGCCATTCTGGGCTTCTTGCCAGGGGCTGGGACCCCCTTGCTGAGGCTCCTGACCCCCCAGGGCAGCCTGAGGTGTGCCCTGAGCTCCCAGGGCAGCCTGAGGCGTGCCTTGGGTTCCAACAGAAAAGCACAACAAGGACCTGTCCCTATGAGGAGCATTTGGAGGCTGCAGGTGCAGAACCAGAGCGTGGGGCCGGGTTTGCTGCCGGCAGGGAGGGCTGGGCTGGGCTGCCACAAGCCAACCACGCCGGGAGTGCTTCGGTTGGGAGCCCCTTCCTTTGCAGATGAGCACCTTGATGTCAGCTCCCCTCCGCTGCTGCCGGCGCGGTGCGGTCTGAGTGCACCTGAGCGCTGCCGAAACCGCAGCCCGGGGGAAGCCAGGTCCCCGTGTCTAGCTGAGAAAACAAACCCAGCCCGGGGGAAGCCAGGTCCCTGTGCCTCGCTGAGAAAACAAACCCAACCCGGGAGAAGCCAGGTCCCTGTGTCTAGCTGAGAGCAGCCCGTGCTGCATGAAAACAAACCCAGCCCAGGGGTAGCGAGGTCCCTATGCCTCGCTGAGAGCAGCCCGTGCTGCATGAAAACAAACCCAGCCCGAGGGAAGGCAGGTCCCTGTGCCTCGCTGAGAAAACAAACCCAGCCCGGGGGAAGCCAGGTCCCTGTGCCTCGCTGAGAGCAGCCCGTGCTGCATGAAAACAAACCCAGCCCGGCTCTTCTCAGCCCAAACTCGCCGGGCAAACAGGAAGCTGAGAGCAAGGGTGGAAGAGCAAGGGGTGCAGGTTCTTGGGTGACGCCAGGAACGGACCCCAAACTCCACCTGTGGATGATTCCCAGGTCAAAATATGGGTTCACCTGGCCAGATGCTGCACTGGCACCTGTGCCCGAGGCAGGGGGTGAGGTGGGCACTGGCACTGCCTCCCCCGAGCTCTGCCTCCAGCCCAAACGTTAAACTGCTGCAGCACCTGCCCCAGCAGCGGCTCAGGTGCCGGCGCTGCCGTTAGAACCAGGCAGGAAAAGTGGTGAGGAGCCAAGAGAGATGGGGGCCAGCCCTGGGTCTCCTCCATGCCAGCGCTGCTCTGCCTGGTGCCAGGCCTTCAGAGGTGGTCACACTCCCTTTCCTCTCCCACAAAACTCCTTCCACCTCTGAACTCCTCTGGCAGCGTGGAATAAGTCACAGAATCCCAGAATGGTTTGCATTGGAGGGGATTTCAAGCTCATCTCATTCCACGTCCCTGCTGCAGACAGGGACAACCCCACCAGGCCGGGGTGCTCCAAGCCCCTTCACCTCACCTGGTTTTACCCCTCTCTGGCAGCTCGAAAATGAACCAGGATGGGGAAGAACAGCTCGTGCTGCTGCTCTGTGCCAGGATCTGCGGCTGGAGGGGGCAGGAAGGGGACACTGATCTCAGCAAGGCACCTCCACGGTTCTCCACCTCTGTTTTTCCATCCCAGTCCTGTCCTGCACTCCCTCAGCACACCAGAATGTTCAGAGGGTTTCAGCACCACTGTTCTAAGCTTTCCATTACCGAAATTCCCAGAACCAGAGCTGCAGCTCCCTCGGTTCAGCACCTGCCTGTTGGTGACATTTAACCCATCCCTGGTGATTTGGGCCTGTCACAAAGGCACTTTTGTGGGTGTTCCTGCTGAGTCCAGCCTGAGATGCTCCTGGCCCTGGCACTCACAGGCTGTGGCAGGAGCCAAGAGCCACCACGGGACCCGGTGGGGGGTTGATGGATTACAAAAGTGGCCGGGAAATTTCTCATACATTTCCTGCAAGTTTTGAAGTCAGGCTTCCCCATATGACACCTCATCCCTCCTCTTCACAGCTGCTTCTCATTTCCCAACCATAGTCTTCCTGTTTTGTTAGCTTTTTATTATATTTTTTTTTTTTAAATCATTTTTTTGGGAAGGTTGGGGGCTGTGTTTAACAGCTGCACGCAATTCTGCCCCCATCACTATATATAGCCTCAGACAGGCCAAACAAATGAGCAGAGCTGGGGTTAATAATCATAAAATGGAGTTCAGCTGTCTCTGAACTGTGATTTACTGGGACCGAGGCCAGGCAAGATCCTCCTCACGCCCTCGCTGCAGAGCCGTCCACAGGGACCAGCCCCTTCAAAAGAGGAGAAATGATTTGAAATGCCTTTTCTCCGGCTGAAACTCGAGATGGGAAATGGTTCAAGCAGATCTGCCGGTGGGTGAGGTCTCCAGGGCGGTGCTGGTGTGATGTGGAGCCACGCTGTGGATGTTGGTGATGCCTCCTCCACCCTTAGAAGCTCGGAGCTGGGAGAACGGGTGAGTTTAACCCCTCTGGGGCTTGGAACAGCCACCAGAGGGAACATCCCACCAGGAATCTGCGTTGGGGCTGCTCTCGGGCAGTGAGTGCATCCCACTGGGAAGGTTTCTGGGGTCAGAGGTGGAAGGGGCACGGACGTTTCATATCCAAAATGTTCTTGGTGTTCATCACATGGACAGAGGCTGGGGACAGCTGAGCCCAGGGGCACCAAATCCCCCTGGGAGTTTCGATATCTCCGTTCCCTGCACAACCCCAAACTCGGTGTGAAGAACCTGCAGAGCGTTTCTGGGGCTCAAATCGTGTCCTGATTCCCAACAAAGAGGCTGAGCCAGGCTGCTGAGTTCAGAGCCTCAAACACGGGTTCTGTTTGTGGGTCTGGGCCACCCCAGTTCTGCCCTTTGGGTGCTCTGAACGCCCTCCCCTGCAGCAGCCCTGAGGAGGCCACAGTGCCACAGGCTCGGAGTTGCCACCTTTGCCCCAGACGTGGGGCAGCAGCACCTGAGACGCCCTCTCCGAGTGCCCTCCGGGCTCTTTGGGGTATTTTTAGCCGCCGTTTCTCGCAGCCATAACTCTTCTCCTCCCTCAGAAACAAACCTGCTCCTTCCCTGCCCTTCTATGGAGAGATGTGGCTGCAGCAGCTCCCCTTCCCCGCCGTGGGCATCTGCTGCCCACGCTGCTGCTGCTGCTGCTGCTGCAGCCACGGCTGCTCTGCTTTGTGTCTGAGGGCACTGCTGGCAGGTCCATCTCTCTCGGGCAGGGAGGGGATCTTGGGGGATGTGGGAGCAGGGTTGTGGCTGCTGGGAGCCAAGATCAGGCTCTTGTGGGATGGGTGGGACTGGGCTCGGGACCCTGGGACCCAGCAGCAAAAGCAGCTTGGGCTGGAAGGGAGAAGCTCCTGAAGGAGCAAAGCTCCACCTTTGGAAAGTTTTTCCAAAATCTATCTGACTCTTTACGCTCCTAAACACCACCTGGGAGCTGCTCTGGCCTGGCTGGTGACAGAAACAGCAGCCTGGATTTTCCAGCCTGTGAGCAGGACCCTGCTCATGGCAGAAAGGTTTGGGTTGGAAGGGGCCTGGAGGCCCAGCCAGTCACACCCCCTGCCATGGAGGGACACCTTCCACCTTCCCAGGTGAGCCCTCCGGGTCTCTTCACCTTTGAAACACAAAGATTTTAATCTTTCACCCTCTTTCTTCCTCCTGGGAGACTTTGGGTCAATCATCTTAATTAGCCAGGACTGCCTCGCTTCCTCAGGTCTGGAAATCTCTTTGTTAAACAGGGCAGTGTCTCTTATCTCCTCCTGGCCTTGGAGCAGCTCTGCTTTGGGCAGTTCCTGCCTGTCCTCACACCTAACAGGCAAATGATGCAAAGATCCAACTGGGCAAAAGTTTGTAGCCCATTACAGGACCTGGCTGAGCCCTGGAGCAGGATTGACCCTGTCCTGGCCTGGCTGGTGGCCGAGCTCCCTCCTCAGCTCATCTTGCCCACGGCCTTTGCCTTTCCCTTCTCATCTTTCCCTGAGATCTTTCTTTTATCTTATTTTGTTTTTCCTGTTTTTGAATACCACGTTCTTTTATCTGACAACAGCATCAGAAAAAAATCCCGTGAACAATTTTGTTTTCACCCCTGGGACTTCTCCAGGGCTGGCATCACTTGGCTTTTAGAGGTGGATGGTCCTTCTTTTCCACTGCCATTTTTCCCATTGGCATGAAAGGATAATTCCAGCTTGGGCTGGAAATTGCCAGGACAGGTTAATTGGGATTCTGCAATCCAGGAGAGAGCGGGGCAGGGAGCCCAGCTCCTCTCTCGGGAGACTTTGTGCTCTCTCTGCACAAAGCAGGGCAGCCTCAGCGGAAGAGGTGGAGTCCGTCCCTTTGGAAGGCTCCTGGGAGGATTCTCCTGGCTCCTGGAGATTTTCCTTCCCTCAGGCAGAGGCAAAACCTGAAGCCAGCCCCACGTTTGGCCAACTGCTGTTGTTGGACAGGGCTGGGGGTGAGGCAGGAAGAAATCCCAGTCTCCTTCAGCAAGGTGAAGGCTGCACCCTTGGGAAGGTTTTGGGCCTGGGAATTCCAGGTGGGAGAAGCCACCTCCTGGAAAGATTCAGGCTTGCAAGCACTGAGGGACAGTCCCTCGGTTTGCCCCCGCCACTCTCCTGATTTCCTTCTCGCCCTCATCATCCTCACGAGCCCTTCCAGGCTGTGCTCCCGCCGTGACAGCAAAGCTCAGAGCTGCAGAGCTGCAGAGCTGAGCCCCAGAGGATGATGCTGGGTCCCTCCCTCAGAAGTTGGGCTCAGGAAATCGCTGTTTCAGGTGGAAGTTCCCATTTCTGGCCAAACCTAAGGATTGTCCCATGAGGAAACGGCGTTTTCTGACCCCAAAATCGCACAGCTCCTGTCTGGGAAGTTTTGCTTCAGGAGCTGAGCTCTGTCCCTGGCTGTGCCCTGGGATGGGGCTCGGAGTAATCTGATTTAATGGGAGCTGTCCCTGCCCACGGCAGGGGTGGAACGAGATGAGCTTTAAGGTCCCTTTCGACCCAAACCATTGTGGGATTTTTGTGTCCGTACATTTTTATTTCTCCCTGGCCCTCGTTTCCCACCTGCTCTCTCAGACTGCCCCGTTTCCCTTCGTTCCTCGCTAAACTGCACAATTTCCCTTCCCACCGGGCCCGGGAGCCCTGGGTTAATGCCACCGTCATCGGGTGTCAGCGCTGCACAAGCACTTAACCCTCTCCGGGATGGGAAAAACAAAAGGAAGAAGAGGAAGAGCCGAATTCTGTGCCGGTGACACTTTCTCCCGGCCAACAAACAGAAGTTTTATGAGCTGAACCCTCTGGATGCTGCATTCCAGCTTGGTAACATTTCGGTAACACATTGCAAACGTTTGACTCATAGAAACTTGGACGGCTGCAGCCGGGGGAGGGGGAAGAGCGTCACATTCCCATTCCCGGGCAGGGTTTGGTTGTCGGATTTTTTTTTTTTTTTTTTTTTAAAGAACTGAAACTTCTCTCTGTTTAATGAAAAAAAAAAAAAAAAAAAAAGTGTTTGAGCCTGACGATTTCCACCGGAGCTCGCATTGTGTTTGGGAGTGAGGGGCTGGGGGGGGAGGGCTCTGCTGCCAAGGGAGGGACCCGGGGGCAGCTGAAGTCGCTTTTCTTCTGCAAGTTTTTTCTACTTTTTTTTTTTTTTTTGCTCCCTCTGTGTTCCCAGGGCAGGGTTGGCTTTCTAGGTTTGATAAAGCATTTCCTTCCATTGTCATTCTATACGGCCTCTGGGCCCTGCGCTCAGTCCCTCCCCTTTGCCGTCCCCTCTCTTTCTCTCTCTCTCTCTCTCTCTCTCTCTCTTCTCTCTCTCTTCCTGAACTTTAGTGAATCTTGAGATATAAAGAAAGCAGCTGCCTCCCTTAAGCACAGCTTGAACAATGAGACCTCCTCTCCAAGGGCTTTAACTCCTCTGGATGCAAGGACAAAGCCAGGGTGAGTAACCTGCTGCTGGCTCTGGCACTCCCGGTGCCCGCTGCCGGTGCCCGCTGCCGGTGCCCGCTGCCGGTGCCCGCTCCTCTCTCCGTGCCCCCGGCTCCGGAGGCATCAGGAGCAGATGCTCCGAGTGTAAAATCCGCCCCCAAACCCAACCAGCACCTCCCGAGGAAGCGCTGCCGCTGTCCCCCGTGGATGCTGGAGGAGGCTTTGCCACCCCTCCGCGTCCTCTGGATTTGGGTCACCGCAGGTTCCCCGCCGTGTGAGACCGGGCAAAACCCGGCTCTGGCCAAGGTGGGAGGAATCCTGACCTCAAAGGCAAAGAAAAACAAACATGATGCAATCAGGCGTGACCGAGCTGGGCTGCGGGAGGAAAAATCTTCCCCGCGGTCCCGGGGATGCTGAAGTGGAATTTGGGATGGTGCTGGGGAGGGTGGGAAACGCCTCGGGCTGCGTGGTGCGGGTGCCCCGTGAGCGCTGTCTGGGCTCTGGCTTTGCCCCGGGGATCTTCTTGGATCGTGTCAGGCACAAAAAGCAGGAGGTGAAACGCGGGACACCTCGGCCGCAGCCTGGCGAGTGTTAATTGAGGGGATTTGGGACGAGTGGCGAAGCTGCTGCTGGATGAGCATCTCCCAGGACGGGATCCCTCCCTTTGCCCTCCCAGGAAACTTAAACTGGTGCGCACTGGAGCCTGGGGAGCGCTGCTGGATCAAACAGCCCGAGCGGGACGAGCCCCGGGCTGAGGAGTGGATTTCATGCAGCCAAACAGAGCCCAGATGTTGTTATCTGGTTGTTATCTGGTTGTTGTTATCTGGTTGTTTTCTGGTTGCCCCCGTGCCTCGGCGTCCCCCTCTGCCTTTGAGTTTCCCCTCTTCATCCCGCGCGTCCCCGGTGCCTGCTGCCTGTGATAAAACACGATTCTGGCTCTCGTAAACAGGGAATGATCAAACGAGGCATAAAAGAACATTTTTATTGCTCGTTAGGGCTTCGCTAAGACCGTCTGGGGCCGTGGGTTGCTTCAGGTAGCTGCTGGAGCACGGCACGTTCTTGTGGTACAAATGAAAAATTCTCTCCTGTGTTCTGCAGCACAAAACTGCTCAAAAAGGGACTGGAAGTTCTTTAGGCGACCTGCAGAGCTCGTGGTTTGTGCAAAGTCACTTAGAGAGCCTGTGCAGTCTGTTGTGGGGGAACTCGGGGTAGGTTTGATAGAGTTTGGGGTTTTTCCCCTCCATAAAAATCCCATTTCTGGTCTACCTGGGGGTGTTTTCCTTCTGTCCCAGAGTGGCTGCGTTTGTTTGTGTCCCTTGCTCTTGACCTCTACTAAATCCAACAATTTTGGTCATCCTCTGGTGTCTCTGACAACCAGGACAGGGAGTTGTGGGATTTAAGGTGAGTGTGACAGGTTGACCTTAGATCCCACGGACTCAGCTGAAGGACATGGACAAAATTGGGCTTTAAAGCAGCAGAATGAGGTGAGCAAAATGAGCGTGTCCAGGTCTGACATTGAACAGAGCTCAGGCCCACGGCTGGAGGAACCCCTCAAAACTGCTGTGCTCCCTCTGGGATGGGAGTTTCTCCAGCAGGAGATTGAAATTTGGATGAAACCTTCAGATTTAACTTTTGGAGCTTTTTGGAGTTGTGTCCCCTCACTTTTCAGGAGGCAACCAGAACCTCACCACCACTGAAATTCCCCCCAGCTCTGTGCCCTGCTCCCCTCCTGGCAGCTTCCAGGAGCTCATCCCTGCTCCTGGCACTCCCACAATGAGGAAATGGGCCAGCATTTCCATATTAGCCATCAACTTTCCAGGGATGTTGCAGGGATTTTCCAGCGAGGGGTGGGACAGCATCAACCACGGCCGAGGTGCTGCAGTGGGAAGGACCAGACTTGGTTGGAAAAGCCTCAGCTGAGAGTGTTCAGGGGGCAAACACCCACAGAGGCAGGTTCAAACCATGTCCTGCTGCTTGGAGCTCGGGTGCTGTCCCTGCTGGGCTCACTCAGGGTCCCACTTGAGGGAGTTTCTTGGCATCTTGAAGGACTGCAGAGATTTTATCATCCATCGTTTTTGGCTTTTTGGCCACATTCCCATGGTGAAACTGAGCTCAGGGTTGTCACAAACTGGGACAAAGCTTGGAAATGGCCACGTGGAGTTGGTGGCACGCTGGGGTTGAGGTGATGGGAGGTGTCTGACCACGCTCGTGGTGCACAGGGATGGGAGGCAGCAGCTTCACTCGATGGTTTTGGGGGCCTTTTCCAACCTAAATCATTCCATGACCTTATTTCAGTCTGCCCCTCGGTCTCTGTCTGCTGGAGGGACCCAGCCACGCTTTGTGTTTGCATCATCAGGAAGATGCACTTTCAATGAGTATTAATTAGGCTTGGCTAATTCGTCAGGAAGTTTACCTTCAAAGCCAATAACACCAGCGAGCAGCCATAGAGCCAGGAAAGAGGTAAAGTTATTTATTGCCTGAACAAACCAGGCGGGTGAGGCAACAAAAATCCCATCTGAGGCAACAAAAATCCTGTCTGAGGCAACAAAAATCCCATCTGTGCTCAGCCTTCGGTGGTGGCTGCTCCTGATGGTTCTCAGATCACCAGCAAGGTGCTGGATAATGAGGTTTTGTGTGGTGGCCACACAGAAAGACCCTCGTGGCCACATGCATTCCCCCATCCTTGGAATTGGCTGCCCAAGGCATCCCAGGGCTGTCGGTGACTCTGGAATTGTTATTCCCTCCCCAAGTCTGGAGCTGGACGTGGTTTGCTGGTTTTTGGTGTCTTTTAAACCAAAACTCAGGGGAGAAGAATTCCCTGTGCCTGTAAAACCCATCCTGGTACAAATTTGCAGCAGAGCCAGGTGGGGTTTGAGGGGCTGCCCTTGCACCCCTGGGCTGAGGGTGGAGCTGGAGGAGCCTGGGGGTCGCCAGGTCCCTCCTGGGGGTGTCCAGGTCCCTCCTGAGGGTCACCAGGTCCCGCCTGGGGGTCACCAAGTCCCTCCTGGGGGTCACCAAGTCCTGCCTGGGGGATGGGGAGATGCAAACACAGTCCCAGGAGAACCTCGGGTGTTTCATTTCTTCCTCTCTGTGCTCATTTCCACACCGTGAGGGAAGTTTTTCCAGCCCAGCCTGGCTTTGGGAAAGCCCAGAGCTCTGGAGATGTGGGGAATGAGCGATGCTGGAGCTTTGGGGTTCGGCTTGGGGGACCCTGAGCTGGATGGAGGGAGGACACTGGGATGGATGGATGGAGGGAGGGAGGGATGGACAGATGGATGGATGGATGGATGATGGATGGATGGACACTGGGATGGATGGACACTGGAAGGGAAGGATGGATGGGAGATGGATGGATGGACACAGGGATGGAGGGATGGATGGATGGGCACTTGGATGGATGGACAGATGGATGGATGGACACTGGGATGGACACTGGGATGGATGGATGGACAGACACTGGGATGGATGCAGGGATGGGTGGATGGATGGATGGACACTGGGATGGATGAATGGAGGGATGGATGGATGGACACTGAGATGGATGGATGGACACTGAGATGGATGGATGGAGGGATGGACACTGGAGGGGATGGACACTGGAAGGGAGGGATGGACACTGGGATGGAGGGATGGATGGATGGATACTGGGATTGACACTGGGATGGATGGAGGGATGGATGCTGGAAGAGATGGACACTGGAAGGGAGGGATGGATGGACACTTGGATGGATGGAGGGATGGAGTGATGGATGGATGGACAGACGGATGGATGGAGGGATGGACACTGGAGGGGATGGACACTGGAAGGGAGGGATGGATGTGTGAATGGATGGATGGACAGACACTGGGATGGATGCAGGGACAGATGGATGGACACTGGAAGGGAGGGATGGAGGGATGGACACTGGAAGGGATGGACAATGGGATTGATGGATGCATGGATGGACAGACACTGGGATGAATGCATGGATGGAGGTGGTGGATGATGGATGGATGGATGAGGGATGGATGGACACTGGGATGGATGGATGGACAGACACTGGGATGGATGGACAGATGGATGGACGGATGGACCTGCTCCTTCCCCAAACCCAAGAGCTGAACCCTCTCCCACACCCCTGCAGTGCCACCACAGCCCAGAGGTGCCGGGTCCCTCCTGCTTCCCGCGGGCAGCCAGGGGAAGGGGAGGAAGGGCCTTTTCAAGGTTACAAACCTCTTATTTTTGGACTCATTTCCCTGTGGCTGGAGCCAGCCCAGGCTGGAGCTGTTGAAGTTTTCGGGCCTTTGTTTGTTTAATTGAAGTGCTGTTTGTTTTTGATCACGGGCATGAGATAGGAGCTTCCTCTGCAGGCAGGAAGCAGTGATTTCCTGTTCTGTCCCCGGCCAACTCTCACTGAGCAGGAAACCTCGCTCTGCTGAGTGGTCACTTTTGGTGCAACATTTTTGGAGGGTTTTACGCGGTGTTGTTTTGGTTTTTTTCTTTCTTTTTTTTTTTTTTTTTTTTTTGTTGTGTTTTTTTTTCCCTTTCCCTGTGAGCGGCGCTGGTGTTGTTGTGTCCCTGTGGGAAGGACGTGAGGAGGGCCCAGAGTCAGCACTCAGCAGGCTGGAGGATGATGTTTGACCAAAATGGGTCCATTTAGCCTCAGATCTTCTGGTTCTGTTGAGGTGCACCTTGAAGTGAAGGGTTTTTGCTGGGTTTTTGGGGGGTTTTTTGCTGCCCAGGAAGGAATGTTTGTCCCAGGTCATTCAAACCCCCATGGCTGATGTCACACAGAGACTCAGGGCAGGACAAGGATTTAAACCACACCTGGGTCAGCCCTGCTTGTGTCCTTGCTGTGCTGGGAGGATCTTTAGGCAGAATTGGGGTTGTTCATCCTGGAGAAGAAAAAAGCTTTGGGTGATCTAATTGTGGCCCTCCAGTGCCTGAAGGAGCTGCAGGAAAGATGGAGAGAGACCATTTACACAGGCCTGGAGTGCCAGGACAGGGGGGAATGGATTTAAACTGCCAGAGGGCAGGGATAGAGGGGATATTGGGAAGGAATTCCTCCCTGTGAGGGTGGGGAGGGTACCCAGAGAAGCTGTGGCTGCCCCTGGATCCCTGGAAGTGTCTGAGGCCAGGTTGGACGAGGCTTGGAGCAGCCTGGGATAGTGGAAGGTGTCCCTGCCGTGAAAGGGATGAGTTTTAAGGTCCTTTCCACCCAGGTTGGTCCCACAAACCATCAGAGAGGAGCCAGGGATGGGATTCGAGCCAAGGGCTCACAGCGGTGCCGATGTTTCTGGGGTGGAAAAGAGCTCAGGTTTTCCCCCTGGAATCCCGAGCAGGAGCAGCCGCGGCTCCTTGGCAGCTCCCAGCTCACGGGGATGTTGTTACTCAGCGCGTTCATCCTCCAGCGGCAAACCCAGGCAGGCTCTCCTCAATCAGCACCGTGCCCAGAGGTGAAATGCTGCAGTATCAGACGGCTCCGGCCGCAGGAAGCCCGGACAGACAGACAGACGGACACGGCGGCATGGGAGCCCCGGGCCAGCAGAAAGAACCCCTGAGCCCGAGGTTTTAATTATCTGGCTGTTGCCAAGGGGCTCCCCCGAGGGGCAGGGGGTTTGCGATGGGAAGAAGCAGCGGCTGCAGGAACAAAGCAGGAGGGGAAGGGGCGGGCAGGGGGAGCAGAGCCGCTCCCAGCCGCGGAGCCTGCAGATGCCCCCGCACGGAGAAGGGCACGCTCAGCACCGGGGATGGTCGGAGGGTTTAGCCAGGGTTGTGCAAGAGCAGCTGGCAGCGGGATGAAAGGGCTGGGGATGCACAGAGGGAGGAGGAGGAGGAGGAGAGGGCAGGACGCTCTCGGCTGCAGCTGCTCCAACCCCGGAGCCACGAATTGAGCTCGGAGCCATCCAAGGAAAACTTTGCTTGAGCCCCGTGCAAGCCCCCAGCAGCTCAGCCCCCTCTCCTGCCCCGTTCCTGGAGAGATCTCGGCTCCCCCAGGCCCCTCCGGATCATTGCACGTCGCTGACATCACCGCCGGTTGCCATGGAAAAGCCGGGCTGTCCAAAACACGACCCCTTGGCCTCATCCCATGTGTGTCAGGAAATGAAGGTTTTATAGCACATCTCTGCCGTGGAGCAGAAACAGGCGGAGCAGGAACCGGAGCCCCGGCACCGGCAGAACCCCCCCGGGCACGGTTGCCTGGCCCGAGACTCCCTGCTGGAGAAACGGGGGGCTGCTTCTTGGGGTTACGAGGATGATTTATGTCTGCTGAGTTATTTCTGGTCTCCGAGCTTTCTGCTGTGGGCTGGAACATCCCGAGGAGGGGCAACCTCCTCCTTTAAATTCCTCCCTGGGAAGGTGGGGAGGTCCTGGCACAGGGTGCCCAGAGAAGCTGGGGCTGCCCCTGGGGATCCCTGGAAGTGTCCAAGGCCAGGTTGGATGAGGCTTGGAGCAATCTGGGATAGTGGAAGGTGTCCCTGCGTGTGCCAGGGGGTGGGATGGGAGCTTTAAGGTCCCTCCCAGCCCAAACCATTCCATGGTGCTGTGGCTGGGATGGGATGGATTAACAGCAGAGAGCGACGTTTCCAAAACAGGCTGAGGGTTGGATGCTGAGAATCCTCTGAGCCCGGTAGGAACAGGAATTCCATGGAGCATCCGCAGGGACTGTGACTTCCAGGACACCTCAGCACACGGCCAAAGCTCCCGGGAGGGAGCAGCAGCCCTGGCACAGCCCGGGGTGAGGGGGGGAATTGTGCACGTTGTGCCCATCTCTTATCTGACTCATTTCAGTGTCTCAGGGGAAACCCTGGCACTGATAAACAGCTCCTGCTCCCTGCCTCCGCCTTCACCAACCGAAATCTGGAGCCTATTTTTAACCCCAAAACACCCCAAAACAAGGCGGGGGGGGGAGAGGCTGCAGCGGGCCCAGGGGTCGGTTGGCACCGCGGGCACGGGAGGGTGGCACTGCCAGCCCTGCTCTGTTCCACCCCAGCCTCGGGCAGGGACACCTCCCGCTATCCCAGGTTGCTCCAAGCCCCGTCCAGCCCGAGCTGGAGCTTTCCGATGCTCCGGAGCCCTTTTCCCACAGCGACAGCACATTCCAAAGCAGCAGCCGGGGCCTCAGAAGCAGCCGAACCTCGTTTTTCAGAGGGGGTGGCACAGGCACTGCTGGAAACCTCGCTGAGGAGGAGGTGCAGAGCTGGAGCCCGGCATGGGCAGCATCCCGTGGGCAGCATCCCCTGGGCATCATCCCCCGGGCATCATCCCCCGGGCATCATCCTGAGCACCCCAGAGGGGTCAGGGCTGTGGGGCCAGGCATCATCCCGTGGGCATCATCCCCCGGGCATCATCCCCCGGGCATCATCCCTTGGGCATCATCCCGTGGGCATCATCCCCTGGGCATCATCCCCTGGGCATCATGCCGTGGGCATCATCCCCTGGGCATCACCCTGAGCACCCCAGAGGGGTCCGGGCTGTGGGGCCGGGTGCTGCCGGTTAATCCAGGGCACTTTTTCACGGCTGAGCCCCGCTCTCCTGCACAGCAGCAGCAGCAGCAGTTTCCTGTTTGACTCACACCTGACACAAGCCCGGGGCCTCTCGCGCTCGAGAGCGACTGAATGGGGCTGTTTACAATTAGAGAACGTGGGATTCCCAGAAAGAGGCTCAGACCGGACGTCCTGAAGCGAAATACCCCGGGCGTCACCGGCTAAAAATAACCGTGGCAGAACAGTCACCAAACAAACAGCGCGGCAGCGCCGGCCCCGGCTCCGGCCGCTCCGACCCCGCGGCAGCAGTGGCCGAGGGCACCCAAATTCCGGCTTTTTGTGACCCCCCCCAGGCCTGTCTTGGCATAACTCGGTGCTCCCCAGGCTGGGGGCTGCTCCTCGCAGCGATTTCTCTGGGTTGGTGTCTTGTTTGTGGGAGGGGGGGGGGGAGCGAGGCAAGGGTTAAAATGTGAATAATCCGAGTTTAATAAGCCAGGAGTGGCTGATGGGAATCAGTTGAGCTCATTGAAGGGCTGGGGGTGGATGGGAAGGGAGGCAGGAGCAGCTGAGGATGGGGACTTTGCTGGGCAGCTCTGGAGCTGGTGTCCAGTGGCTGGATGGACACCCGTGGTCGTGGCCAGCCCAGGGAGGCTCTGAACAGTTCCGAGGTTGAAATTTTCCAGGACCTGAGTCAGAAATGGGGATGGGGAAGGTGCTGAAGTCAGAGAATCGTAGGAACACTGAATGGTTTGGGTTGGGAGGGACCTCAAAGCTCACCCAGTGCCACCCCTGCCATGGCAGGGGCACCTTCCACCATCCCAGGCTGCTCCAAGCCCCAGTGTCCAACCCGGCCTTGGGCACTCCCAGGGATCCAGGGGCAGCCCCAGCTTCTCTGGGCACCCTGTGCCAGGGCCTGCCCACCCTCACAGCCAGGAATTCCTTCCAAATTCCTTCCAATTCCTTCTCCTGGTTCAGTTTGGTCCCTGGTCCATGGTGCAGGGCTCAGAAAGGGACCGAGCTCAGCCTGAGCCGAGCGTTGCCGTAGCCCCAGCCCAGGGCTGGGCCCTGCTGCCTTTGTGCCTCCCCTGATGCTCGTGGGCTGGAGGAAGAGACAAAAGGGCACAGAAAGGATCCTCCAGAGCCAGCCCTGTAGCCCGGTGACCTCTTCCTAACAGAGATTTCGGAAGGCAGGAGCTCCCGTTAAGGCACTTATGCAAGAGGTTGTTACCAGAGGAAGTTTCTCTTTAACCCCAGGCAGTTGGTGGTTGATTTATGTCCTGCAGCTTTAGATTTTCTGAGTTGCAGCGGTGTTGCATAAGGAGATAATTTGATCCTATGTTTCTTAAAACCTTTTTTCTGTTGAGGACTGTCCCTTTTCTCTGCCTCTCAGAGACCCTTGGGGATGTAAACGGAAGGACAATTACACGGCTCAGGTTGTCTCACTACGAGAACAAATCCCTGAGTTTTCTCAGAGGCAGGGCTGGATTTGAGTCTTCCTTCCTCCACTTTTCCTTGTGAGTTTTGTCCCCACAACAAGAGCAGCTCCATCACAATTTGTGCCTTTAATTTCTCCTGCTCCTTTCGTGCACCAGGGCACAGCCGGCGGCTTTTGCTCCGAAGAAATAAACACAACAGTGGGGAATACTCCAGGAATGGGATGCAGGGATGGGCTTCTGGCGACAATTTGGCACCGTTTCAGTTTGTGTAGAGATCAGCCCTGGACTTTATGGCCCTGGGATCACTTCCAGTGCAGGTCCTTCCCAGGGAAGAGCTGTCCCTGAGTGGGAGTCAATTCGTTTCGTGGCAGGGGAGACAGACGTGTCTTGTGCCTCGTGGCAGCTTCACTTGGGCTCTCTCCCGATTTGCCATTTGCCTTTAGCCTAAAAGAAAAGTTATTTAGACTAAAAGCACGCGTTAGTGTTTGTGAACAGAAGGGCAATTACAGGGAGAAAACCAATTTGTGCCAGCGTGGCGGGGGACAGACACGGCCCCATTGTCTGAGCCACGGGGTCCTGCCAGCAGAAGGACCAGCCCAGGTTCTCCTCCTCCAGCAAGGAGAGTTGGGATGATTCCTGCTCTTTTCCAGCCTCTCCTGGTGCCCTTGAGGAAGCCCTTCACACTCATCCTTGCAGAACTGGGGGCCTCCTTCCCCGTCTCAGGAATCAGAACCATTCCCTGGTCTGGGTGGTGTCTGTGGGAAATCTGAGCTGAACTTCTCAAACCGAGGGATTTTTCCCTTCCTGGGCGAGTGTGGGTGGCTCCAAGGCCGCTCCAATTTTAGCCTCCCTGCACCACCCCGATGTTAAACCGGGCATCTTCTGCATCTGCTCCCGGGATGTTCATTGTCCGGGAATCCCTGGGTGGCCAATTGTGCCAGCGGGATCTTTCATGGAAACAGCTCCTTTTTTTTTTTTTCTGTGGCAGCTCCAAGTGTTTGCAAAAAAAAAGGCTGGAGCTTCTGGCAGCTTCATTTTATTTTGAAACCCAGTCGGTCCCCAGCTGGGTGTGAGAGTAAAAGGAAAGGATGCGAGATGAAGGCGCGGGCGCAGCGAGCGAGGGCAGCCCGCGCCAGGGCCCGTCATTCTGAAACCAGCCATGGAAACTGTGCCGAGGAGAAAAGCTCGAGAGCGGGGCTCGGGCTCCTCGCCACACACGGCACAGAGCTCAGCAGAGCGTGGCTCTGCCTGGGGGCCATCACGTGCGCCAGGGCGGCCACCAAAGAGCGACGGGAGCCTCGAGGGCAGCGGCGGCTCCGAGCGGGTCCATGAGCGGTGATAACAAAGGTACAACAATGACCTGGTCCTGTCCAGGTTCCCCTCGCCCAGCTCATCTTTTGTGTTCAAATGTCTCCTGGGAGTCTCTTTGTCCTCTGCTCTCTGCTGAGCATCTCTGTCCTTTCATTGCCATCATCTCTGCCCAGGGGGGTTTTGGGCATCCTGAGCTGCTCCAGAGGTTGAGGAGATGTGGAGGTGGAGGGATTTGGAGAAGAGGAGGTTGGGGTGGGTTTTTCGGGTGGTGTTTTCTCTGTTTGCTGCCCACCCGAGGGCCTGGGTGGTGCTTGCCAGGGCACACGGGCGCCGTGCCCGTGGCTCCCACACCAGGACACCCAGCCCCTGCCCTGCCCAGGGCACACAGGGATTTAGGGACCTTCACCATCGAAGGGTTTGGGTTGGGAGTGACCTCAAAGATTAACCAGTTGCACCCCCATGGAGCTGATTTAGCCTGGTCTGCACTGTGATGCTCCCGAGGGCTCCGTCCCCTGGGCTGGTCCAGCCTCTGGAGTTTTGGGCAGCTCTGGGATGCTCTGATGGGCTGGGTATGGAGAGCTCCTGGCTGACAGCAGCCAGGAAGGGGATGGGTGACAGGGCAGGAGCTTGTTGCTCATTGCCACCGTCGGTTTCTCACCCCACACCCCTGAGTCTCCTCACCCAGGGGACCCACAGGAGCATGGGGGGCACCTCTCTGCTCCCTCCATCCCAAGGAGGTGTTCCAGCTCTCCTCCATCCTCTTTCCACTCCCCCCCGGGCACTTTCTGGCTCTCCTTCTGTGGATGGATTGGGAAATGGCACCAAGACAGAGAAGGGCAGCTCAGGGCACTGCAGCTGGGGGAGGGAGGCTGCGATGGAAGGATTTTGTTGAGTTCTGTCTTATCTCAAAAGTGCTGAAACGGGTGAAACGCTCCCTCACCCCCTCCTGGGAATTTCCAGCCAAACCCCGCTGGTTTTTTTGGTTTTCTGGACTGTGGAGAAAGCTGAGCATGGGCTCGGGGGGCCTGGCTCGGAAATCAGGAGGGGAACTGGAGGAGTTGGCACCGTTCAAGTGTCAGGATCCTCAGAGCTGCATCCTGTGACCTGCAGGCATCTGACTACAGATGCCCGTGAGCTTTGGAGGGTTGCTTTGGCAGCACAGCTCCGTTTTGGGCACCTCATGCCCTGGTTTGAGGGGCAGAGAGGGAAAGGAAGGAGAGGGAGAGGACGCAGCACAAGGAGAGCTCAGCCCGTCCTGGAAAGCTGTTGGGAACAGCGGGGGAAAGGGGAGGCATTTCACAGACTGTGACAGGAAAACTTTCAATCCCAGGGTTCCTCCAGCTGCTTCTAGGCTGAGAAAACACCTCCAGGGCTGTTCTCAACAGCTGGGGACAGCAGCAGATGGAAACCCGATGGTGGCCGGCAATTAGTGCAAATTAGGGTCAATCACAGCGGGTTCGGGAGGAGCAGAGATGCAGCCGAACCTCTCCTCTTTCTCCTCCTTCCTCCTGTTTTGAAGCTCAGGAGAGGCAGCAGGGACCTGGGGTGGGCTCTGGAGGTGGCCGAGGAGGTTGTGTCACACCTGGGGGTGATGCCAGCGTGCCCAGCAGCTCGGAGCTGTGCCCAGAGCGTGCCAGATGCTTTTGTTCCTTCTCCTGGTGTTCAGAGAAACAGAGTTTTGCCGGTTATTCTTCCCTTCCCTGGCTACAAACCCTCGGGGCTTTAAATAAAGGGAATTAAACAATTCCCAGTGACACTTGAGAAGCTTCTCCAGCCCCTTTCAGGGAAACTGTTTGGTCTGAGCTTCTCTAAAGGAAAAGCTGAGGAAGAGGAGGGAGTGGTAAATGTGCAGGACTTCCCCGGCTTTGCCATGTGGGAGCTGCTTTTGGGTTGTATTAAAAAGGCAAAAACCTATAAAAACCCGGTACAAGTCCACAGAATTGGACTGGTTTGGGTTGGAAGGGACCTTAAAACCCATCCAGTGCCACCCCCTCCGTGGGCAGGGGCACCTCACACTCCAAGCCTTGTCCAGCCTGGCCTCGGACGCTTCCAGGGATCCAGGGACAGCCCCAGCTTCTCGGGACACGCTGTGCCGGGCCCTCAGCACCTTCACAGGGAGGAATTTCTCCCTAATTTCCCATCTAAATCCACTCCCTGTCAGTGTGAAGTCATTCCCACCCCGTCCTGTCGCTCCCCACCCTTGGGAAATGCGTCTCCAAGCGGGGCCGTGCCTTGCTGAGGGTGCAGAGAGGAGCCCCTCGGGTTTTTCTGTGCCTGCAAACCCCATCGGGGATGCCTCGGGGTGGATTTGGTTCCCCGTTCTCAGGGAAAACTTTATTAAAGGCTCATTAAAGGCCACCGAGTCCCGGCTGGGGCCGGGAGGGGGCGCGGGGCCACCCGGGCTCGGCGCAGAAACTTTGAGTCACCCTCGGGGTGTTTTGGAGCGAAATTCGGAGCTGCCGCGGCCCCTTCCCGGCCCATTGTTGTGGTTTGACAATCACATTTTCCTGTTTTTAAAGCAAATGTTTTTCTCTCCCCCGGGGCCGTAACCGAAGCCCCGCGAGCGCGGCGGGGGAAGGGGCCCGGGGGGCTCCGGACACGGAGAGATCCCGGGGGGCTCCGGGCCTGGAGAGACCCCAGGGGACACGGAAAGATCCCGGGGGGCTCTGGATGTGGAGAGACCTCGGGGGGCTCCGGATGTGGAGAGACCCCGGGGGACTTCGGACCTTGAGAGACCCCCGGGGGTCTTTGGACACGGAGAGATTCCGGGGGGATCTGGATGTGGAGAGACCCCCGGGGGTCTTTGGACACGGAGAGATTCCGGGGGGATCTGGATGTGGTGAGATCCTGGGGGGCTCTGGATGTGGAGAGACCTCAGGGGGCTCTGGATGTGGAGAGACCCCCGGGGATCTTCAGACACGGAGAGACCCCGGGGGGCTCTGGATGTGGTGAGATCCCGGGGGGCTCCGGATGTGGAGAGACCTCGGGGGGCTCCGGACACGGAGAGAACCCGGGAGCTCTGAATGTGGAGAGACCCCGGGCGTCTCCAGGCCTGGAGGGACCCCGGGGGACTCCGGGCCTGGAGAGATCCCGAGGGGCTCTGGATGCAGAGAGACCCCAGGGGACTTCGGACACGGAGAGACCCCAGGGGACTTTGGACACGGAGAGACCCCCGGGGGCTCCTGAGCAGGGAGGAGCCCCCCACCCCCGGCATCGCCCCTTCCCTCCCATCTCCTCTCGCTTTGCGCAACGGCGGCAGCGGGAGGCTGAAGGAGGCAGAAGTGTGTTTATTTTTATTTTTCACTCTCTTTTTTTTCTTTTTTTTTTCTGAAGTCGACGGTTCCTCTTTGCCGCGCTGTGGTTTCACGCCCGGCAGCAGGACACGGCGGGTATTTTTGTAGATCTTATTCAAGGAGTGTCTATTTAAAACAAACTTCTGGGCTGCTGAGCGCTCAGTGCAAAGCAGAGGATGGGGCTTGTGGGGAAATGGGGTGGCTGCTGGCAGCTCCTGGAGCCATTTGGGATTTCTGAGGGTGCTGGAGGTCTCCAAATCCCCCCGGAGGGTGGACCCGCCGTGGTGTGGGCAGAGGTGGGGCAAGACACGGGAGCACGGAGGAGAAAACCCAATTTGTTGTTCAAGTTCCTGTATGCAGAGCGTCTGCACGCTCCCAGATTTGCATTGAAATAGGAATCATTTGACTTTCACTGAATGAAAGCCAACAAGTTTTCATGCTGAGTGGCAGCTCTGCAGCCATGCCCGGTGTTTCCAGGCAAGATGCAGCTGGGGCTAAAAACCACCAGCAGTGGGCTAATGCTTGCCCAGCGTGGCCAGGACCTTCTCAACGCTGCTCTGGCCCCGTTTCCTTCGCTCAGAGCCGTGCTGAGACCCTGGGATGTGTCACAAACCCCTCGGTGCTGGGGACACATCCCAGGACCCGGAGTTCCATCCCCATTTCCCGAGAGCCTCCTCCCTGCGTTGCCCAACGCAGGGCGTGAGCTGCTGCTCTCCTTTTGTGCATCAGCAAATAAAAAAAGGCACCAAGCTCTCTTGTGCCCCAGTCAGCAACTCGCCCACCTGCCTTCTGGGCCAGCCCAGCCCTTCCCATCCCATCCCATCCCATCCCATCCCATCCCATCCCATCCCATCCCATCCCATCCCATCCCATCCCATCCCATCCCATCCCATCCCGCTGCTGTTCCCGGCAGGATCAGTGGCTTGGCCTCCAACCCTTCCCAAGCATCCCAAATTCTGTCCCCAGCAGGGGAAAAATGGAGGGGAAAAAAAAGAGAAAGTCTGTGCTGGGAAGGTAGAGGTTGGGAGGAGCGTGTTAATGCCTGCCTGGGCACCAGGTGGGCTCTGGGGGTGGGTTTGGTGGCTTTTGGCACACCTTTTGGCAGTGCCAGGCAGTGCCAGGCAGGGCTCTCCCAGCACGGCGCCAGGGCTGAGGGCAGTTCAGCATCCAGGAGTTCTCCTGGCCACCTCTGGCCACTCACAGGGCTCTGGCTGGGCCAGCCCCGTGCCAGGAGCTCTCTGGCTGCAGCCCAGAGTCCCAGCTCCATAAAAAGCAGGGCGGGCCGGGCACTCTGCACTCCGGGAACGTCGCTCCCGCCTGATAGAAACCCAGTCACTCCTCACCTGCCGCAGCCACCACCTACGTGGCCTCTCCTGCTCCTGTTCCCTCTTGCAGCGGGCAGGGGAGGCGTGGGAAGGGCAGAGAGGTGGTTCCGAGCTCAGGGCGGGCAGGGGGTGCCCGGGGGTCTCCGAGAGGCTCCTGGATGGGGGGTGAATGTTGGGAGAGCTGCCGAGCACGGGGCTGCCTGTGCCCTCCCCATGCCTGGCTCTTCCCCTGGCTTATCCTTGTGTCTCCTGCTCTTTGGGAGGCCAGGCCAGCCCTGGAGACATCACCAGCCTTATCCTTGCGTTTTCCAGCTCTCGGCCTCGCTGTGTGACCTGGGAGTGCGGGTGGGAAGCAGCAAAGCAGCCCGGCTGCAGAGGAAAGGCTTTGGTGGGGAACCACCACCATTTCCCACCCATTTTCCCCCTCCCAGCCAGCCCGAGACCTTCTCCTGGCTCTCATCCCCCACCTTCCATGGGGGCCGAGCTTTTGGGGTGCTGTGGGAGCCTCCCCCCTTGCCCTGGGCCAGCTCTGGGAGCCCAGACGAGCCCGGGCAACCTCGAGCTCCTTTGTCTCCTCCGCCGCCGGTCCGGGGGTTGCACAACGTGTGGGGGTGAAGCACATCCATCTCCAGGCATCAAAATAACCCCTTTCTTTCCCAACCAGCAGCGGGTTCTGCCTGGCATAGCAGAGCCCGGCCAGGGGAGGAGGGACTCCAGAAAGGGAAGCAGTGCCTCGTTTTCCAGGCTAAAAATACCGGCTGCGCTTCCAAAATAATCTCGGGGCCACGATCTCCATTGCCCCCCCAGGGCTGCTGAAATTTCCCAAGAATTCAGTCTGAGCTCCTCATCTGTTCGAGGGAGGTCTCGGGGGGCTCTGTTTGCTGTTGGAGGTGGGTTTGGCTCTTCGTGCACAGGCAATTTTTGAATGGGATTGTGATGGGAGAAGTCAGGCTGCTGCTCCTTCCACTGCTTCTATTTCTTAATGGGATTGGGAAAACTTCGCAAATTTCGAAGCTGAATACAGAGACCAGGAAAACTTTGGTCTTCCAGCCCACCCCAAATCCGAGCTGTTGTTTTGGAAGAGAAAAACACCAGCTTCCTGCAGGATGTGCCAGGGTTGATTCCCATGGGTTGTGGTGTGGTTTTTGGGGGTGCCCTGTGCAGAGACAGGGGTTGGGCTCGATGATCCCTGTGGCTCCCTTGCCACTCGGGGTATTCCACGATTCCATTCCGTGGTTCTGCCCCAGAATGGAATGATCTGCAGGAATGCTGGGGCTGGCTGAGCCCAGCTTGTCCTTCCCAACGGAGTTTGAGCCTTTGGAATGATGAATTTGAGGGAATTCAGGGCACTGGACAGCAGGAAGAGCTCGCTGGGGAGGATGAATCCCCTTTTCCAGCTGCTGTTCAGTGTAAACCATAGAATGGTCCCCACCACTCTCACCTTTGGTTGGCTCCACTCCGTAATATGCAAATTTATGCAGAGTGGGGCCCTCTGGGACTTAGTTGTGAAGTTATTGACTGTTCTCAGAATGAGCTGTGAGTCACAAAAACCTTGCCAGGGCAATTTGGGGGTTGCTGGGGCTCTGAAGGGCTGAGACTTCTGCTCTGGTGCTGTTGTCCAAATCAGAGAGGCGTTAAGTGTGACCCTTGTAATTGTGAATTATTAAAAACGCCCGTCACTGCTCTGAACTGAACTGTCAGGTGCAGTTTGGGGGCTCTCCTCGGGCGAGTTTTTGCCAGGTTTCCTTGTGGATCAACGAGGCTTTGGGAAGGAAAGGGAAGGAAAGGCTGATCTTGAAGAGAACGGGCATCAATTAAAGGGAAAGAGAAAGCCCCGGAGGTGGCTGAGATGTGCTGTGAAACCTCCCAGCTTCAGAGGGTGCCGAAAATAACCTCTCTGCAAGCGGGGTTACGAATGTGCTGGCCCCTGGGCTCGACGTGTAACTTCCCAGAGCTGTTTTGGTGTCATAAAAGCGAGCAAAATAACTCAGCAAAAGCACGTCCCTGCCCACCCGCGTTTCGGTGTTGTCTCACTGCACCCACTGACCCCAGGGACTCCGGGGCTGCAGCTGAGCAGGGCTCCTCACCCCGGCACCGAGCAGGGCTCTGCTCTGGGTCTGATTTCTTCCCTGGAAAAGAGAAGTGTAATTCAGTGGTTGGAGAATCCCCCCCGCGCTTTGGATTCCCTGGAAAAGCAGCTGTAGCCTCGCCGAGGAGCTGCGGCCAAGCAGCGAGGGAACCCCGGGGTCTCGCTGCGCTTTCGGACAGGATTTGAAGGCCCGGAGCGCAGGCTGAACTCGGTTCCGTTTCTTTCTTTGCGGTGCTCGGTCCCCCCGGTCACGACGTGGGGATGCTCCCGCTGTGCTGCGCTCACCTCATCCCGCGGGATGCTCCCGTTCTCCTGCCCCCGCCTCATCCCTGCTGGCCCCGGCGGGGTGGGAATCGCTCCGTCCCGGTGCCCCGGGCGATGAGGGAGCCCCGGAAGGGAGCGAGACACCGGGAACGGGCAGATACCGGGTGGAAACGCCCGGCTCCGACTCGGTGCGCGGAGCTCTCCCCACATTCGGCCCTTCTGCCGCCCCTCGCCCAGCACTTTGAGATGGGGATCTCACCCCCATCACCCGCCATGGACGGGCTCGGGGTCAAGTTTGGCATCCAGCGGTCAGCCCTCGGCTCCGATTCCCGCTGCCCGGCTCTCTCCAGCCGCTGGAAGTCGCCGCTTCCCGATCCTTCGCGTCGCGGAGCTCTGACCCGGAACGCGCCGCTCGCCCGCCCCCGGCCCGTCCGGTCCCGTCCCGTCCCGTCCCGGGGGCGGAGCGGCACCGCCCGCAGCTCCCTCCGGGGCCGCCCCGCTCCGCCCGCCCGGTTCCGCCCGGTTCCGCCCGGTTCCGGGTTGAGCGGCGGCGCAGGTGGAGCCCGAGCCCGCGGAGTCCCCGCGCGGCCCGGCCGGGGCCGCCCCCGCTCCGCCGCCCCCGAGCTCAGGGACGCTCCGGCATCGCCTCGGTCGCCGCCGCCGCCAGCCCGAGGTAGGCACCGGGACGCCGCGGCCGGGGGCAGTCGGGGGTTTGTCACTGCCGGGGGTTTTGGGGTCCCCGTCCCCTCCCCGCGTCCCGGTTCGGCTCCGTGCCCGGCAGCGGGGAGCAGGGAGAGGGCTGGGCTGGGCTGGACGGGGGTGTCCATCCCGGGGGTGTTGGATCCTGGGGGTGTCCATCCCGGGGGTGTCCATCCCGGGGGTGTCCATCCCGGGGGTGTCCATCCCGGATCCCGGCTGTGCCCATCCCGGGGGTGCCATCCCGGATCCCGGCTGTGCCCATCCCGGGGGTGTTGGATCCTGGGGGTGCCCATCCCAGGGGTGCCCATCCCGGGGGTGTCCATCCCGGGGGTGTCCCTCCCGGGGGTGCCCATCCCGGGGGTGTTGGATCCTGGGGTGCCCATCCCGGGGGTGTTGGATCCTGGGGGTGCCCATCCCAGGGGTGCCCATCCCGGCAGTGCCCATCCCGGGGGTCTGCGGCTCCAGCCGGGGCTCGGTGCGGTGCCGGTGAGCCCGGATCGAGGGGCAGCTGCCGGCAGGGCCGTCACCCCCGGTACCGGAGGTGCTGTGCCGGTGCCGGGGGGAAGCATCGGGGGAGTGGCGACTCCCAGAGCAGCTGATCCAGCCCGGAGGAGCTCCCGGCCCGTGGAATGTGCGCGTGTGGCTGCGGGGCTCAGCCTGGACCGGCTGCCGGAGCTGAGGGAGAGAGCTCAGGCTCACGAGTCCCCGATTCACCGGGTCCAGCGAGGCCTTCGAGAGCAAGTGCTCAGATGTGGCAAAGCCCAGCCTGTGGTTTGCTGGAATGTTTTTGTGCCAATCCTGTTGCTTTTCCCTTCGGAAGAGCTCGGCGGCGTGTGCAGGGAGTGGGGTTGAGAGGGCAGAGGAGCAGCAGCAGCGCTGCTGGGTTTGTC
Organism: Monarcha castaneiventris obscurior; assembly: GCA_026261815.1. Classification (NCBI taxonomy): domain Eukaryota; kingdom Metazoa; phylum Chordata; class Aves; order Passeriformes; family Monarchidae; genus Monarcha; species Monarcha castaneiventris. Next base: position 395,102 of record JAMPIT010000253.1, read on the forward strand.
CTTGCTGTCCGCGCTGCAAGGGAACCTCTCCCTCTCCAAACACCTCCTGGAGAAAGGATGTGCGCTGGGAAAAGAGCTGAGGATGCCCCAAAAACCCTGGATCCGTCTGCCAGAGCCACGAGCCAGGGCAGCCCGCAGATCTGTGCCCTGTCCAAGGTTTGCCCTGTGCCGGCAATCCCTGGGCTCCCAGAAAGCAGCTTCCCACACCTTTTTCCGTGGTGGAGGCGTTACCCGTGGTGTGGAGGCTTTGCTGAGTACTGGGATGTTGGGAGACTCCTGCAGAGGAGATTTTGGGATGTGCTGGGCAGGGGGATGAGGCGTCACTCAGGGGAGAGGGAGGGAGGGAAGCCGGTGGCCGGAGGGTTTGGATTCTGCGTTTTCCCGACAGGATGAGCCGTGAATGGTCCTGCCCTGGGTTTGTTCCAGCAGACGGAGCTGGGGGAGGATGGGGAGTGTGGGCCCCGCTCCGAGGGTCCGGATGCGATGCCTCTGACCAGATGTTTGCCGAGGGTTCCAGCCTGAAATCTCAGCCTTTCTCAGGAGATCTCAGGCGCTTCCTGGTTTGCAGCTAGGCTCGGAGGATTTCAGCACTTCCTACTCTCTGCCTGATATGAGCAGGAGGAAGTGGGAGCACGAAAATGGCAGCAGAGGCTCTCGCAGTGGGGCTGGAAGCTCAGCAGGGAGCGTGTGGGGTGGCAGTGGGGTTACACCCGTCCTGAGCAGGCTCCTGAACCCTCCAGATCCTTTGGGAAGGGACAGGTCCCAACATCAGGGCTGGCCCAAGAGTGAATCTCATCCTGCAGCAGCGTGGCAGGGATGGAGGTGAGCGTGGACGGGCACACGGGAGCTTGTCTTTTCCTGCAGTTCTTAAATGGCTTCATTGGGAACCTCCCCGGGGCAGGGAGAGGCTCTGGCTGGGTGCTGGCTGCTGTCCTGGGCGCCTCTGATCTGGCAGGGGCGTTCCAGGGTGACACCGTGTTCTCTGGGGAGCAGCAAAAAGAGAAACTCCAAGTCCTCCTGAGACTCTAGGCCTGGATTTGTGTTGGGAGATGGGGAATTCGGGTGGCTGGAGCACGAGTGGCTGGCCCTGGTTTTTGTGTTCACACTTGGCTGGCTGGGGATTGGAGTCAAGACCCAGATTGAATCAGGGGTTGGAGGTTGGTGGCTCAAAGTGCTTGGAGGCTCTGGGGATGTGAGTGGCTTTGGGATGCCAAAAAGTTCCCCCACCGTGGGACATTGGGATGGGAACAATTCTGGGGGAAGCTGAAAGGCAGTGCTGCAAAACTCTGAACCATTTAGAAAACTGTTGAAAGAAAAATGAGGTTTGAAAACGTCAGTTGTAAAGGAGACCTTGTGTGTTTGGAGTCTGTGGCTCAGATTTTCAGGCTTTTTCCTGTTCCAGCAGTGGGACACAATGGCATACGTGCTTTTTCAGCGAGTCTGGGAAATCCTGCAATCATGGATTTAACAGCTGGGACCTTGAGGAGGGGAAAAAACAAACAAGTGTGCTGGCAACGCTCCGAAACGAGGCAGCTCCTTCTGCCCCGCTGCCCGACTCCGGCAGGGGAGGCGGCGAATCTCCTCTCCCATCTCTGGTTCAAACATCAGACCTGGGTTGTTCTGATCTGATTTATTACCTTTTGATCTCCATCCAGCCCCGCCGCTGCTCTCTGGGACAGCGCAGGAGGGAGGTGAGTCAGTGCTGGAGCTGGAGCTGGAGCTGCCGAGTCCTCGCCGCTGTCTGTGTCTCATTCCCTTGCTATGCTCCCCGAGGGCAGGAATGCGTCCGTCCCGTCCAGGCTCTGCCGGCTCCCCATTTGCAGCTTCTCTGCCGACTTCTGAGGGGACAGACGGACAGAGCAGCGTGTCCTGCCCGTCCCGAGGGCGAACGGGGCCGAGTGGGCTCTCCTCAGGTTTGGGCATCCCCCTGCGACCGCGGCTCCGGCTCCTGCCTGGCACAGCCGCTTCTTGTCTGCGGCTCTGAGCGCCCTAAAAATACCTCGGGAAGCCCTGCTGGGAGCAGCCCCGCGGCCTCGCCAGCGGCCGGGATGTTTTCCTGCCTTTGTTGGTGCCTTCACACACAGGGTTTGTTTCTGGTCACCCCACGCCCACCTCCTTGGGCCGTGCTCTGCCCGGGTGCCTTTCCCGAAGGGCAGGGCTGGGCCAGGGTTTGTTCGGGACGATTCTGTCACTCGGAGGAGGTCTGAGTTGGCACTTTTGCTGTTTGATGTGATGGTGTCATGAGGTTTCGAGGGGGTGTCCGGAGTTCAGGGGCGTGCAGGGCCTGCTAAATGTTCGCTTTTTAGCACAAAATCATGGGGTTTTGTTAAGCCGAGCCAAGGGAATTTAGGAGAGCAGTGCTGGCCTGCAGAATGCAGGGAATTTGTTTTCTTTCTCTGTCTTGGAGAGCTCTGTCTTCCCTTGAAGCCGCCTTCCCGATATAGCAGCAGTTGCTAACTCTGAATGAATGCGCCGAATTCCGGCAGCTCCGAGCAGGATTCAGCCTCTTGGGTCGGAGTTTGGGCAGAGCTGGCAGAGCTTGGGAGGCCTGGATGGCACCGTCCCACTCAGCTGTCACACTATAAATAGCAAACGGAGCCCAAGTGCCCGTTGGAGTGAGTTTGGAGATGTCCCAGACTCACCTTGGAGGGGGAGCGGGGCTGGAGGCTGTGGGTGCCTCTTGGGCAATATCCGAGGATGCTGAGGAAAGAGCCTTGAGTCAGGGCCACGCTGTCACCCAGGGAGGCCTCCAGCAGGGAGGGGACATCCTCAGGGTGGGTCTCCACGGAGGTCCCGGCCCCACAGAGGGGGCTGGAGTGAGGCAGTGTCCGTCTGTCACCTCTGATCCCTGCTCACACCCATCCCACCTTTGGATTTGTCTCCCCTCAGCCTAAAACTTCAGTCCCACCTTTGGATTTGTCTCCCCTCAGCCTAAAACTTCAGTCCCACCTTTGGATTTGTCTCCCCTCAGCCTAAAACTTCAGTCTCTTCGTGCTCAAGGCCAGGTGTGGTGGATGGTGCCTCAGCCTGCTGGAAGAAGAATTCGGATGGTGTTTGTGGGGTTTTCCTCGGGGCCTGGCTGTCCTGCCCCTCAGCTCAGTGACAAACCACCCCCAACCCCCAGATCCATGGGGCTTTGTCCCGTGGGGTGTTGGTGTCCAGGAGCAGGAATGGTGCCAGAGGGAGAATTGGCTCTTCCACAGGGCTGCATTGCAGAGCTGGATCAAAACACAGCTCACAGCAGTGCAAAACAAACCCTGCTGTGCTGGGCACGCTCATGGGGCTGGAAAGGTGGCACCAAAGGCAGGGAGCAGGAGGACAGAGGTGGGGGAAGAGCTGGGAACTGAGGGTGGTCTCTGGGAGAGCCTCGTTTCTCTTCATGGAGAGAATTTTTACGGGTGTGGGGTGTCCCTGTCAGCCTGGAGCATCCTCCCAGTGTTTCCCTGCGTCCTCCCCCATTTCACTTGGCTCATCTGCTGCTCTGAAAGACTGCAGCGTGTGCAAGGAGCCTCTGGAGCACCCTGCAGTCCTGGGAGTGCCTCGGAGTTCGGCTCTCGGGAGGTGGAAGCCGGGCAATTCTCCCAGGAGGAGAGACTGATGCTGCAGGAAAGAGTTGGGAACGTGGTGCTGGGATGGGTTCTCTGGGGATGTTCAGGGAAGGAGGACCTCCCTGGGGGGTTTATGGAAGGAGGATCTCTCGTGGAAGGAGGATCTCTCATGGAAGGAGGATCTCTTACGCAAGGGAGGGGAAAACTGTTGATGCTGAGGCTGCTTTTTCAAAAGCCGCTGTTGCGTAAGGGGAGCCTTGGGCAGCACAGAAAATGTGGAGAATTTCCTTGCGATGCTGGAGACAAAGACAGGATTGCTCCCTCAATTTCTTTCTTCCTTTATGCTTTCCTAAACTTCAAGGCTTATGTAAATTCTCCAGGTTTGCCCAGGGCTCGATGAACCCACGATAACTTTCGTACGTAGCTCGGGGGTGCAACTTCCACATGAAAATCGTCTTTTCTGCTCCTGCCTCAGCCTCTTTGCTGCATCCAGCTGCCTTCAGCAGCTCTGGGGAGACCGCTGGAAGCTGCTGCTTTCGGGGTTATCTTCAGTGGAGGAATGGGAATATTCCCAGCAGAACTGGGGGCTGTGTCCCTGCTCCCTCCTTCTCCCACATCCCTCACCTTGCTCACTCTCAGGTTTTGCTGCATCCTTCCCATCACCTCTGTGTCACCTCTGATCTCTCTGTCCTGCTCTGGGGCCGAGGCAGGGCCTGGCACATGGCTTTTTGCTGTCCCAGAACAGAGGCACTGCCAAGCTCCTGGGTGCAGCAGCCTCTGCTTCTCCTGGGGTCATCTCCTGCCTTCTGCTGAGCTCAGGCTCATCCCTTCCTCGGCTTCTTCCTCCTTCCAAGTCTACCCCGACCCCTGGCTGCAGTGGTGGATGCAGAGTGGCGGTGGCAGCGTCCCAGGGAGGGTCCCCATGCCCAGGGTCAGTCCCTGCCGTGGCACTGGCACGGGCACAGCAGTGCTGGGCCACAGGCTGGGATCATGGAACTGCACGTTAAGCAGATCTGTGGCTCCTGATGATTATTCAGCCTTTGCAAGCCGGGTTTAACTGAGAGACCTTCATTGGCTGTCGCTGTCTGGATGAGCGATGGAACTGGAGGTGGTGCCCCTGTTCCCCCTCCCGGCCTGGGTAAGTTTTGGAGGATGTTTTTAGAACAGATGAAGCTGTTTGGGGAATTCAGTTATTTCATTGAATCATGGGATGGTTTAAGTTGGGAGGTGCCTTAAAGCTCATCCAGTCCCACCCCTGCCCTGGGCAGGGACATTTTCCACTGTCCCTGGGTGCTCCAAGCCCCATCCAGCCTGGTCTTGGACATTTCCAGGGATCCAGGGGCAGCCCCGACTTCTCTGGGCACCCTGTGCCAGGGCCTCAGCGCCCTCACAGAGAGGAATTTCTTCCTAATTAGCACTGTAGACTCCATCAATCTGTGCTGGTGACTTACTCCTGACCAAAAACCCAGGAAAAAGCACATTTCTGGGATCTGAGTGAGCTGGCAAGGCACAGTGGCATCACGAGTATTCAAATGCAGGATGGACACGCTGTGAACTGGCAGGGCCTGGTTTCAGGTGCTGAGTTGGATCTCCAGAAACTGCAGCTTTCTGTGTTTGTTTTGCCTGTATCTAAGGGTTCCAATCAAACACTGCTCCCAGAACTGCCATTTGAATTTCCCCTGCATTAATCTTAACGCTGGTTGTTAACCAGGACCAGATCTTTCCTCCCCACATCTGGTGGCTGGGTGCAATCCCAGCCCTTCCTTCCAGGGGTGAGCTGAGCTGGGAGCTGCGAGGGGCTGCTCGGGCAGAGCTGGACTTTGGGCTTTGGGATTTGGGCTTTGGGATTTGGGCTTTGGGGGTGCTCCAGTTGCCTTGCTCCTGTCGGCTCCCTTTGAGGCTCCTTTGGCCACAGCAGAATCTCTGCAATTCCTGCTCCACGGAGGTGCCTGGGCAGGCTGAACCTGTGGCAACAGGCTCGGCTCGACGTGGGCTGAGCGCTGTGGGCAGCGCGGGAGGCGGCTTGTGCTGGGCTTTGGCTGCATCCCAGCGCCGAGAAGCCGTGGCCACACTGGGCTCCAGCCCTGCACTTCCCGGTGGGCTCAGCCCTGGGGATGCTCAGGGGGCTTTGGGGCTGCGGGGACAGCGGCGTTCGGGGTCCCAGCGCTGCACACACACCGCGGTTTGGGGTTTTTTTTGGGGGGACGGGGGTGGCCTCGGGGGTTGTGGCAGAGTTTGCTTCGCCCCAAAGGCGCTGGCAGCAGCTCTACCTGCTGCCAGCCGAGCCTCTCTCGGTGAGGTGAGAGTTGTTGTGCAGAGTTTCCTCTTTTATATCCTCTTATGTCACGCAGCCCCGGCGGCTGAGCGCGCCCGAAATAGCTGCCAATCCCGGGAGGTTTCACTTCAAGGTCTCTATTCTTGGCTCGCCGGCGTTACTCAGTCATGAGCTCAGGGACCGCGGCGTGAGGACCAGCCAGTGGCCAGTGCCATGCAGGGCTCCTGGATGCCTCCGAGGGGACGCTGTGGCCACAGCCCGGCTCGGCAGCCGCAAATCTGTGCGCTCTGAGGGACCCCGAGGGTGTGAGTGTGAAATAAACGCCGCCGGAGCCGCTGCGTTCCCGGCGGAGCCGGAGCCGCTCCGGGACGGGATGCGTCAGTTCTGAGAGGCTGCTCCGTGGCTCCGCTTGCGCCTGACCCAGCTCGGCACGGCTCAGATGCTCTCCCTGCTTCGCCGAGGAGCGGGTGGGCGGCAGGGGTGAAGCAGAAGTGAATGTGGGATGCGGAGCCGCGGCTTCCCGGGAGCGGAACTCGCTGGATGTTCTCAGGGCGCTGCGCCGGGGCTGGAGATCTCCACCACGCTGGTGATGTTCAGCCCGTCCTGTAAGTGCCTCTCCCATCCCTGGGCATTCGCTCCTGCCCCTGGGAGCTCTGGCGGGGATGCGGGAAGGTGTCCAGGGAACGTCCTTGAGGATGCGCACGGAGAGGGAGCCCCGGGCTCGCTGCTGGGCCTGGGGTGGAGCTCCCGGTCTCGGGGTCCGGTGGGCACGGCCGAGGCCGGGGCAGGCTCAGAGCACTGAGGGTTGATGTCCTGGAGGAAGGTCCCAGCTCTCGGGGTCGTTGTGCAGCCTTGGAGCCACGGGAGGGGAGCGGCAGCGCAGGTCCCGGCTGCGGCAGCAGGCACAGGACGGGCTCCTTTGTCTTCTGCGTTTTCCGGCTGTTTCAGAGCGAGCTCAGGAGTCCCCCACCAGCTCTGCTCGGATCTGGTGAAGGCACTGCCTGGGGGATGCAGGGGAACCCCTGGGCAGCGCTTCCACGGGACTTTGGCTGGTTTTGGGGGCGCTTCTTGGGAGAAACCTCATTTTCCAGACTTCCTCACACTTTTCAAGCTGCTCTGTCTGACTCCAGCCTTGCTGGCTTAGGTGCATTTCCACCCCGGAGTGGCTCATGCCCAGCGTGCCCGGCTTGGGGCACGGACAGCATCCTGCACCTGGGGGATTTATGGCACAGAGGGGGAAAAAAAACCCCCATCCTGGGTGGGAAAGGTGCTGGCCGTGGTTTTGGCAGAGCTGGGAGGTGGCTGGGGCTCTGTACGTGGGGTTGCTGGGGAGGGAGTGTTGTGTTCCGAGCTCGCATCCTGCCTACGCTGCGGGGAACGGTCACGTGCGCCCGAGGCCTTTGTCCTGCGCCTCGCTGCTTTTTTTAAAACTTATTTTTAGGTGCTCTCTGGCTTCCTCTTCCTCCTGCGCCGCCGCGCTGCGCTCCCTCTTTCTAACTCCCTCTTCTAGGATTGCTTTTTGAACAGTCAGTTCCTCCTTAAACCCATTTTTGCAGGCCTTTGTCTGCGCTTGGGAGCCGGCCCAGTTTAGCATTAGCAGCTGCTGGCTCCTCTGGGTAAGCAAGAACAAATAAAGGTTTACACGGAATGAATCATTTGAGCCTTATCTGTCGTTCCCAGTCGGGACAGCTGTGCAACTTCTGCTGGAGAGCCTGGAGGGCACCGAGGCTCCTCGGAAAACTCCTCCTGCCAGCAGCCAGGCCTCAGTGGGTTTGTGCTGCTGATCCCAGAGAATCCTTCCTGTGCCTCTGAGCTCTACCCTGCTCTTGGTTATGAAGCTCACCTCTGGAATTGCTCCCTTTCCATAAAGCCTCGCTCCACTTGGCTGCTTCAGCCCTGCCGATGCTTTGGGTGGTTTGGGTTGGGTGAAAATGCAGAAGTGTCGTGGTGGGAGCCACATCCTGGTGGGATCCTGGTTGTGGTGGGTTCCTTATCATGGTGGGATTCTGGTTGTGGTGGGATCCTCATCATGGTGGTTTCCTGGTTGTGATGGGATCCTGGTCATGGTGGGGTCCTCATCTTGGTGGGATCCTCATCCTGGTGGGATCCTTGTCCTGGTGGGATCCTGGTCATGGTGGGATCCTGGTCATGGTGGGATCCTGGTTGTGGTGGGATCCTGGTTGTGGTGGGATCCTGGTCGTGGTGGGATCCTCATGGTGGATGAGCTTTGAAGGCAGACAGGGTGTGTGGGGCTGAACTCCTGGCATCCCCCGGGCTGTGGGACACAGCGTGGCACTCAGGAGCTGTGGCTTTGCTGGTTGAAGAGGCAGGATTTGCAGATTTGCCTTAGTTGGTTTAATAACAAATGTGGGAGGGGACGGCAGAAAAAGCTTCGGGCTCGTGCCTGGGATGTTGGGATCTGACACCAAGGGGAGGAATTGACCAGAGGTCGTGCTGGATCCTGGGCATGGAGGATTCCTGAGGGATACCCCAGCAGCCACCAGGGTCCTGGATCCATCACCCCTTCCCTCCTCCCCGGCAGCTCCGAGTGCCCCGTGCTGGGCTGAGCAAACAGGGCCTGCACAGCCCCACAAGGCTGGGGTGGAACCTGCTTTTCTCATATGGCAGAGCAGCTCTCACCACGAGTGTGCCCGGCCAGGGCTTGGCTTTTGTGCCCTTAACTCGTATTTTAACCATTAGATGGATGGGGCAAAAGTGCTGCTGGGTTTGTCCAGGCAGCGTTTGTGGGGCCAGGCTGTGTTTTGAATCCTCATCTCCTGCAGATCCCTGGCGGTGCAGGGATGCTGAATCCCCTCTTCCCCATCAGCTGCAGGCTCCATAAAGGGAGCAGGAATAATTCACCTGGATTAAACCACAAATCTCCCCTGTCCTTCCAAGGCTCTGCCGCCGTAAACAGCCGCGGGCTGGGGAAGGTGAGCGGAGGCAGCGCGGCCCTGCCAAGGCCTCGTGTCCACAAATGACTAAATCCTGCCTGAAAAGTCAAAGTATGAAAACATTATTTTTTGGGTTTGGCTGAGCCTCGTGGACTGCTGGGAGTGAGCCACCTTGGCTGCCTCTGGACTCTGCCTGTGGCTCTGCCCACCTTGCAGCCGGCGAGGAGGGTGGAGGGAGGCTGCCGAGGATGTGTGGGGTGCTGGCGTGGATTTGGGGTGCAGGGGGTGCTTGGGGGGTGCTGGTTGTCACCTGCCCCCCCCGAGCTGGGTCGGGAGCCTCTCTGGGCCCTGAAGTGGCTCTGTCACCTCGGGCTTTGAGCACAATCAGGGTTGGACCTTCCACTCCACATCCCTGCTCCCAGATCGCTTCTCCTTCCCGTGCTCGCATCTCCGGCTGCCCACACTGGGGAATTTCCTGCTGCTGGAGATGGATAACGCTGATGTCGGGCTTTGTCTCCCATCACAGCCTCCCGGGGGAAGCTGAGCTGATTCCCAGCTCGCTGGGCTCTCCCAGCTCGCACCCACTGGCAGGGGCAGCGTCTGGCTGGATCCAGAGGTGGTTTGTGGGTGGATCCCTGATCCAGGATCCCTGTGCCATTCCCAGGTATCCGGAGCCGCCGGCACAGGGTTGGCAGCCTCCAGCCCCCGGTGCGTGGCCAGGCCCGGCGGTGAGACGCTGGTATGCAAGATGTAAACTCAATCCCAAAGTTTAGATTACAGCCCTGCGAAAAACATCAGCTCCCCTAAATGGAGCCCAGATGGTGGCGGAAGCCTCGAAGCCTCGGGCCAGGAATTGCAGGAACCGTGTGAGCAAAGGGCCCGGGGGCCGTGGGGGAGGGAGAGGAAGGGAGGTGAGGTTATGGCATCATCGAGGGTCAGTTCCTAAAGCAGCCTGGTTCCTCCACCTTGTCCCCTTGGAAAGAGCCGGGCATGACAAAAGTCTCCCGAGTTGCATCACGGGGAGCACAGAATTTCCAAAGCTGGGGTTCCCACAGAGCTGAGCTCGTGGGCATCGAGGGCTGGAGCCGAGGCTGAGCTCTGCTCTCCCAGCAGCTCTGCCAGGGGAGGAGGTTCCTGGTGCCCTCACATGGGCAGGTCCAGAGCTGAGCCCGGGTGAGCTGGAGCAGGAGCAGGAGCTGGTTTGGGCAGGAGAAGCTGCCCCAGGAGAGTGGGGACAGCCTGGGGGAGCCTGGCCCAGGCTCTGTGTGCTGCTGCTGTGGAAAAAGGGAATGTCCTGGGTGTTGAGGGGGAGGCTGGGGGCTCCTTCCCCCCGTGCCTCCTTCTGGGAAGGCACCGAGTGGTTGGGAAGGTGGAGGGACCCCGGTGACCTCAGGGAGGGCTGGGCCCTGGGAAAATGGAGATGTTCAGGTGCTCTGGTGGTGTGAGAGCACCCAGGAGTGGTGGTGGCCTTGGCCTGCAGCAGGGACCTGCTCTAGGGCAGGATGGGTCCAGCTTGGATGGGCTGGGAGATTTTTCTGGAGGCTCTGGCCACGTTAGAGGGGCGTTGGGAAGAGCTGAGTGACCTCTCTGCTCTGAACTGGGCAGCAGGGACACCCCTGGTGGTACCAGAGCCGTGGGTGAGCTCTGCCCACGCCGCTGCCCTCAGAGGAAGGCCCAGGTCCCTCGAGATAATTCTGCGTATGCAGGAGCTTGCTGGACCTGGGTTTGCCTCAGAAAATCACCTGCAGAGCTCTGTGGTGCCCCAAAACCTGGGGAGGCTCAAGGAGGGAGAGCAGAGGGAGCTCTCAGAGCCTGCAGCTCTCAGAGCATCCTCGTGCTCCGAGGGGAGCATTCCCAGAGCAGTTCTGTCAGGAGAGACGTGAAGCTGCTCCTGCCCAGGCAGTGGCTGGGCTGGAGCCCTCCAAAATCACTGCAGGCCTTGAACCTCGGCTGAGGCTGTGCTTCTGGGTGGTGCCAAAAAGCATCAGGTGGGAGTGAGGAAATGGGACATCAGGTGGGAGTGAGGCCTCGTGACTCTTTGATGCTCTCAGTGCAGCGTCAGCACTCTGCTCCCCGCTTCAGAAAGGGCAGCGACTGAAAAAAGGCTCAAAGCTGCAAAAAAAGGAGGCCCTGCCTCAGAGGCAGAGGTGATGGTGAAGCCCAGGCTGCTTGGTTGGGCAGAGGAGACTCGAGGCCTCGGCTCCTTTGGCGGCTGGAGCAGAGCAGGACGTGTTGGAGGCAGGGGTTGACTCGTGGTTTGCACATTGGCCTCGTCCATCCTGTGTGAAGGATCACATCTGATCAAGGCTCCTGTCGAATCACAGCACCAGGGAGTCCCTGGAGAAACGTCTGGAGTCAGCTCTGGCCCTGGCCAGGCCTCGGCGAGTCTCGTTTGCGGTTCCTGCGGGTTCCTTGGCTGCCTCGCTGTTTGTGCTCTGAGGTGTGGATTTGCATCAGTGCCGATGACGAGCCCTTGAAAGCTCCGTCAGGAGCAGGGAATGGGAGGGTTTGTATTGTTTTTGCCTCGGTGGGACCTCGCTGTCAGGGCTGGATTCTCGGGGTGTCTGTCTGGCTTAGTCACGGGTGGAGGTTCTGTCCTGGCTGGGGCCGGGCTGGATCAGCGCCGGTGCTGGGGATGAGGGATGGGGTTTGGCTGGGGGGAGCTGGGGGGGCACAGCACAGCCCAAACCAGCCCAGCCCCACACGGACGTGTCTGGGACGTGGTGCCAGGAGAGCTGAGAGGGTTCAGGGTGTGCCTGGGAGGGGTTCAGGGTGTAGGATGGGGTGCTGGCACATCTTGGGGTGGGACAGAGAAACTTGCAGAAGGATTTGTGGGCTCAGCCCAGCTGGAGATGGGGCGTGTGCTGGGATCTGCACAAATCCCTGTGTGCTCCCTGCTCCTCCTGGGTCTCCTGGCTTGGAGGGGGAGGCTGGAGCAGATCCTTGCAAAACTCTGCCGCATTCCCTTTGTCCACGTGGCTTTCTGTGGTCATCCCCTCGCAGCAGCTCTTGTGCATTCCTGACCCTGGGAATGAGAGATGAGGCTTGGCCAGAGCTCTCCCACTGACCAGCCAGGCTGACCCCGAGAGCCCAGCTCAGAGCAGAGGCTCCCATTCCCGTGCTGGTCCCTTTTGGGATGTGCTCAGCATCAGCCCATGGATCTCCCAGTCACGGGGATCTGAAGAAAGATCTCTGGGATGAGCAAAGCTCCCAAAGTGACATCTCATTCCAAAACCTGGTGGTTTTTATTTTGTCAGATTATCCAAATGAACGGCAGGAACACTCTGACTTAACGTTGACTTCATGGCAGGGAGGAGGAATCACACCCCAAAGGTCTGGCTGGGAATTGTGGCTTTCGTGCAGGGGAAAAAAAGAGCTCCGTGAGGCAAAGGCTAAGAAGGGAATTGGGTTTGGGGCTGGGTCGGTGGATTTAAGCCCAGAGTGGGGCAGGAGGGGGGGGCTCTGGGGAGGGTTTGTGCAGCCTGTGCTGCTCCTGGCTCGGGCTCCAGCTCTGGCAGGGCTGGGCTGAGAGGGGCGGCCAAACAGCTGGGAGAGGAGGTGCAGCTCCTCAGCCAGGCCTGCGGGAGCTGATTTCTCTGGGAAGATTCAAATGTGGTTTATCTCGCTGGAATCGTGGCCTCTCCGGGGGCTGTGCGAGGCAGGGGCTCCTCCTCCACCTCTGCCCAAGCAGGAATTCACCCGGGCACTGCCCCGTGCCTGCAGCAGCCACAAGGGGTCTGAAGGAGCTGCCACAGCCCCTCCAGAGCCCATCCCTGCCTCCAGAGCCTCCCCCTTTGGTGTCACTGACCCTCGGGGGCTCTCAGAGCCGAGCGAGCTCCCAGCTCCCTGTTTTCCCTGCAGCAGCAGCCACGGGTCCTTTCCACATCCCACGCAGTTTTGGTTGGGTTGAGGGAGCCCTGGCAGCGGGAGGATGGAGCTGAGCTCCCTGCCAGGCTCTGAGGGTGTGGAAGGACCAGAATTTCTCCTTCCCTTATCACCCTGAGCTGTGGCACAGCCACCGACCACAAAAGGGCTTTTCAGTTTTGGCAGCAAGGGGGAGAATCATGGAACTGTGGAATTGTTAAGGTTGGAAAAGACCTCCAAGATCAGCAGGTCCAACCTTTTGAAGGGTTGCAAGGGCTGCAGAGGTTGGCAGCAAACGGGGATGAGCAGAGGAAGGGCTGAAACCCCTGGAAGGGGAGAGGTTTTGCTGTGGGGGGGTGGAAAATAGGGAAGCACAGGAATGGTTTCCATCCAGGGAACCCTCCTCCATCATCAGCCCTCTCCCAGCCCTGGCGGGTTTTTGGGATCTTGGGGGAAGAATTTGGGTCTGGTTTTGTGGAAGAGCTGAGGTGAGCCCTGGGATGCTCAAAACCAGCGAGGTTTTAAGAGCAGATTTACAGAGAGAACTAAAATTGTTCTTCTTGCCTCTTGTTCCATGGTGTGTCTTAAATCTTCTCGAGAAGGTTTTTAATTGAAACACGCCACGCTAAAAAAATAATCCCAGGTGTGAGTGGAGTCTGTCCCAGTTTAGCTGGAAATGTTCAGCAAACTGGTGAAGTTGTGCCAAATTCTCAAGGGGCTTTTGGACAGCGCTGCCAGGGGTGCACAGGGTGGGATTTGGGGTGTCTGTGCAGGGCCAGGGGCTGGACTGGATGATCCTGGTGGGTCCCGTTCCCACTCAGGATATTCTGTGATTCTGTGATCCTATGCAAACATTTGTTCCTGAAATTGGAGTCATTCCTGGGATTGCAACACCCGGGCTGTGTTTCCAATTAATCTGCTGAAGTCGTCATGTATTTCCAAGTGCATTGGCTCAGCAGAGAGAAATCTGGCACTGGCTGGGGGCTGAAATGCCAGCTGGGATGTGCACGGAATGAAATGAGGGAATGGCCCCGGGGGCTGGCCCAGGGCACCTGGCCCGGCATCACCGAGGGGCTCTGCTGGAGGAGGGGAGGGATGCGGGAGAGGCCAGAGCAGCCTCCTCCGGGGAACGGGAATGCCTGGAATCGCTGCGGAGTCACCGCCGGGATTTTTCCTGAGCGGTTCCCTTCTGTTTCTGGGCGTGTGTTTGGTTTTGGGGCGAAGGGGAGGGGGTGCAGTGATTTATTCTCTGTGTGTTCTCGGCTCCGGGGACACGGGGAAGATGCTCGGGGCCGTGGAGTGACCTCTCCACCCCGGCCTCCTCCCAGGCCTCCCGGGGCTGCTCCAAACCAGCAGGATTGGTGTGGAAGGGGATCCTTGGGAGGTTTTGGAGGGAGGTTTGGTTTGGATCCGGGGTCCTGGGGCTGCACCCCCGCCTCAGAGCCGCCCCCGGGGCGCTGCTGCAGGGACAGACATCCCCTGGCCCGTGGATTTTCTCCTCCTTTGCAGCAGCCAGGGTTCCCCACCCGCAGCTGGATGCGACCCTGCCGCATTCCTCTCCTCTCCCGGGGGATTTTCTGAGGGAAAAAAAAAAAAAAAAGTTGGATTTGGAGCCGGGTCCCAGCTGGGTGGGAGCGGCACCAAAACTCGCGGAGGGGCCAGGCTCGAGTAGAGATCTTCCCTTTCCAAAAACGAGGTTCAGGCTGAGCCCCGCTCCCTCCGGAGCCAGCAGGGGATGGGGACGGGAGCAGGGGAGGGGGACGGGGAGGCTCAGGGCGTCCCCAGCTCTGGGGGTGGCTTTTCCCTTTAGGTGGAACCCCGCGAGCTCCTTTTGGAGCAGGAATGTGGCAGCTGCTCGGAGCTTCGGGAAGCAGAGCAGGGACGGGGTTTTGCTGCTGCAGCTCTTCCTTGGGAGCTGGGAAGCCTGGAAGTGGTGACAGCACCGCTCCCAGGCTGGATCGGGGCCGTTCCCATCTTCCAGGGCAGCGCATTCCTCGCTGAGCACCCTCCCGGTGCCCAAAAGCCTGAGCAAAACCCCAGGGAAGCGGCGAGAGGAGGGGCAAGGCGAGTTTTCCGTGGATGCTGAAAGCTGCAGTGCGTCAACATCACGAATTTCAGGATTCTGGTTTAACTTCCCAAGTTCCCCACTCCCGAAATAGAGCTGTCCCCTGTGCCTGTGTTAGAAGAGGTCCCTGCTGGGCCGTTTTTCAGCAGCAGGGAGGATGTGATCTTTCTATATTTGCTTGCAGGACAATGATGCTGCTGGTTGCTATTTTGAACCCGTCAGCGGGGCAGAAATGAGCTTGGGAATGTTCGGGAAGCGGAGCAGCCCCGGAGCACAGCTCAGAGAGGGTCTGGCCCCATTTTGGGGCAGGTGAAGAGGGGCCAGGCTGTGCTGGGATGGTTCCTCTGCTCCGGGGGGCTCCGGGGGTGGTGGCAGGAGCAGGGTTGGGTGGCATCGTCCATCCCCCTCTTCCTCATCCAGGTGATTCCACTCCTTGAAATCCCAGCTCAGGCCCTAAAAACACCTCAGACCTTTACAATATGTACAGCTTTGAGGTGTTTTTAAAGAAAAACAGCTCCTGTCACCACCTCGATCGTGCAGAAGTGCTGCAAGTGACAACTCGCCCTCCCAAAGCCCTCAGAAACGGCAGGAGAATGCCGAAACTGGCGCCGATTTCAGCGGCAATCCCAAATTTGGGGACGGATTGGTGACTTTGAGGGGTTCTGCTCCTGCCACCCCTGATCCTGCCCTGCTCAGCTGCCGTCAGCAGCGTCCTGGGCAGGCCGGGCTTGCGTGGGTCCTTGCAGGGTTTTTGCAGCTGCTGACGTGAGCTGGAGCAGCCGAATTCGTGCACCTCCCATCTGGAGGAGAAAATCGGGATTTAGGGCGGGACCGGCGCCCTGGGGGCTTCGTTTCACCCTCAGGGCTGGGTCCGGGAAGCGTCTTCTGCCGTCTGGGTGTCCTGGATTTCTTTCTACAGTGGAAAATCCCGCTGGTCTCTGGTTTTTTGGTGGATTTGGTGTTGTTGTGACATTCCCTGGCTGCCGAGGCTGAGCGGTGACCGCGGTGTGCCCACGGCAGCCACCACAATTTCAGATCAAACCTGGCCCTTGCGGGGGTCCCAGCTGAAGGTGGAGCCCTGGATGAGGCAGCGGGTTTGGTTTTGGGGCTGCTCCTTTGGGGAAAGGAGGTGATTTTGGCTCTGCTGTCGGGGGCTGTGGCTCTCCAGGCTCATCCAGGCCGGACAATGAGAGGAAACCGGGACCGTGTGCGGCTCCTGCTGCTGCTCCTCCCGGGCTATTTCCATCGCATTGTCCGCGGCACAGGAAGGATGTTTGCAGCCTTCTTCCTTTCTGCCTCAAAGGGATGTGGGGCGGGCAGGGAGAGGAGGGGATTTGTTGTGCAATCGCCGCTCCTCGGAGCTCCTCTGAGGGAGGGAAGGGGAAGGGCTCCTCTTGCTTCTTGGTGAAGAAACGCGGCCACCAAAGGGAGGTTTTGACTTTTGGGGGTGTTTTTAGTGTGGACGGGGCTCGGGTGGTGATAAAGGAATGCTAAAAAGTCCCTCCTGTGTTTTTGCACAGCTCCTGCTGCCGTGGCTGGGCAGAGCTGAGGCTCCTCACTGCACCGGAGGAGGCCGAGCTCCCACGTGCCAGGAAGTGAAAGTAGAATTAATTAAGACGGGAAATAATCTTAATTTGTTCTGGCTAAATCCCTTCAGCACCAGTAAACCCCAAAGATCCGAAGCAAAGCTCTCACACCTCTCCTGTCTCTCAGAGGTGGCCGTGACACAGCTCTGGGGCTTTGGCTCAGTGGCAGAGCTTGCCCAGTTTTACTGGGGAGGTTTTGGTGCTTCCTGCTGGGAGCCAGACTGGGAAATGCCCATCTCTCACTGACCCAGATCCCAGCTCAGCCGGGATCATCCTGGGACAGCCACAAGAGTCCAAATCCAGCTCTCACTCTCACATGTGCTGGCATCGAGTCCGCCCTGGGACAGCTCCAGCTGATTTTTCCATAGGGGAGCAGAAAGCTTTAAGGATCCTCTTTGGCTTTTTCCTTTGTCCCAGAGTGGATGGGGATGGATTGGGGCTGTTTTATCCTCCCCGAGCCGTGCGTGGTCCCCGTCAGGCTCCCGGGATTCCCTCCCTGCCCCTCTCCAGAGCTTTCTGACAGATCCCAGGGTCAGGGCCAGCCCCTGTAACCTGCCAGGAACACCGGGAGCTCCCGGATTTCGCTGCTGACAGGAGCTGTCCGGCAGTGCCAGGCCGATGGAGCAACGCCTTGGTGGCTGTCGGGGCCAGTTCTTGGGGCGAGGGAAAATCGTGGATGAGCCACGGCCTCGTGCTGGCCCCGTTGGCCACCGGGGTTTGGGGTCACCTCCTGCCCTGAGTGGTTTAAACCCTTTGGAAGGGGAAAGGGAAGGGGATGGGGCAGTTCTGCTGTGCTCTCCCTTCTCCCAGGTTTGGGGCTGTGGAGAAGGCAGAGGAGCAGCAGCTCTGTAACCTCCCAGCTTGGAGGTTTTGCTGGAGGAGCTGCTGCAATAAAATTCCAATTTAGGTTGAGGTGGAAGCTTTTCCTCCGCGTTTTTAAAATCAGAGCAGGACTGAGGGGCAGCTTCCTTAGAGTTTTATCCTGTTTTGCAAAGGGGAGAGGCTCTGGTGCTCTTCTCCAGGCCCAGGGGGTTGGAATGGGCACCCCTGGGAGCAGGAGGAGGGCTGGAATCGTGGCTGGATTCAGCGTGGCTTTCCCCGAGAGACCTCGGCATTTTCCACCCCCTTTGAAAGTGGGAAGGGGATGGGGCAGTTCTGCTGTGCTCTGCCTTCTCCCAGGTTTGGGGCTGTGGGTGTGGAGAAGGCAGAGGAGCAGCAGCTCTGTAACCTCCCAGCTTGGAGGTTTTGCTGCTGCAATAAAATTCCACTTTAGGCTGGGGTGGAAGCTTTGCCCCGCGTTTTTAAAATCAGAGCAGGAGCGGGGGAGCAGCTTCCTTAGAGTTTTATCCTGTTTTGCAAAGGGGAGAGGCTCTGGTGCTCTTCTCCAGGTCAAGGGGGTTGGAATGGGCACCTCTGGGAGCAGGAGGAGGGTTGGAATCGTGGCTGGATTCAGCGTGGCTTTCCCCGAGAGACCTCGGCGTTTTCCACCTGCTGCTGCCCGCTGCCAGCACCTGCCCGAGCCCACGCAAAACCTCCCTGTTTATTTTGTCTAAACGCAAAATATCCCCCAGAGGGGCGGGGAGAGGGAGGGGAGGGAGGGATGCCCGCTCTGCCTTAATTACACTTAATGAGCCTGATGGGGCCGGCTGCCAGCGAGGGCTTTGCCAAGGCTCCAACTCGCCCGTGAGAACTGCAAGGGTGTGGTGGGGATCGGGGATCCGACAGCTCCCGGGGCCTCGGGGTTGCTCTTCCCACGGCCTCGGTGGGCACGGGGACCCCGAGGAGCCGGAGGGACGCGATGCCATCCGTGGGTGAGTGTTCCAGGGGAGTGGGGAATGTCCCCGAAGGCACAGGGGGATGGAGCAGATGGGTTTGTGTGAGGGGCACCTGGAGCATCTCCTATCCGGAGTGGGGTCCCTGGGCTGGGTCTGGGGGTGTGTTCCCGATTGTTTGGGTGCCAAGTGAGCTTTGAGGGCCTGGATGTGGCCGGGATTCTGCTGAGCTGAGACCAGCTCTGATCCTGGGAGGTTCTGAGAGCTCAGTGCTCATTCCTCAGTGTCCAAGTTGTTGCTGCTGCGCTGGGCTCACCGGGAATTCCTCTGCTGATTCCTTTTCCTTTTCCCCCCATTTCCCAGCGGCTCAGCAGCGGGACCAGCTCCTGTTTCTGGGTTAAACCCCCAGGGCAGTGTTGCTCCATGCTCGTGGAGCACCCACGCCCCTGCTGCGCCCTCGGTCCCCGCGTTCTGCCGCAGCCTCGGCCTCCTCCAGGGCCTCTCCCGGCTCTTTGGGGACTCCGGGCTCTCCTGGTGCTTCTTCGCCCCCAGAACTTCACACCAAAAATCCTGCCCGGTGCTTTTCCCATAGCTTCTCCATCCCGGATGGAATTCCCCGGCTCCAGCACCGTGGGGCTCTCCCCAGCGTTTCCCCCCGGCTGCCTGCAAGCAGCACCAGCATCAACCCGGGTTTGTCCCGGGATGTCTGTCCCGGGTGTGGCTGCTCTCATCCAGGCAGGTTCCATCCTCCTCTGCATCGAGATTTTGACACTTTGCACCTTTCCTGCCAACCCGGAGCTTCCCCAGCTTCTCCCGGCTCTTCCCCAGCTTCTCCCCGGAGCTTCCCAGCTTCTCCCCGGAGCTTTCCCCAGCTTCTCCCGGGGCTTCCCCAGCTTCTCCCGGAGCTTCCCCAGCTTCTCCCCGGAGCTTTCCCAGCTTCTCCCCGGAGCTTCCCCAGCTTCTCCCGGAGCTTCCCCAGCTTCTCCCGGAGCTTCCCCAGCTTCTCCCGGAGCTTTCCCAGCTTCTCCCCGAGCTTCCCCAGCTCCTCCCGGAGCTTTCCCAGCTCCTCCCGGCGCTTTCCCAGCTTCTCCCCGGAGCTTTCCCAGCTTCTCCCCGGAGCTTCCCCAGCTTCTCCCCGGAGCTTTCCCCAGCTTCTCCCGGAGCTTCCCCAGCTTCTCCCGGAGCTTCCCCAGCTTCTCCCGGCGCTTTCCCAGCTTCTCCCCGAGCTTTCCCAGCTTCTCCCCGGAGCTTTCCCCAGCTTCTCCCGGAGCTTTCCCCAGCTTCTCCCGGCGCTTTCCCAGCTTCTCCCCGAGCTTCCCCAGCTTCTCCCGGAGCTTCCCCAGCTCCTCCCCGAGCTTCCCCAGCTCCTCCCGGCGCTTCCCCAGCTTCTCCCCGGAGCTTTCCCAGCTTCTCCCCGGAGCTTTCCCAGCTTCTCCCCGGAGCTTCCCCAGCTTCTCCCGGAGCTTTCCCAGCTTCTCCCCGAGCTTCCCCAGCTTCTCCCCGGAGCTTCCCCATTGTCGGAGCTTTCCCAGCTTCTCCCCGAGCTTCCCCAGCTTCTCCCCGGAGCTTCCCCAGCTTCTCCCGGAGCTTTCCCAGCTTCTCCCCGGAGCTTTCCCAGCTTCTCCCGGAGCTTCCCCAGCTTCTCCCGGAGCTTCCCCAGCTTCTCCCGGAGCTTCCCCAGCTTCTCCCCGGAGCTTTCCCAGCTTCTCCCGGAGCTTCCCCAGCTTCTCCCGGAGCGCCCAGGGAGGGGAGGCAGCGCCCGCCGGGCCCGAGGGGAAGCGCACCCGGAGCGTTGTTTGTGCAGGAAACTGAAAATGTTGCGGCTTCCTCCCCGTGACAGAAATAACTCTCACCCTGAGCCCCAGGTCTGCCCCAGGGAGCTCCTCGGTGGCTCCTTCTCACACGCCCGAGGGTCAGCACGGGGCGGGTTTGGGGCGAGCCCCGGTTGGGTCCTGCCCGGTGGTGATTGAGCAGCCCAAAGACCGCGCAGGGAATTGAGTTTTTACACCTGGGGCTGCCCGTGCTTCTCCCAGCTCCTTCTGCTCCTCCTGGGCCTCGGGTTTCTTTCTTTAATTTTTGTTTTCCTGCCCTCCAGCCCAGCCCTGGACCTCGACCAGCGTTTGCCAAAGGGATTTCCTACTCCAGGCTCTAATTAACGGGCAGGTCGCCTCGAGTAGCCACTCGCCGGCAGTGGGTATTGTGTGATTCCAGCTTTTTTTTTGTCTCAGCGCTTCCACATCAAGCACGAAGCCGCTTCGGGCAGCGCTGAGCCTCCCCCGGGGGGTTTGTGACTCAAGCTGGGCTCTTACACGCAGCAATTAAAAGAAGAAATCGGTGCTGGTGCCCGGCTCCGGGGGTGCCGGAGCAGCTCCCGGTGGATGCTCCGGGCAGGGCTGAGGGCAGCGGGGCGGGAGGAGCTGCCGAGCCCTCGGTCCAAACCGGTCGGGAGCGTTTTCCTGCGCTTGGGTAAACGAGGAGAGGTTCTGCAATCGTTTGATCTCTCCTCTGCTTCCCTTGGCGCTGCGGCCGCATCCTCCCGTGCTGATGTAATCGGAGCCGCTGCGGGAACAGCCCCGAACCCAGCGGAGCTTCCCGGGAGCGCTTTGGCTGCATCCCGAGGCTACTCGGCCTCCACTGGCATCGTCCTGCCCGGAGAACGGAGGGCTCGGGGCCGGAGCCTCTCTCCAAAGCAGATCGGAGGTGATGCCGAGCTTCGGGCTGGGTTGGTGCCTCTCGCCAGGAGCCTGGAGAGGGAGGTGAGGCTGCTGCAGGGCACTGGGGTGCTCCAGCTCAGCCAGAGCCCCGGGATTTGCCTGCCTGGAGGTGCTGCCTGTGTCCCCATCCGTCCCTGCCCTCGGCTCTGGGCGGTGTTCGGGCTTTTTTTCAGGCACGAACCCCTCAAGGAGAGGAGCTGGAGGGAGCCGCAGCTCCCCGTGGGGTGTTTGCTGCAGGGAAAGGGGCAGATTTGCCTCTCCACGGGCAATTTTTGGGGCTCCGAGCAGGGAGAAGCTGGGCCGGGCTGGGCGAGCCGGTGCTGGGAGGGATCCAGCGGTGCGAGACGTTTCCTTTCTGAGCAGGGAGGATTTTTCCCAAATCTTGTGAGTTTCTGTGATTTGAGGCTGCCCCGGGGAGCACGAGGCCGCTTTGGCTCTCCTCCTCCAGCAGAGAGCCCCTGTGGTCACGACTTTTCCCGGTGTTTCTCAGGAAGCGGCGGCTGCTGCGAGGTTTCCTGGGGATGCCTCTCCCTCCTCCTCACGGCCTCGTCTCGCTTTTTGGGGTGGTCCCGGTGACCCCTGGGGGTGGGAGGCTGCAGGAAATCACTGCCAGAGCTTTCCAGCCGTGCCAGGGCTGCGGTGGGGATGGAGCCACTGCAGGAGATGAGCCCTTGGATCCCTGCCTCGTCCCCGGTGCTGCCCACGCTCAAACCACGTTTTGTGGGACCCCTGGGGCAGCTCCGTCCTGCCTGTGCCCAGGATTTCCTGTGCTTTAGTACCTGCGTGTCCCTGGGATCTCGAATTTAAGCCCAAAAGCCGTTGCCAGGTTTCGCTGTGGGGTTTTGCCTCGTGGCTCGGGGCTCTGAGGGCTTTCAAAGCTCATCCCTGGCAGAGGGGCAGCATCCAGGGAGCTCCCGCGAGTCTCTCCGGCTCCTCTGGGAGCAGGAAGGAACAGGAAGGAAATTGTTTGGTGGTTTGGGGCAGTGCCTGAGGTGAAGTTTGTGTCCCACTGTTAAGGTTTGGGGCTTTGGGGTAACTCAGTGGGGTGTGGGGTTACCTTGGGATCCCTCGGACCACCCTCGCCCTGGAGGCAAAACACTTCCAGGGCCAATCTAAACACGGATTTGGGAGCTCGTGTGGAAAACCTGCCTTGAAACATAGGCCTGGGTCACCTCCAGGAGTGTGTGAATTAGCCCCAAAGAGCTCCCTGGGCCTCTCCCCTCAGCAGCAGTGGGGCCCTCTCCTCTCCTCTCCTCTCCTCTCCTCTCCTCTCCTCTCCTCTCCTCTCCTCTCCTCTCCTCTCCTCTCCTCTCCTCTCCTCTCCTCTCCTCTCCTCTCCTCTCCTCTCCTCTCCTCTCCTCTCCTCTCCTCTCCTCTCCCTCTCCTCTCCTCTCCTCTCCTCTCCTCTCCTCTCCTCTCCTCTCCTCTCCTCTCCTCTCCTCTCCTCTCCTCCCTCTCCTCTCCTCTCCTCTCCTCTCCTCTCCTCTCCTCTCTCTCTCCTCTCCTCTCCTCTCCTCTCCTCTCCTCTCCTCTCCTCTCTCTCCTCTCCTCTCCTTCCTCTCCTCTTTCCTCTCCTCTCCTTCCTCTCCTCTCCTCTCCTTCTTCCTTCTCCTCTCCTCTCCTCTCCTCTCCTCTCCTCTCTCTCCTCTCCTCTCCTCTCCTCTCCTCTCCTCTCCTCTCCTCTCCTCTCCTCTCCCTCCTCTCCTCTCCTCTCCTCTCTCTCCTCTCCTCTCCCTCTCTCCTCTCCTCTCCTCTCCTCTCCTCTCCTCTCCTCTCCTCTCCTCTCTCTCCTCTTCCTCTCCTCTCCTTCCTCTCCTCTCTCTCCTTTCTCCTCTCCTCTCCTCTCCTCTCCCTCCTCTCCTCTCCTCTCTCCTCTCCTCTCCTCTCCTCCTCTCCTCTCCCCTCCCCTCCCTCCCCTCCCAGGATTTGGGCTGGAACAGGGTGAGTTAAAACCAGCAGCAGATCCAGACCCCAAAGGTGTTTCCTCCCTGTCCCTGCACTCCGGGCTGGCCCTGAGGTTTTTGGGTCCATGAGTTTCAGAACGAAATGTGCACATTTGTGGGGAGAAAAATCCGGGGAGGGCTATTAAATGTCTGACTCAAAGGTCACGAGCTGCAAACAAGCAGGGAGAGCAATTGGGGGAAGAATTTCTCCTTGATCTGCCTCCCCAGGCTTGGTGTGGAGATTTTTTCCAGGCTCCAGCAGGGAATATTCCCATTTTTGTGCTTGGAATGCCTCAAGAACTGCTCTGCTCACAGGTGCTTGGTGGAGTTGGGCGTGTGGCTGAATCCTGGTTCGTGCCTTTGGTTGTGGGAAGGGTTTTGTGCTGCTCAGATGAGTTTGCCAAACTTTAATCATCGTCTGTCTCGTTTTGTTTGGGGTTTTTTTGGGTTTTTTTTTTTATTTATTTCTGGAAACTTTCTGCAGAAGAAAGTTTGCAAGAATCAGAGCAGAAAAATTCGGGTTTACCCTGGTGGAAAAACTCTCGGGGGGCTTTTCTTGGAGCAGCATCAGCCTCGTCTCGTTCTGGAGCAGGAATTTGGTGTCTGGTGGGGAGGGGAGGGATCCACCCACATCTGGCTGGGGGCGTAAAGCCCCTGAAACTCCCAGTCCATGAGCTCCAGAAAGAGTTATCAGAACTTGGCACCCGGCTGCTCCAAACATTACATCTTCCCTGAGCATCATCTGCTCTCTTATGGCTCCTGCGGGACACAGCCGGGGCTGTCTCTGTGTGGGGAGAGCTGAGGCAGTGCAGGGCTTTCCCTGGAGCTGCTTTCCTGGGAGCTTCCATCCCCTGGGGCTGCTTTCCCTGGGGCTGCTTTCCCTGGAGCTGCTTTCCTGGGAGCTTCCATCCCCTGGAGCTGCTTCCCCTGGGGCTGCTCTCCCTGGAGCTGCTTTCCTGGGAACTTCCATCCCTTGGAGCTGCTTTCCCTGGAGCTGCTTTCCCTGGAGCTGCTTTCCTGGGAGCTGCTTTCCCGGAGCTTCTCCTGGAGCTGCTTTCCCTGGAGCTGCTTCTCCTGGGAGCTTCCATCCCCTGGGGCTGCTCTCCCTGGAGCTGCTCTCCCTGGGGCTGCTTTCCCTGGAGCTGCTTTCCCTGGAGCTGCTTCCTCCGGAGCTGCTCTCCCTGGAGCTGCTTCCCCCTGAGCTGCTTTCCCGGAGCTTCTTCTCCTGGAGCTGCTTTCCCTGGAGCTGCTTCCTCCGGAGCTGCTTTCCTGGGAGCTGATTCCCCTGGGAGCTGATTCCCCCGGAGCTTCTTTCCCCTGGAGCTGCTTTCCCTGGAGCTGCTTTCTCTGGAGCTGCTTCCCCTGGAGCTTCCATTCTTTGAGGTTCCATCCCTGGAGCTTCCATCCCTTTCCCTGGAGCTGCTTCCCCTGGAGCTTCCATCCTTGGAGGTTCCATCCCTTCCCCTGGAGCTGCTTTCCCGGGAGCTTCCATCCCCAGAGCTCCGTGCTGAGGCGAGGAAGGCAGAAAATGCCCCAAACGCTGGGATTTTGTGGGATCCTGCGAGGAAACCCCTCGGGGACCCACGAGCAGATGGAGGTAGGGGACAAAAGGACGCGTGGGCACCCCAAAAGCTGGGGCTGGGCAGATTCTGGGTGGGTTTGGTGAATTTTCTCTCCTCGTTCCGGTCCTTAATTAAACCCAGCGCCCCGGGGGCCGGGCGGGGTTAAACGAGGTACCCCAGCTCCGGGATTTCCTATTTCTCGAGTTCTCCCTTTGTGATCTTCGCGTTCTTTCAACATCGTCCTTTTGGTGTGGTTTCTCATTTAAGTGTTTTTAATTTGAGCGAACTCCCTCCAGCTCATTCCCGTTCCCCGCGCGCGGCTCCTCCGGAGAAAACCTTTCCCCTTTTATTGGAGAGGAATGTTTTTAATCACCCGCATTCTTCAACCCGCCCTGAACTCTGAACCTTTCACGGCAAATCAGCATAAGATGGGAAACGCTTTTAGAAAAGAGATGGTTTATTGAAAAAAAAAAAAAACCAAAAAACCAGCCTGGCTTTAACTGCTGCTGCACCTCGGAGTGAGCTGTGGGCAGGGATAAAAACAGGGATGAGGGCAGGGATAAACAGGGATGAGGGCAGGGATGAGGGAAGGGATGAGGGAAGGGATGCACGGAGCTGGGATGCCACTGGTTTGCTCCTCAATAACCTTCCTGCCCTGCTTTGTTTGCCTCTTGCTTTATTTCCCTCTTGCTTTATTTCCCTCTTATATAAAGCCCGGCTCTGCTGATTCGCCTCTTCAAAACCAATCAGGAAATGCCAAAGCAAAGATTTCTGTGCTGGATTTTTTTGGGTTTTTTTTTTCTTTTCTGGGATGCCTGGCTGGGAGCAGTGGTGTCCCGAGTGACACCAGCCCAGCGCTGCCACCCCCAGCCCGAGGAACTCGCTGCCACCGGCTTTCAGCCTGTCCCAAAGCTCCGCAGGAGTCTGGGAGGTGCAAATTGGAGCTCCCCACCCTTCCCGGGGCTGTCCCGGCCCTCCCTCCGTGTCTGTCGCACCTCGTGGCTGAGCCCGTGGCCCCTCGGCTGCGTTCCCTGCTCCGTTCCGTGCCGGCAGCCTGGAAAATGCTGGTAACTCCTGCTGGGGCCCGAGCACAGAGCCCTCATTCATCCCCGGCCGCGGCTTTCCCAGGGCGCTGCGGGGAGACTCCGTGTCACAACCTCCCCTTTGCATGGAGGATCCACGGGCTGCAGCTGCAGCCGCCGGCCCAGCGAGGGTTTGTGCCATGGGCTCCCGGCCCCGCGGCTCTGCTGGTCCCAGACTGAGCCCAGACGGAGCCCAGGCATCCTAAACTGTGCATCCCGGTCCCAAACTGTGCATCCCGGTCCCAAACTCTGCATCCCAGTCCCAAATTCTGCATCCCGGTCCCAAACTGATCCCAGTCCCAGCCCAGGCATCCCAAACTGTGCATCCCGGTCCCAGACTGTGCATCCCGGTCCCAAATTCTGCATCCCGGTCCCAAACTGATCCCAGTCCCAGACTGTGCATCCCAGTCCCAAACTCTGCATCCCAGTCCCAAACTCTGCATCCCAGTCCCAAACTGATCCCAGTCCCAGCCCAGGCACCCCAAACTGTGCATCCCAGTCCCAAACTCTGCATCTCAGTCCCAAACTTTGCATCCCGGTCCCAAACTGTGCATCCCAGTCCCAAACTCCTCATCCCGGTCCCAAACTGTGCATCTCAGTCCCAATCTCTGCATCCCAGTCCCAGACTCTTCATTCCAGTCCCAAACTCTGCATCCCGGTCCCAAACTCTGCATCCCGGTCCCAAACTCTTCATCCCGGTCCCAAACTGTGCATCCCGGTCCCAAACTGTGCATCTCAGTCCCAATCTCTGCATCCCGGTCCCAAACTCTGCATCCCGGTCCCAAACTCTTCATCCCGGTCCCAAACTCTTCATCCCGGTCCCAAATTCTGCATCCCAGTCCCAGCCACGTGTCCTGGTGCTGGTGGCTTCTGAGGGTCCCCTGGGCACCGGCAGGACCCCGGCTGGGTCGGGGACAGGGTCAGACCCCCCCAGGAGCCGTGGTGGGGCTTTGCTTTCGGCTTTTTTTGGGGCGGGGGCAAGGGGAGGAGCTCCCGGCTTGGCCGCCGGCCCCTGGATCATGTGGGATGAGCCCCGGGCTGCGGGACGGGGGTTGTTTACTGTAACTCCTGGCCCAGGGCCCGGCAGCAAACCCCAAATGAATTCAAGCTGCGGAGGGAGGTCACAAACAGCTCCCAGGAGGGGCTTTGGGAGCAGGAGGGATGTGGAGCATCCCCGAGGAGCTGCCCCACGCAGGGACCTCACGCCCGAGGCTCCGCAGAGCTCGGGTTCCTCTCCCAGTGCCACCAACCCTCATCCCTGGCACCCGGCGTGGGATTTTTTGTGTTTCCAAGCTCTGGAAAAGCGCCCTGAGTTTGGTGGCTTCAGCCTGGCCCGGGAGCTGCGACAGCGGTGTCACCTCAGGGCACCTCAGGCCAGGCTCTGCTCCCGGGGTGCCTTTTCTCATCCCACCCTGCTCCTAAAAATCCCCTCGGACATCCCCGGCGTGGCCTGGGCAGAGCCGGGGGCCGCGGCAGGAGCGGGCTCCACGCAGCCTCTCTCTTCTTCCCTGGCCCCGGAGCTTCTTGGCCCTGGGGATGCTCGACAGCTTTTTCCTGGCTCCGGGCGAGCGGTGAGGAGTTGTTTTTCCTGCTGCTGCCTGGCCTCCCTCTCCCCCAGCAGCCCCCTCATCCCTCCCCTCTCCTCTTCCGCTGCCTCGCAGTTTGGTTTTTATAGAGACTGAAACAAATGATGTCGAGAGAGATTCCCAAAGCCCCCGGCAGCGCTTCCCCCTCGGCTCTGCGGCCCCCGCTCCCTCCCGGGGCTGTCTGGAGCTGGGATGTCCCAAACCCTTCCCACCCCTTTTTTTATTTCCCGGGAAGGGGCAGCATCAGGCAGCGCTGAGCCCCAGGATGCCGCCGTGGGGAGCTCAGGCCAAGCCTCGAATTGGGCATTTTTATGCCCCGTGGGCGCTTTTAGGGAGCAGATAAAAGCTGGCACAACTCTTCGGGTGCTGCCACCTGCGAGGCTGCGCCTTCCCCCTTTGTACCCCCGTCCCCACTGCAGCGATGACCCCAAACACAGCCCCCGGCAGCATCCCCAGCTCCTGCCCCTCGTGGGTGCAGCAGGACGGGGACATTTTGGCTGGAGGGGATGCGGGGCCGAATTCCCGCAGATCCGCGGCGTCACGGGGCGGGGTTTGGCCGGGCCGGAGGTGTCAGAAGTGCTCAATTGGCATCCCAATTGCTGAGATGTGCTGGTCACAGCCTGTCCTTGTCCGGCTGCCAGCGATGCCTTAGGTTTTAACTTTGATATTTTACAATTTCTGTACTGCTCAGAGTGGAACTCTGAAGTTCCTTGTAGCCTGGAATTTCTGCTCTCTCGTGCTGGGCAGACACAACAAAGCCTCTCCAGGCTTTGCCTTCAAGGACAGCCAGGCTCTTCTAGGCCCAAAATGTGTAACCCAAAGCCTCTAAGGGGGAGCAAGCTGAGGGGAATTCCATCATTAAACTGGGGCTTTAATTGGAGAATTAACCCTGGTATGCAAATGAACCAAACCTATAAAGGTGTGAAGAACTCGTGACCTGGGGTCCATCTTGGGGTCCATTTTTGGAGGCAGCCTCTGGCTCCCCCAGGGTGTGCCTTGAAGGCTTTCAAATAAACACCAACCTTTATTCCCTTCCTCTTGTCTGGTCTCTGTTTCTAGGTGGCTGCAGAAGGCATCACCAGCAGCCCCGGGCTGCCACCGGCTCTGCCAGCCCTGCTCCTGCATCCCGGTCCTGCCGGCTCCATCCTCCTCCTCCTCCTCCTCACCGGGAGGGGATGAGCAGGAGGGGAGAGCCCTGATGCCTTCTCCAGCCACCCAGAAACAGAGACCAGACAAGAGGAAGGGAATAAAGGTCGGTGTTTATTTGAAGGCCTTCAAGGCACACCCTGGGGGAGCCAGAGGCTGCCTCCAAAAAATGGACCCCAAGATGGACCCCAGGTCACGAGTTCTTCACACCTTTATAGGTTTGGTTCATTTGCACACCACGGTTAATTCTCCAATTAAAGCCCCAGTTTAATGATGGAATTCCCCTCAGGTTGCTCCCCCCTTAGAGGCTTTGGGTTACACATTTTGGGCCTAGAAGAGCCTGGCTGTGCTTGAAGGCAAAGCCTGGAGAGGCTTTATTATGTCCATCTTGCACAAGAGAGCAGAAATTCCAGGCTACAAGGAACTTCAGAGTTAAACTCTGAGCAGCACAGAAATTGTAAAATATCAAAGTTAAAACCTAAGGCATCAGCCCCAGTCTGCATCCTCCAAAATCGAGGATGCTCAGCAAAGCCTGAGGCCTTCAGGGAGAGCTCAGGCCCCGGAGCAGCTTCCCAAGGCAGGGATTGTTGATCTCCATCAGCCTCCCCCTGCCGGGGTGCAGCAATTAGAGGCAATTAACCAGGGGTAAATTAAGTTATTGGGAGATGGAGAGGGGAGTGAAGCCTGTGCTGGGGTTTCCTGGGAGTGTCACGGCCTGAGGTCGAGGGTGTTGCTGTAAATTCAGCAGAGAAATCCTCTGTGGCAGGGGGTGCTCCACGATCAGTGAAAATGGGATGATTTTGGGGTAAAATGGAGGATTTCAGGTGTGTAACTGGTGCTGTTTTTGGGGGTGTAATGGAGGATTTCAGGTGTGTAACTGGTGCTATTTTGGGGGTGTAATGAATGATTTCAGGTGCTGTTTTGGGGGTATAATGGATAATTTCAGGTGTGTAACTGGTGCTGTTTTGGGGGTGTAATGGATAATTTCAGATGTGTAACTGGTGCTGGTTTTGGGGATGTAATGGAGGATTTCAGGTGTGGAACTGGTGCTGTTTTGGGGGTGTAATGGAGGATTTCAGGTGTGGAACTGGTGCTGTTTTGGGGATGTAAGTTTGGTGTTGTTTTGGGGGTGTTGGTTTTGTGTGTTGGTGTGGTTTTGGGGTGTGGTTTGGTGTGTTGGTGTGTTTTGGGGTGTAGGACGATTTCAGGTGTGTAACTGGTGCTGTTTTTGGGGGTGTAATGGAGGATTTCAGGTGTGTAACTGGTGCTGTTTTTGGGGGTGTAATGGAGGATTTCAGGTGTTGTTTTGGGGATATAATGGACAATTTCAGGTGTGTAACTGCTTTGGCGTCCCCAGGGGCTGGGCTTTCACCCCTCAGCGAGGCTGTGCATGGAACATCTTTACCCCAGAGCCCTTCTCCACCACGGTATCAGGAAGAAGCACCCACAGCACCCCAGAGTCTCCCCAGAGCTGTGGCATTTTCAGGAATCTCTTTTCCCCGGGCCGATGGGGGAATCCCTGCAGGCAGAGGATACTCTGAGGCAAATCCCCCTGGGTGACAGCGACCAAACCCTCCCCAGCGCCCTCCCTGGCAGCCCAGCGACTGAGCCGTGTCCTTTTGTGTCCCCACAGCTGCCGTGACCCCGTGCACCTCCCCGCGGGTGCCCCAGGCCGTCCCCATGGACCTGCGGATCGGGCAGCGCGTGGTCAAGCCCCAGGACACGGCGCTGCTGGCCCTGAAGCAGCAGCAGCTGCAGCACCAACTTTTCCTGGCCAGCCTGCACCAGCAGCAAGTGGAGCAGCTCGCCCATCAGCACGTCAGGGTACGGGGGCTGGGCACAGAGGGGCTCACACCCCGCTTTTGGCACGGTTTGGGGCAGCATTGGGCACTTTGGTGGGTGAATTTTGCCCCCCCGGAGTCAGGGTTGGCTTTGAGTTCCCGTCTCTGGGCAAGGATTCAAAGGAAGAGGCTGGAAATCCCAATGCCAAAATAACATTCCCAGGTGAATTCCTGCTTTTCCCTGAGCTGGAACATCTGCAAGGGGTTTCCAGCCAGCCTCGGGAACCTCTCTGACGCAAGGAAGCTGCTTAGGGAGGCAGGTTGGGGGCGGGGGGGTTGTGTCTGAATTCCGGGCCAAACCCCGCTCCTGCCAAGGCCAGCGGGAGGTTTGGAGCCTCCCGGGTGTGGAGCAGGAGCCAGAGCGGCTTCAGGGACCCCGCGGGCCGGGAGCTGCCCCTCCTCGGCCGCCGCTGCTGCTCTGCCCCGGGCTCTGCACTCGGCTTGGCCGGGAGGTGCCACCGAGCTCCGGTGCCGCCCTCGGGTCCTGCCCCGAGCAGGAATTCGCTGCCGGATTTCTTTGTCACAAAAAAAAAACCACCCTAAAAGAACCAAAAAGCCGGCGGGATTTAGCGGGGGTGGCTCCTCCGGGAGACTTCGGTGGGAGGATGCACCCAGGGAGTTGTCACCGTGCCCTGGGAGTTGTCACCGTGTCCTGGGAGTTGTGACCATGCCCAGTGATCGTTTTCAGACTCCGAGATGCCCCTGCCTGTCCCCAGGGCCGCTCCGAGCTCAGGCCGGAGTCATTTCCACGGATCAGCTGGGATTTCCCTCTTATCATAGATTCCCCCCCCTCCCCCCCCCCGCTTTTTGTACTCAAAGATTTTTAATTTTTAATTTTTTTTTTTTTTTGTTGCGTTGCAACACTGCCCAGCTACAGAGGTGCCCAAACACCCCGAGAGGAGGCAGCGAGTGGGAACTGACAGGTTTTCAGTTTTACCATGTCCCCGGGGAGGACAAAACATCCCCTGGAGACCAAAACGCGTTGGCTTTGTTGCGATGGAGCAACTTCGCACCTTCCCATCAGCCAGGG
This sequence comes from Monarcha castaneiventris obscurior, assembly GCA_026261815.1. Classification (NCBI taxonomy): domain Eukaryota; kingdom Metazoa; phylum Chordata; class Aves; order Passeriformes; family Monarchidae; genus Monarcha; species Monarcha castaneiventris. The sequence goes on from JAMPIT010000253.1 coordinate 426,010, forward strand.
AGACAAAAAGCACCGTCCCAGAGCTGCTCTGTCCCCTTGCCCGGGGCCGGGCAGGGCTCAGCGGGCTCTGGGCACGGCTGGGGGGTCCCGTGCCCATGTCCTTGTGCCCCACAGGTGACCATGGAGTCCCCGCACCGCGAGGCTGAGCCGGGGCAGCAGGAGCAGGAGCTGCGGCAGATCCTCAACAAGGACAAGAGCAAGCGGAGTAAGAGCTCCCTGTGCCCGGGGGAGGGACCTGGGGGGCTTTGGGGAGGGGGCTCGGGGGGTTCTGACCTTACCAGGAGCAAGCTTTGCCTTGCCGTGGGGGAAAGGGGTGGGAGAGCATCGGGAGAGCTGGGCTGCAGACCCCCGGGCTGGGTTACAGACCCCAGACTGGGTCACGAACCCCTCTGGGACCCCCAGACCGGGTTTGCAGACCCCCGGACTGAGTTTTCAGACCCCTCTGGGACCCCCAGACTGGGTTTTCAGACCCCCAGACCGGGTTTTCAGACCCCCGAGCTGGGTTTTCAGACCCTGCCGGGGCTCCCGGGCTGGGTTACAGACCCCATTCAGGTCACAAACCCCCCCTGGGACCCCCGGGCTGGGTTTTCAGCCCCCCAGACCAGGTTTTCAGACCCTCTGGGACCCCCGGGCTGGGTTACAGACCCCATTCAGGTCACAGACCCCCCCCCGGGACCCCCAGACCGGGTTTTCAGACCCCTCTGGGACTCCCAGACCGGGTTTTCAGACCCCTGGACTGAGTTTTCAGACCCCGCCGGGACCCCCGGGCTGGGCGCGGCCCCCTCCCAGCCGCGGTCTCCCGGCGCCCTCTGCTGCCGGCGCTGGAGGAGCTGCCGGGGGCTCGCTCCCAATTTTGGGATGCGCGGGGGCTCCACATCGCCCCTGATTAACGATTCATTAATTGATTAACTGTGCTCGGATGCTGGCACAGATCCGTGGAGCGTCCCTGCTGCAACAGGGAGGTCGGGAGTGGGATGGGGACGGGCTGTGCCCTTCGGGGGTCTCCAACCACCCTGGCATCACTCCTGGGGTCGGGATGGTGCCCACAGGGACCCTCCGAGCCCCATGGGGTCACTGTGGTCACTGTGGTCATTGTGGTGGTCACTGTGGGGGTCACTGTGATCACTGTGGGGGTCACTGTGGTCACTGTGGGGGTCACTGCAGTCACTGCGGTCACTGTGGTCACTGTGGTGGTCACTGTGGTGGTCACTGTGGCCACTGTGGTGGCCACTGTGGTGGTCACTGTGGGGGTCACTGTGGGGGTCACTGTGGTGGTCACTGTGGGGGTCACTGTGGTCACTGTGGGGGTCACTGTGGTCACTGTGGTCACTGCAGGTGCTGTGGTCACTGTGGGGGTCACTGTGGGGGTCACTGTGGGGGTCACTGTGGTCACTGTGGTGGTCACTGTGGGGGTCACTGTGGTCACTGTGGGGGTCACTGTGGTCACTGTGGTCACTGCAGGTGCTGTGGTCACTGTGGGGGTCACTGTGGGGGTCACTGTGGGGGTCACTGTGGGGGTCACTGTGGTCACTGTGGGGGTCACTGCGGTCACTGTGGTCACTGCAGGTGCTGTGGCCAGCACGGTGGTGAAGCAGAAATTGGCCGAGGTCATCCTGAAGAAGCAACAGGCGGCTCTGGAGAGGACCAGCAACGCCCCCGCCGCAGCCCTGCCCTACAGGTAAAGCTCCGTCCCTCTGTCCCCGGGCTGGGTGTGGGACCCCCGAGGCACAGGGGGCAGCTGAGAAGGGGCTCTGGATTCTCCCCACAGGTCTCTGGAGCCTCTGGACCCCGAGGGTCCCTCCCCTCCCATGCTCAGCACCTTCCTGCCCCCCGTGCCCAGCGCTTCTCTCGACCCCCCCGAGCATTTCCCGCTGCGGAAAACAGGTAAAGCTTCGGGAATATCCCTGATCCCTGGCTGGAGCTGAGGACTGGCCCCACAGAGCCCGTCCAGGAGGGGCCAGGACTCACCCCCCATCCCCGGCAGCGTCCGAGCCCAACCTGAAGGTTCGCTGCAAGCCCAGGAAGTGCCTGGACCGGCGCAAGAACCCCCTGACCCGCAAGGAGAGCGCTCCCCCCTCGCTGAAGAGGCGCCCGCCCGAGGCCATCGGTGAGGGCTCTGCCTGCACGGGGCTTGCAGAGCCCTCGGGGCCTGCCCGGGCTCCTGTGTCACCTCTGCTTGGGGAATGTGTCCCCGGGGTTTGGGGTGTGCTCCCCGGGGGGATGGGATGGGGGAGCCAGGAGGTGCCACTGCTGCTGCTCCTGCTGCTTTTGGGGTCCAGGGTGGTCCTACAGAGCTGGAAGTGCCCCAGGCCCCATGGGGAGGTGGCTGCTCAGGGCTCCCACCATGGAGTGGTGGCGGCTCCGAGGGGGATTTGGTGCCAGGAGGGTGGGGGGCAGTGAGGGGCTGGGCGGGGGCTGTGCCCTCCTCACCCTGTGTCTGTCCCCTCCCAGACTCGTCCCCCAGCAGCAGCAGCACCCCCGTGTCCGGCTGCAGCTCCCCCAACGACAGCCTGCCCGCCGAGCACGGAGCTCTGCCCGCGGCCCCGGGCGTGGCCCACGAGGTGAGCTCCGGTGGCTTTGGGGGGGCCCCGGTGTCCCCTCGGGGCTCAGGGGCAGGACACGACCCCAGCCCCGAACCCCCCAGCCCCGAACCCCCTTCCCTCTTCTCCCTGCCCTGAGCCCCCAGCCCCGAATCCCCCAGCCCCAAACCCCCCAGCCCTGAACCCCCCAGCCCCGAACCCCCCAGCCCCAAACCCCCCGCCTTGAACCCCCCAGCCCCGAACCCCCCAGCCCTGAACCCCCTTCCCTGCTCTCCCAGCCCCGAACCCCCCACCTTGAATCCCCCAGCCCCGAAGCCCCAAACCCCCCAGCCCTGAACCCCCCAACCCTGAACCCCCAACCCTGAACCCCCCAGCCCCGAACTCCCTTCCCTGCTCTCCCTGCCCCTGGGATACCCTGGGATTCCCTGCCCCGGGATGCTCCCACACCCACCCTCCTCCAGGGTGCCTTTCCCCTCTCCCACCGGTGTCCCATCCCCACGGGTGTCCCCAGGGCTGTCCCCGCTGCCCCCTGCCCTGGTCCCTGTCCGGGAGCAGGGCACCCATGGCTTGTGTTTGGTGCAGACACCCCTGGCGCAGCGGCTGCTGATGCAGGAGAGCTCCCTGGCCCAGTTTGCCCTGCAGAGCGCAGCCTCCCTGCCGGCCATCACCCTGGGCCTGCCGGCCACCACCGGTGCCAGGGTAGGTGGCCGGGTTGTACCCCCAGCACCGGGCAGAGGGGCCTTGAGGGGCTTTCCTTTGGATTTGGGCTTTCCTTTGGGTTTGGGCTTCCCATGGGGACAGCCCCCAGTGCCGTGTCCCTGTTCCTGACCCCGTTCCCATCCCCTCAGGGCGAGGCCGAGCGCCGGGCACTGCCCAGCCTGGCTCACCGGGTGCCAGTGCTCAACGGGCCAGTGCTGCAGGGCACCCACTCGCCCGTCTTCATCCCGGCCGGCCTGGAGCAGCACGAGGCCGGCAGCCCCCTGTCCCCTCGGCTGCAGCCCGTCATCATCCTCGAGCCCTCGGTCAGCCACGCTCCGCTGGTGGCGGGTGAGTGTCCGGCTCGGGGACGTGGGGAGAGCTGAGGCGGGCGTTGTGGGAGCTGGGTACTCCCCACAAATCCAGGTTCTTATCTTTGCCTCTGGGAAGCTTTATCTCGAGCCCGAGCAGATGAGAAACGGCTGCAGATGTTGTTTCAGGTTGTTTTATTTCTCCTTATCTCTGCCAGCTCTCAGCTCCGGCCGCACATCTGATGCAGCCGAGTCCGAGCGGGCACTGCCCAGCCCTGGGCTGTCCCGGCCTTTTTGTGCCCTTTCCATCATCCAACCATTCTTCACAACGGATTTATTAGTTACTATTCTATACCAATTCATTTGCACCTGTTCTAGACACGGAATTTCTACCTCTTTTCATTCTGCCGATCATTTTGTGCCACCACCACCAGAGAAGGTGGAGGAGAAGGAGAAGAAGAACAGGGCAACACCCAAAATCCTCCGTCTTAAACCCTTCGTCCTCATATTAAAAACCCTAAAATCTACTTTTTACCTTGTAAAACACTAAACCACTACTCATTTTCACACTCTCTTGGCTTGCAATGATTCTGACAGTGTTGGTAACTTTTCCCATGGGCTGAGATCAAAGATGGTGCCATTTTGGGATTTTTGCCAAGGTCTGGCCCCTTGCTGGGGCTCCTGACCCCCCAGGGCAGCCCAAGGCATACCCTGACCTCCCAGGGCAGCCCGAGGCGTGCCTTGTGTTCCAACAGGGCATCACCTCTGCCATCCCTCACCCGTCCCTGCTCTCCCCTGCAGTGCCAGGCCTGGGGACGGTGCCCTTCTCGTTCGCCCCCTCCCTGATCCCCGCCGAGCGCCTGGCCCTGCCCGGCCACCACAAACCTCTGGGCAGGACCCGCTCGGAGCCGCTGCCGCAGAGCCCCAAGGCCATCCAGCAGCACTTGGTGTTCCAGCAGCACCACGCGCACTTCCTCGAGCGCCTCAAGCAGCAGACGCACCTGGGCAAGGTGAGACCCCGGCCCGGGGAGGTGATGAGGACTCCTGGAGGGCACAGCTCATCTTCCCGGCTCCCTCCTGCTCCTGCCTGAGCTGTCCCGTCCCTCCCCACCCCACCCCTGCCACCACCCCCTGCTCATTCGCCCCCTCGGCTGCAGCGCATGGTCAAGTCCAGCGAGAAGCCCCGGCTGAGGCAGATCCCGTCCTCGGAGGACATGGAGGCCGAGGGGACGCTCCCGGAGGCCGCAGCCGAGGGTGGGGATCCCTCCAGGACACGGGTGGAGCCCTCCCGGCCTGGCAGCAGCGGGAAGGAGCCCGAGAGGACGCAGAAGATGGGGCAGCCCCAGGAGGAGCTGGTGCTGCAGCAGGTACGGGAGGGATGGGGAGCCCTGGGGAGGGGTCTGTGGCTGCCTGGAGCTCGGGGCAGCTCAAAGGGACAGGGGCAGAGCTGCGGCCACCCCTGGGGTCAGCACAGCTGGGCATTGTCCCCAAATTACTGGGCATTGTCCCCAGATTACTGGATTTGGTCCCCGACATCGCTGCTGTCACTGCGGGGCTGAGCCAGCAGCAGGTGCTGGGACAGTCCTGCCTTGTCCTGCCTTGTCCTGCCTTGTCCATCCCTGTCCATCCCTGTCCTGCCTTGTCCATCCCTGTCCATCCCTGTCCATCCCTGTCCTGCCCTGTCCTTCCCTGCCCTGTCCATCCCTGCTCTGCTTTGCCCTGTCCTGCTCTGTCCATCCCTGTCCTGCCCTGTCCATCCCTGTCCTGTCCCATCTCCAAGCTCCGAGCAGCTGCTGGATCCAGCTCTGGACAGGCCGAGCAGGGCTCTGTCCCCTGTGCCCGGCCCCTGACGGTGTCCTGTGTCCCCAGGCCTTTCTCTGGGACTCCTTCCAGCGGGTGCAGCAGCAGCTCCTCAAGCGCCAGCCCTTGGCCGACCCCCCCGTGGTGCCCCCCGGCCACGCCGGGCACCGGCCACTGTCCAGGGCTCAGTCGTCCCCGGCCACGGCCACTGTGTCCCTCCCTGCCCAGGACACCAAGGCGCTGTCCCTGCCCGTGCAGGAGCAGCCGCCCAAGCCTCACTTCACCACAGGTACGTCCTGGGGATGTCCCGGGGCAGCTCCACATCGATCCTGGTCATTCCCGGGCTCTTAGGAGTGCCAGGAGAGAGCCAGGGGGGCTTCTCCTGATCTCGGGGGGCTTTTCCAGGCAGGGTTTGCCCACCTGGGCCCGTGGCTGCATCCCGGGGTCGCCTCTCCTGGGAATGCAGGGTGGGATGGGCTTCCAGCAGGGTGGGGAGAGAGGCCACGGGGATTCAGGGCAGGATCTCCCAGGTGTGGGGCAGGATCTCCCAGGTTTCTCCCAGGTTTGGGGCAGAATCTCCCATGGTTTGGGGCAGAATCCCCCAGGTGTGGGGCAGAATCTCCCAGGTTTGGGGCAAAATCTCCCAGGTTTCTCCCAGGTTTGGGGCAGGATCTCCCATGGTTTGGGGCAAAATCTCCCAGGTGTGGGGCAGGGTCTCCCAGATTTGGGGTAGAATCTCCCGTGGTTTGGGGCAGAATCTCCCGTGGTTTGAGGGAGGTTTCAGTCAATATTTGGGGGTGTTTGGGGTCTCGGAGCCCCTGCCGAGCCCTGCAGCTCTGGCGGTGCCTGGCAGGGCTGGTTTATGACTCGGTGATGCTGAAGCACCAATGCTCCTGCGGGGACAACAGCAACCACCCCGAGCACGCGGGGAGGATCCAGAGCATCTGGTCCCGGCTGCAGGAGCGGGGCCTGCGCAGCCGCTGCGAGGTGAGCGGGGATCGGGCTGGGCCCGCCTGCATCGCTCCCGATCCTGCCCCCAATCCCTCCTGATCCCACCCCTCATCGCTCCCGATCCCACCCCTCATCCCGCCCGATCCCACCCCCAATCCCTCCTGATCCCACCCCCAATCCCTCCTGATCCCACCCCTCATCGCTCCCGATCCCACCCCCAATCCCTCCTGATCCCACCCCCAATCCCTCCTGATCCCACCCCTCATCGCTCCCGATCCTACCCCTCATCCCGCCCGATCCCCCCCATCCCTCCTGATCCCCTTGTTCATCGCCCGATCCCACCCCCAATCCCTCCTGATCCCACCCCCAATCCCTCCTGATCCCACCCCTCATCGCTCCCGATCCCCCCCATCCCTCCGATCCCACCCCCAATCCCTCCTGTCCACCCCTCATCGCTCCCGATCCTACCCCTCATCCCGCCCGATCCCGCCCCATCGCTCCCGATCCCGCCTGCATCGCTCCCGATCCCACCCCCAATCCCTCCTGATCCCACCCCTCATCCCTCCCCATTCCACCTGATCCCACCCCATCCCATCCCGCCTGATCCCACCTCATCCCGCCCGATCCCACCCCTCATCCCTCCTGATCCCATCCCATCCCATCCCGCCCCATCCCGCCCCATCCCTCCTGATCCCACCCCCAATCCCTCCTGATCCCATCCCATCCCATCCCATCCCATCCCATCCCATCCCTCCTGATCCCACCCCTCATCCCACCTGATCCCTCCCGGTCCCACCCCCAATCCCTCCCGGTCCCACCCCCAATCCTGCCCGATCCCTGCTGCCCCCGCCTCTCCTCTCCCCGTTTTTCACCCTTCCCTTGGTGATTCCCGTGCCCGCTTGGAGCATCCCGGTCCCACATCTCCCCCCGGGAGTGCAGCAGTGCCGGCGCTGCTGGGAGCCGGGTGCAGGGAGAGGCTGAACCCCCAAACCAGGGGCTTTGATCCCCCCAAAACCAGGGGCATTGATCCCCCCAAAACCAGGGGCTTTGATCCCCCCAAAACCAGGGGCTTTGATCCCCCCAAACCAGGGCCTTTTGCCACCTCAGTGCCAGTTCCAGCCTGGTAAAACCCTGCCCTGCCCCGGCTGGGCCGCCTGGCTGCGGGGAGGGGCCGCTGGCAGCTCCTTCCATCATTTGGGGGTCCCCAAATTCCAATCCGGGGGGGTCCTGACCCTTTGCAACCACCCCCGAGACAAGCTGTGGCTTCTCGGAGCCAGCAGCACGGGCCACCCTCACCCCCGGGGGCTGCCAAAAACACACGGGGGTAGCCCCTGTGTGTCCCCCCCCGGTCACAGCCGTGTCCCACGGTGCCGGGGGTAGCCCCTGCGTGTCCCCCCTGGGTCACACAGTGCCTGTGGGGCCATAAGGCCACCCTCGCCCCCAGGGGCTGCCAAAAACACACGGGGGGAGCCCCTGCGTGTCCCCCCCGGTCACAGCCATGTCCCACAGTGCTGGGGGGAGCCCCTCCGTGTCCCCCCGGTCACAGCCGTGTCCCACAGTGCTGGGGGGAGCCCCTCCGTGTCCCCCCCCGGTCACAGCCGTGTCCCACAGTGCTGGGGGGAGCCCCTCCGTGTCCCCCCCCGGTCACAGCTGTGTCCCACAGTGCTGGGGGGAGCCCCTCCGTGTCCCCCCCCGGTCACAGCCGTGTCCCACAGTGCTGGGGGGAGCCCCTCCGTGTCCCCCCCCGGTCACAGCCGTGTCCCACAGTGCTGGGGGGAGCCCCTCCGTGTCCCCCCGGTCACAGCCGTGTCCCACAGTGCTGGGGGGAGCCCCTCCGTGTCCCCCCGGTCACAGCCGTGTCCCCAGTGCTGGGGGAGCCCCTCGTGTCCCCCCGGTCACAGCCGTGTCCCACAGTGCCTGCGGGGCCGCAAGGCCACCCTGGAGGAGCTGCAGTGCGTCCACAGCGAGCGCCACGTGCTCCTCTACGGCACCAACCCCCTCAACCGCCTCAAACTGGACAACGGGAAATTGGCCGGTGGGTCCCCCACCCTGCTGTCCCCATGGTCACCCCAAACCCTGGGGATGGCTCCCAGCCACCTCCTCTGGATGCTGGCCACAGCCTGGCATCCCCCCTCCCGTTTTCCCAGCCCTGAGGGTTGCTGCTGTCCCCTCTCTCCGCAGGGATTTTGTCTCAGAGGACGTTCGTGATGCTGCCCTGCGGAGGGGTGGGGGTGAGTGCTGCATCCCTGCCCCGAATTTTGGGAGGGGAGGGTCAGGGCTCCATCCCTGCTCTGAATTTCGGCAGGAAAGGGTCAGGGCTCCATCTCTGTTCTGAATTTTGGGAGGAGAGGGTCAGGGCTCCATCCCTGCCCCGAATTTTGGGAGGAAAGGCTCAGGGCTCCATCTCTGCTCTGAATTTTGGGAGGAAAGGCTCAGGGCTCCACCCCTGCTCTGAATTTTGGGAGGAAAGGCTCAGGGCTGCATCCCTGCTCCAAATTTTGGGAGGAAAGGCTCAGGGCTCCATCCCTGCTCCGAATTTTGGGAGGAGAGGGTCAGGGCTGCATCCCTGCCCCGAATTTTGGGAGGAAAGGGTCAGGGCTACATCCCTGCCCTGAATTTTGGGAGGAAAGGACCAGGGCTCCATCCCTGCCCCAGGTTTTGGGTCAGGGCTGTTCCTTGTTGGCCCCTCGGGGGTCTCAGGGCAGCTCCCGCAGCCTCGGGGCTGCCCAGGTGGGGGCGTTTGCTGGAGATGTTGGATCAGAGCTGCTCCCGCTCCTCGGGAAGGTTTGAGCATCCCACTCTGGAAGGGGATCCTCGATCCAGAGCCCCCTGAGCCGGTCCCAGGGCATCAGGAGGGGCTGGCAGGACGGGGATCTGCACTGAGGGAGGGCAGTGATGTGGGGACCGCAGCTCGTCCCTTCTCTCCAGCCCTTCCCAGGCCTCTCCATTCCCGGCTTTCCCTCCTGGTTTTCTCTGCATTCACTGCCTTTTCCTCTCTCCCTCTCCCTGTCCCTGTCCTCTCCCTCCTTCTCTCTCTCTCTCTCTCTTTCAGGAAGGGGCTCCCTCGGTGCCTTCCTGCTGCCTCTTCTGGTTCTGCTCCTCTCCTTGCCCGCCGTGCTGGGCACCAGCTCTGCTTTCCCTGCTCTGCCTCCCCTTCCCTGCTCTGCCCCCCGCCCGTTCCCGGGGCTGGAGCTGCCCCCTCTGGGCACGGGGAGCTCACACATGGCCCCGATCAGAAGAGGCTTTGAGTTTTCCGGCTCTTGACGTGGTGCTGATCAAACCAAGATGTTTGGTTAAACGCTAAAAATAAGATAAAGAAGGTAAAGGAGGGGGGCTTGGGTGAGGAGGAGGATGTGGGGTGGCCCAAAATCACCTTCGGCTGGCCCAGGACACCAAGCCCCGAGGGGTGAGGCTGTGACCGAGGTGTCCCCGGGTGTTGTGTCCCCCCCTTTGCAGGTGGACAGTGACACCATCTGGAACGAGCTGCACTCGTCCAACGCCGCCCGCTGGGCCGCGGGCAGTGTCACCGAGCTGGCCTTCAAGGTGGCCACCAGGGAGCTGAAGGTTGGTGGTGGCTTTGGGGGCAGTCCCAGGGCTCTGTGACCCCCCCCCCGGGGGTGGCAGCTCGGAGCCCTCACTTTTTCTCTGTCCCCAGAACGGCTTCGCCGTGGTGCGGCCGCCCGGACACCACGCGGATCCTTCCACGGCCATGTGAGACCCCTCCCCACCTGGGCAGCCCCAAAAGCTGCTCCTTGCCCCAAAACCATCCCCCAAATCATCCCCACCCCGGAGCCATCCCTGTCCAGGCCCTGGGAAGAGGGAAGGGGGCTCAGGAAGGGCCCCGGAGGTGACTCCCACCCCTCTTCGCAGGGGATTCTGCTTCTTCAACTCGGTGGCCATCGCTGCCAGGCAGCTGCAGCAAAAGGGGAAACTCAGCAAGATCCTCATCGTGGACTGGGTGAGTCCCGTCCCCTGTCCCCAGCACGTCCCTGCCCTCCCCAGTACGTCCCCAGGAGCTCCAGTTCCTTGTGGGAGCGTGGCTGGAACCCCCCAGGCCTTGTGGGGCTGGAGGGGAGCAGGAGCAGATCCTGGGCTGGGGGACCCAGACCCGGCTGGATTTGGCTGCCCTGAGGCTCTGGGGCCAAAATCCTCTCCCAACGCCCTCCCTGCAGGACGTCCACCACGGCAACGGGACCCAGCAGATTTTCTACAGGGACCCCGAGGTTCTTTACATCTCCCTGCACCGCCACGACGACGGGAATTTCTTCCCGGGCAGCGGAGCCGCCGACGAGGTCAGAGGGGGGGCAATGGGGATAAAAGGGGGCAGCAGGACCCGGGGGGCTGAGCAGGGGCAGTGCCCTGGGGGTTCATTTCCCATCCCTGACCCTGCCCGGGCCGGCCGTGGGTCCCAGCACTGGGATGGAGATGGATGGAAATGGCAGGAAAATTCCACCGGTCCTGGCACCGCTGGGCAGGGGGCTGGGACCCCCAAATTGCTTCCTGAGGCACAGGACAGGGGCTGGGACCCCCAAACACCCTCCTGTGGCACAGGATGGGGGATGGGACCCCCAAACACCCTCCTATGGCACAGGACAGGGGCTGGGACCCCCAAACACCCTCCTATGGCACAGGACAGGGGCTGGGACCCCCAAACACCCTCCCGTGGCACAGGGACCCCCAAACACCCTCTCGTGGCACAGGACATGGGCCAGGACCCCCAAACTCCCTCCCGTGGCACAGAACGGGGGCTGGGACCCCCAAACTGCTTCCTGTGGCACAGGACATGGGTCGGGACCCCCAAACACCCTCCCGTGACACGGAACAGGGGCTGGGACCCCCAAACACCTCCCTCAGGCCTGGCAGTGCTGGAGCTGGGCCCTTCCCTCCATCCCCGGACAAATCCTGGCCTCAGCCCCGTCCTTGCTCCCTCTCAGGTGGGCGCCGGCCCCGGCGAGGGCTTCAACGTCAACGTGGCCTGGGCTGGAGGGCTCGACCCCCCCATGGGGGACCCCGAGTACCTGGCTGCCTTCAGGTACTGTCCCTGCCCGTGTCCCGTGCTCCGGGTGGGGCTGACCCCACTCCTCATCCCCCTTTTCCCCTCATGTGGGGCTGACCCCACTCCCCATCCCCTTTCCCCCTCAGTGTGGGGCTGACCCCGCTCCTCATCTCCCTTTTCCCCTCAGTGTGGGGCTGACCCCACTCCTCGGCCCCATTTTCCCCCCTCCTGTGGGGCTGACCCCACTTCTTATCCCCCCTGGGTTGGGCTGACCCCACTCCTCATCCCCCCTTTCCCCCCCGGATGGGGCAGACCCCACTCCTCATCCCCTTTTCCCCTCGTGTGGGTCTGACCCCACTCCTCACCCCTTTCCCCTCAGGACCGTGGTGATGCCGATCGCTCACGAGTTCTGCCCCGACGTGGTGCTGGTGTCGGCCGGGTTCGACGCGGCCGAGGGCCACCCGCCCCCCCTGGGTGGCTACAAAGTCTCTGCCAAGTGTAAGGAGGCGGCTCGGGGTGGGATTTCCCCTCTCGGGGCTGGGAGCCCTGGGGCAACCCCAGGAGGTTTTGGGGCTGGATTTGGGGCACGGGGAGGTGACCTGGGGTTGCCCCGCAGGTTTTGGCTACATGACCAAGCAGCTGATGAGCCTGGCGGGGGGGGCCGTGGTGCTGGCGCTGGAGGGGGGCCACGACCTCACGGCCATTTGTGACGCGTCCGAGGCCTGCGTGTCCGCCCTGCTGGGCCACGAGGTGAGCGCCGGGGCTGGGCTGGCACTGACCGGGTGCCACCGCCCCAGCCCGGGCACAGCTCCCTGTGACCCTCCGTGATCCCCTGTTCCAGCCCGGGCACAGCCCCCTGTGATCCACCCTGTATCCCCTGGTGCTAGCCCGGGCACAGCCCCCGTGACCCCCCGGTGCCAGCCCGGGCACAGCCCCTTGTGATCCCCCCCCCCGGTGCCAGCCCGGGCACAGCCCCCTCGATCCCCCCCACGTGATCCCCCCTGTGACAGCCTGGGCACAGCCCCCCGTAACCCCCCGTGATGCCCTCCCCTGTCCCCCTGTGACCCCCTTGTATCCCCCAGTGCCAGCCCAGGCACAGCCCCCCTGATCCCCCCGTGATCCCCCCGTGATTCCCCTGTGCCCCCCGGTGCCAGGCCAGGCACAGCCCCCCATGATCCCCCGATCCCTCTGTGCCCCCGGTGCCAGCCCCCCGTGACCCCCAGTGCCAGCCCGGTGCCAGCCCCCCGTGACCCCCTGTGACCCCCCTGTGATCCCCCTGTGACCCTCGGTGCCAGCCCGGTGCCAGCCCCTCGTGATCCCCTGTGATCCCCCGGTGCCCGCCCGGTGCCAGCCCCCCGTGACCCCCCTGTGCCCCCCGCAGCCAGAGCCGCTCCCGGAGGAGAGCGTGAGGCAGAAGCCCAATGCCAACGCCGTGCGCTCCCTGGAAGCCGTGATCCAGGTCCAGAGTGAGTGGCCCGGGCACGGGGCTGGGGAGGGGGCGTTGGAAACGACCTTAAACGTCCTCACCGGGCATCGAAGGTCCTGGGGGAGGGGGGGGATGTCACCATCCTCATCCTCCTCCTCCTCCTCTTCGCAGGAGGGGGGGCTCGGGTGTGCATTCACTGCAAGGGGACCCCAGAAACCTGGGACACGCCTGGCCTGGGCTATCCCTATCCTGGGACACCCGTGTCCTGGGCTATCGCTGTCCTGGGTTATCCCTGTCCTAGGACACCCCTAACCTGGGCTATCCCTGTCCTGGGACATCCCTGTTGGTTTGTTGGTTGGGTCCCTATTGGGACACCCCTGTTCTGGACTATCCCTGTCCTGGGACATCCCTAATCTGGGCCATCCCTGTCCTGGGACACCCCTATCCTGGGACACCCCTAACCTGGCCTATCCCTACCCTGGGCTATCCCTGTCCCAGGCTATCCCTGTCCCGGGCCACCCCATCCCGGGCCAGCCCCGGTGCCGGTGTCCCGCAGCCGCCGCTGTTCCTCCCCTCCCGCAGGTAAATACTGGGTGGCCGTGCAGCGCTTCGCCTCCAAGCTGAGCTGCTCCTTCCTCGAGGCTCAGCACCACGAGGCCGACGAGGTGGAGACGGTCACGGCCCTGGCGTCGCTCTCGGTGGCCGTGATGGTGGACAAGAGGTGAAACTGCCGGGGTTCCCCCGTGCCGGGGGGTGGCAGCGGGGCAGGGCCGTGTCCCCCCTTCCCCCGTGCCCTGGGTGAGGTTCTGGAGCTCAGGTCCTGGGATCTCCGTGCTGGGCTCTTCCCGAATAAAAACCAGACCAAATCCTCCTGCCCGGGGGGTGCCTGCAGGGTCCCCTCCTGTCCCCTCCCTTTTGTCGCCGTCCCTGGGGCCCCACAGGAGCGGGATGGACCCCGCGGGCCTCTCACGGGTCCCGTTGCCGTCGCAGGGCACAGGAGGAGCCGATGGAGCAGGAGGAGCCCATGAACCAGTGACAGGGACGCTCCCCGGCCGTGGCCGGAGCCCCGCGAGGATCCCGGGTCCCGTTTGTCCCCCTCGCTCCCGAGGCGCGGCCCTGGACGGGCCTGGACTCCTGGAAGGGACATTCCCGCATCCGGTGGGACCACGGAGACCCCCCCGAGCCCGGACCGTGCCCGCAGCCCCCCACCCAATTTCAGGACCCGGGGTGAAACCCCCCCAGCCCTGCGGCACCGACACCGGGAAGGGCTGGACATTGGGATGGACGCTCGGACCGCTCCGGGGACGGCTCCCAGAGCCCCGCCCGTGCCTGGGAGGAGCATCCCAGGGTTTGCTCGGGGGGTCGGGATCTCCGTGCCCTCCCCAGAGGTTCCCTGGCTGCCCTTGCCCTGCTGGGGCACAGGGACGGAGTGGCAGCGCCGGGGGCTTGGAGCTCGTTGGGCACGGGAGGGTTCGGGGCATCCCGAGGAAAGTTCAGAGCATCCCGAGGAAAGCTTGGAGCATCCCGAGGAAAGCTTGGAGCATCCCTAGGAAAGTTCAGAGCGTCCCCAGGAAAGTTCGGGGCGTCCCGAGGAAAGCTTGGAGCATCCCGAGGAAGGTTCAGAGCATCCCGAGGAAAGCTCAGAGCATCCCAAGGAAGGTTCAGAGCATCCCGAGGAAAGCTCAGAGCATCCCAAGGAAGGTTCGGAGCATCCCGAGGAAAGCTTGGAGCATCCCCCGAGGAAAGCTCGGAGCATCCCCAGGAAGGTTCGGAGCATCCCCGGCGGAGGAAGAGCGGGGCCGGGCCGCGGGCAGTGCCCGGGGGGGCCCCTCCGGCCCTCCCTGGCCACTGCCCCGAGCCCGGGGCTCTCATTTGCACTAAGGACCCTGCCAGCGCCAATGTGAACCCGACTCCTCTTCCCGGGGCAGTTCCGGGATCAATCCCCTCTCACCCTGAGCCCTTTCCGGGGCTCTCGGTCCCTTCGGTTCCTGCGGCCCCGAGCCCCCTCCCCAGCCGAGGTTCCGCAATTCCCGCTGGGCTCTGACTCCCCCAGGGATGCCCGAACTCCCTCGGTCCCGTTCCTGTCCCGGGACAGAACCAGAGCGGCCGCACCGAGGGTTCCATCCCCGTTCGCCTTTTCCCGTTTCCCGCAGCTCCGGGGCATCGCCCCCTGAGCTTTCCCTGCATCCCGAGGGTTTTTCCACAAGGACCGGGCCCTTCCCGGGGTGTCCCGGGGACAGAGGGGACCCGGGCCTGGCTGAGCTGGGGGTGGGGGCAGCTCCGGCTGCGGCGGCGGGAGGAGATTTTGTAAAAAAAAAAAAAAAAAGAAAAAAAGAACAAAACAAAAAGAAAAAGAAAAAAGGAGAAATTTAAAAAGCAAAAAAAAAAAAACCTTTGGAGGAATCAAACCCTTCGCGTGTCCCGTGGGGGGTCCTGGGGTGGGGGGTCCTGGCAAGGGATGGGGCAGGGGATGGAGGGACCCCCCCGAGCTCCCACCCGCGGGATTTTATCAGGAGGAATCCACCGTGCACGGACTTTTTTGGGGGCTCTTTCCCCCGAAAAAAAGGGGGTCAGAAAGGTCCTTAGGATGCTTTGTTCATTTTAAGGGGTTTTTGTTCATTTTAAGGGTTTTTTGCTCGTTTTAAACCAACGCAGGGATTTTTTTAAAAAAAACAAGACGAAGCAAAATATTGGAAAATATTTTTTTAAAATATATTTTACCTTTTTTAAAAGAAAAAAAAAATTGGCTGGAAGTCGGAGTCTCACTCCACAGATGGGTTTTTGCCCTTTATTTTTCAAGCACGATTTATTATTTTATGAAAGAAGATTTTGACTTCTGAAGGCGATTTCATTTCTCAGCTGTAAAATCCCTCCTGTGAGGCGCTGAACGAAGCCACCACAGCCCCGTTTTTAGCGGAGTCTTTGATTTTTTTAAGCACCTCCAGATTTTTTTGGAAGGCTGCAATCGATTCCCTGGAGCAGGGAAATTGCTCCCACTGCACGTAAAAATTGGGAATTGGGTGGAAAGAGTCGCTCTGGGACTTCCTGTGGCTCCTCCGTGGTCTGATCACAACTGAATTCCTCTCCCATGGAATATTTGGGGGCTCAGGCTCGTTTCAACCTCCCTGAGAGGGATTTTCCCCTCCTTTTTCTGCCATAACAGGCAAAAAAAACCCCCACTCTGATTTTCTTTTGCCCGATTCCAATAAAAGGAGGTTCAGGGGGGACCCGGCAGCGCCATTTCCGTAGGAAACACAAGGATTGAACCCTGGAAAAGTCGCCCTGGGCTTTATTGGGGTCGTTTTGGGCACCCCCAACACCTCCATCGTCCCCTCTCCGCGCCCCCAAAACAGCCCAAACCCCCTGAGAGTTCCCAAAACGGCCCCAAAATCCCCGATTTCCGCCGGCTCCGTCTCTAGCCTCGATTTCCGATAAATTCAGAGGAATCGGGGGTTTCCACCAGGGCGTTTTCGAGGCGCATCCGTGGGGCAGGAGTGGCTGGGGGGTGCCTCGGGCCCCCAAATCCCCCCTAAATCCTCGCCGTGGGAACAAAATCCATGGGAAGGTCCCGGCGCGGAGCCTTTGGAGTGGGATAAAATCGCGGGGGCGGGGGCTCCAGCTCTTCCCTCATCCCGGAGGAATCCCGGTCCCGGTCGGAGGCAGCTCCAGGAGGCTCCGGGAAGGATTTGGCTTCCCGGCAGTGCCGGAGGAGAAAACCGGGATCATTCCTTACCTGCGAGCCCACAATAAATTACAGAGCGCGGAGAGTTCCTCCGGCAGCTCCGAACCTGCTCCTCCCAACCCAAAGCAGCTCCCTCGGGCCCATTCCCAAAGTTCGAGGGCTGTCGGGGGGGTTTGGGGGTCGTTCCCTCCTCTCTCCTGGGGTTTTTCGGGTGCTGGAGCTGCTTCCATCGAGGCGGAGACCTGGGGGGAGACAGCGGGGTCAGCTTGGGCTCAGCCCAGGCTTCCCAAAATCCCACAAATCCATCCCCTGAGGAGCCGGCGGGGAAGAGCCGCCCTCGGCCGCTGCCTCCGGAGCTTCTCCTTCCTGGATTTCCCCGGAGCCGTGAGGGATGAGCCCAGGAATTTTTAAAAAACCCCCAAATCCCAGCTTTTCCCGCAGATCTGATCTCTGGGAGCCCCTTTGGAGCCCTCGCGGAGCCGGGGCCGTGCAGGGACGGTGGGATGGGAGCGGGGCTGGGGGATGGAGCAGGGAATCGGCTCCTGGGAGAGCTCGGGAGCGGCTCCGGCAGCTCCGGGGGGATCGATCCCTGCGGCTTCGCCTTCCCAGCCCTTGGTGTTCCCGGTCCCCGCGGTGCTCCGGGCTCATCCCATCCCCTCCCGCTTTGTCCCCGGCTGTTTCCTGGAGCAGTCGCTCCCTCCGGAGAGGGATAAATCGAATTCTCCAGGAATTGACCCCCGGGAAGGGCTGAGGAAACGCCGGGGGCAGGGGACAGAGGGGAAAATGCCCCAAAATCTGAAGCGTCCCAAGGCTGAGCCCTCGGGATTGACGATGGGAACATCCAGGGGCAGCCAAAAAAAGCCAGGCAGGAGCATCTCAGCCCAGCCCGTGGAAAAATGGATCAGCTCCCCTCTCCTCCCTGAGCCCAGCGAGGTTTGATCCCAAAAAATGCGCTCCCTGCGGGATTTCGGCGGCTGCCGAGGGCTGCGGGAGCCTCCTGAGGGTTGGACAAGGTTTAACACCACAAAAACCTCACGGGGGGATTTCAGGGCTGCCCGAGGGCTGCGGGAGCCTCCGGAGGAGCCCAGCGCTGCAGGATTTGGGATGGAGAAGCCCACGGAGCTCCCCGAGCCCATCCTCGCCCTCCCTGCGGCATCGCCACTTTTGTCCCCAGGAATTGATGCGCTCCCGAGCGCTCCCGCAGCTCCCGTTCCCCTTCAGCTCCCGGGTGCTTTCCCTGACAGCCGCGATGAAAAACGGGCTCATTCCAGAGGCATTCCCGAGCTCCGGCTCCTTGCAGGGGCCATAAACCCGGAGACATTTCCACATTCCCGAGGGTTGGATCCGTGGTTTTATGTCTGGATTAATTTTAACTAATCCTGAGCGGCGCGGGGACCCTGCCATGGAGAGCAGCTCGCTCTCCCTGGGTGGTTTCTTTTTTTCCCCTTTTTGATGAAAACGTGGAGGGTTTTTTGCTGGAAAAATGAATCCAGCAGCTCCGGTGGTGCCTTTGACAATTCCCTGCGAGCAGCCCGGGATTTCGGGAATGTCCCACATCCCTCATCCAGGGCGGCTCCTCCTGCCCCTCCAACATCTCCCGGTCCATCCCGGCAGCTCCGGGAAAAGCAGTTTTGGGGGAACCCTCGGCCTCCAAACCTCCTCTGTGCCCGGAGCCAATCCCAGGAGCAGCAACTCACCCGGGAACAGATTTCCCTGGATTTTGGGCAGCTCCTCACCTCTCCTGGGAACCCAGCCTCAAAATGGGGGTCCCGGACCACCCTGGCCGATTTAATCAGGGGTTGGATCCGCTTCTAAGGGACTGATTCGGGGTGGGAAGGGATTTGGGAGCAGCTTTAAAGCAGCTCGGGATGGATTTCCCGAGCAGGGAAATGGGGAATGGGGAGCAGGGAACAGGGAACAGGGATGGGAGCTGTTCCCGAGCTCCCCCAGCGCCCCGCAGCAGCGAGGGGTGTTTATAAATAAAAGCAAATGAAGCAGCCGCCAGACAAAGCCGATTCCAGGCGAGAGCAACAGTTCCCAAAGGGAAGATTTATCCAAGGTCTTTCAGGAGACACAATTAAGTGAGGGCAACGCCAGAGAGGCGATAAATCCTGGGAGACAAATGAAGGGCGAGGAACATCAGCCCTGGCGGCTCCGCCAGCCGCTCCCCCCGGCAGTTCCAGCTCCCAGCCTCATTTTCTCCTCCAGCAGGGAAAGAAACCATTTTAATGTGCTCAAGACTCTGCCGAGAAAAGCTGGGCGGGAGTGGGGGGGACTTCAAACGTGATTTCTGTTGCCTGAGGGCTCCATCCCTCTTTCCCCGGCTGATGTCTCCTGCTTAACGAGGGCACATCCAGCTATTCCAGCCCCCCTTTGATATTTAATAGGCCGAGTTTCGCTATCCAGGGGCTGCTTTCCATTAGGAAATCCCAACCCCTTTGCGAGAGCCGCCTTCGTTCCCTCCCGGGAGCTTTCCCAGCCCGGCACCGCTTCCCCCGCGGCTCTTCCCTGGTTTTGGGGCTTTGCTGGGAGAATCCCCCTCCCTTCCCCTCTGGGGATTTTTCACTGGGACCCGAAAACGCTGCGGGTTGGCCCGGGGAAGGCGATTCCCTCCTCAGCTGGAGGATGGAAGCACGGAGCCGCTCGGGATTAATTTTACCGGGAATGATGATCCCGCTGCGCTCACGGGAGCTCTCCAAAGTGACTGAAGGGTCTTTAATCCCTCTGTTTATCACGGGAGCGCAGCTCCTGCCAAGAGCTCGGCTTAAATAAACAGTTCTGGGAGTCAGTGCCGGCCCCGGAGCCGCGTCGGGTTCCGCACGCAGAGGAAGCAAAAATGGGTCTGGGGGTGCCGGGGAGGGGGCTCAGCCTCCCGCACCTCCCCAGGGCAAAGGGATTTCAGTCAGGCTTTGCAAAATTCGGGATGAGGCCGTGCCAAGCAGCTTCCCTCTCCTTTGGGAGCACCCCCAGAACGCCCCCAAAACTGGAGAATCCAGCCCCAAACTGTCAAACCTAGAAGGGGGTGCCCACAAAAGGGTGAGGGGTCCAGGGGGGCACGGGGCGCTCAGCATCCCCACTGCTCCTGGCGGATTTTGGGCATCCCAAAGCGAGGACAAGGAGCCACACGCTCCTCCTCCGGCCGGCCCCAAGGGGAGGTGATGCTGGTGTCACCCAGCGAAGGGCAGCTCCCGGCAAGGACAGGATTTAATGTCTGAAACAGCAGGGTCTGCCCCCAAAAAACCGAGATCTAAACACGAATTTTGCAAAGTGTCAGATTTCCTGCTGGTTAGGAGGGATCTGGCTGGGAAATGGAGTTTTGAGGTGGCCCCATCCTCAAATAAAAATCCCCTGGGAGATGCTCAACCCCTGAGCTGGCGCTGGCAGCTCCACGGCCTCGAATTTGGGGGTGTTCAGTGCTCGAGGAGAGGCAGGAGGAGCCCTGGTGCTGCCCGAGGGACACCAAGAATTCTCATGAGCTGAGGTCCCATGAGGTGTCCCCGGAGTTCCCAGCTCGGGAACATCCTCTGGAATTTTCTGCTCCTGCCCTGCGGGAGGAAGTGCCAGCGCATCGCCGACCCCGCTCCTCCTGTTCCTGATTCCTCCCAGCCCTAAAAGCCTGAAAATTGGATTATCCCCCTCTCAGCATCCCCAAGGACGCTCGGGTGGGGGCTGGATGGAGCTGAGTCCATCAGAATTCCCCATGAAGTGGAGGATTCCAGCGGATCCGAGGGGATCACAGATCCCATCCCGTCTGCAGCGCTCTAGGAGAGGAGAGGAACAGGGGGAAGCCGGGCAGGCTGCAGGACACGAGGCCACCCCAGGGCAGGGTGGGTTTGACTCCTCAGCAGCGGCCAGGATGGGGATTTGGGAATAAATCAGATTTTTAAAACCCCCTTTTTAAACCCTTCCCAGCCCTGCTCTGGAGCAGACCCTGAGTGGGATCGCTCGCTCCAGGCCAGCTCAGGAACCGCCACCTCCTCCCACTCTGGGGTCGGGAAGGACAAATCCCATCCCTGGAGCACCAGGAGATGCAGCCACGATTCGGGATTGAGCTGCAGGGACACGGCGATGTCCCGGCCGTACATACCCACCTCAGTGGGACGCCGACATGGACCAGGCGCCCTCCATCCTCCACACGGAGAAGGCGTAGCTGAGCCTCTCGTGGGCCAGGAAGTTGCAGCTGGTGGCTACCTTGTGGTCCAGCTCGTCGCTCTGCAGGACCTGGCACAAGAAATCGATGTAACGCGCCGCCAACTTGAGGGTCTGGATCTTGCTCAGCTTGTCCGAGGGCAGCGTGGGGATGATTTTGCGCAGCTCCGCGAAGGCGTCGTTGAGGGATTGGGTGCGCTGGCGCTCCCGCACGTTGGCGATGACGCGCTGGGCGTGGGCGTCCTCGGGGGGCTGCGGGGCCGGGCTGCGCCGGCTGCGCTTGCCCTGCGGCGACTGAGCTCCTCCGGGGCCTTGCCCGCGTTTGCGGCCGCTCTTCCTGGGCAGCCGCTCGGCCTCGTCCTCGCTGGTGGTGGCCGCGCTGCCCTCGGGGGACTCCGGGGAAAGGTTTTCCTCCTTCATCTCCTCGCTTCCCTGGGCTGCGGAGGAGCCGGCGGTGGCTCCCGAGGCGCTGCCCGCAGCATTCGCCCTCGGGGCTCGCCGGGCGCCCCAAGCCCCGCAGAACTCTCCAAGGAGGCTCCTTGGCTTTTCCTTTGGGCCAGGAGAGGAGGGCGCTGGGATGACTTCGGGAGCGGCTCCTGCTGATAGGGCGAGCGCGGCGGGGGCGGACCAGGCGCAGGCCAATGCAGGGGAACGCCGGCGGCTCTGGAGCTTATGGGTTCCAGATTTCCTCTCCCTCCCTCCCCACCACCACCCCAAGCCCCCTCCGGCACAGATGCTCCGGCTGCCGCCCGGATGTCGGGGAACGTTCCCGGTGCCAAGGGAGCCGCAGCCATGGAGCTCAGCGGTGCCTTTTGGGGGGGTTCTGGGTCTTTTTTTTTAGATTATTTTTCAAGGTTGACCCCACGGAGAATGATCCCCATGTTTGGGGTGGAGGAGGAGACTTTCACCTGTGAGGGATGCGGAGCCACGGAGGCTGCAATGAGGGATTGGGTCCCAAAATCCAAAGGAAGAAACGACCAAAGGGAGATCGGCATCCGTAGGGTTCTTGAGGAGCGGCTTCGGCCAAAATGAGCTTGAGTTTGTGTCCATTTGTCCATCTGCCAGGCCATCCCTTCATCCATCCATCCATCCGTCCATCCACCTGTCCATTTGTCCATCCCTTCATCCCTTTGTCCATGCCTTCATCCCTCTGTCCATCCCTCCCTCTCCTGCCTCAATTCCCAGCATCCCACAACACCCTCATCACCCTCATCCATCACCAAATTCCTGTCAAGTAAATCCAGCAGCTCCTGGATGGAAGAGGAAGGGGAAAAGGAAGGGGAAGAAGAGGAAGGGAAAGGGAAAGAAGAAGGGGAAGGGGAAGGGGAAGGGGAAGGGGAAGGGGAAGGGGAAGGGAAACAGGAAGGGAAAGGGGAAGGGCAGGACCTCTCTTCTCTCTTGGGCCGAGAATCCCCCAGGAGGGCGGAATTGGGGCCGGATCCGGGGCTCCAGCAGCGCTGCCGAGGGCTGGGGAGCTGCCACCAGCTCCAGCTGAGGCTCGGGCTGTGCCTGGCCTTTATTCCTTAATTAATTTTTTTTTTTTTATTGTTTTCCTTTTAAAAGAAAATCAAATTGAATTGAATTCCGCCGGGGAGAGCGGTTCTGGCCGGGGGAGGGGAGGTTTGGGATCGGGGCTGGGATCCCGGAGCAAAGGGAGGAACACAATG
Organism: Monarcha castaneiventris obscurior; assembly: GCA_026261815.1. NCBI lineage: Eukaryota > Metazoa > Chordata > Aves > Passeriformes > Monarchidae > Monarcha > Monarcha castaneiventris. Next base: position 448,228 of record JAMPIT010000253.1, read on the forward strand.
AGCTTTGAAGTGCAGGAAGGAGCAGCCCCACACCCCAAGGGGCTTTTGTCCCCACATTTGGAGGGTTTGTGGCTTCTCCCTCAAACATTTCAATTTGTTCTTTCAGTGAGTGTTTTTTCTGGGAGGATGTTCATCCAAACTTCTCATGGAAAGGTCACGAGGCACCAAAGTGGTTTCAATAACTCCTCCAGCTCGCTGGGGGCTTTTTCTGGTGCTGCTTTTGACACATCGGGGAAAATTTCAGTTCTTAAAGGAAAAAAAAAAAACAACTCAGCCAAACCCAGCTCACTTGACTCAGGCAGAAGTCACCAGATGGGAGATTTTGAATTCCCAATTCCCACCAATTCCTGGCCCCTCTGGACACGTCCCCTCCTGGTTTTCCCCTAACCCCTCACATCCATCACCCCCTCAGGAGGATTTTGGGGGGACTTTAGGGGAATCTTCTCCCAGGGGACAAGGGACAGGAGAGCAGGAAACAGCCTCGAGTGGTGCCACCGAAGGTTTAGGTTGGATATTGGGAAAATTCCTCCTGGGAAGGGTTGTCCTGCCCAGGGCAGGGGAGGAATCCCCTGTGGGGGGATTTAAAAATTTAAAATTGGAGGTGGCACTTGGGGACCTGGCCAGGGTTGACCTTGGCAGTGCCAGGGGAGCATTTGGTGCCCTCAGAGGGTTTTGTTTGGGGTTTTTTTTTTTTTTCCTCCAAGCTCCTTTTCTTTGTTCCGGAGGACAAAAATAATCCCCGTTTCATCCCGCGTGGAATAAAAAAAACCCCAAAAAATTCAGGATAACGCTGATAAATGGGGGAACATGAAAGGGAGTCGGGATCAGCCGCTGCCCCCGGAGGCCGGGAAGCGCCTTGGGACCCGCAGGTTTTTCCAGTTAGGGCGGCCTCGAGTGGAAACAGCTGCGGGGCGGCCAAAAAACGCGGAGCATCCGAGCCCGCGTGTGGTTGCCGCAGCAACCGCCGGGAATTTGGGATGCGGGGATCGGGCTGGGAGCAGGAACCCGCGGGACGCTTTGATCCCGGGCTGATGGATGGCCCCGGGATCCTTTTCCCCTTCCCAGTGACCTCACGCTCCCGGAATGCGGCCGGGAGCTGTCGGAATTTGGAGATGTCGGGGAAACGCGGCTGCTCCGCGCTGCCCCTGCGGGGTCAGGGGGGGCTGAGGGGGTTCCTGCGGGACTGGGAGCGATCCTGGAGCTTTCCCAAGGGATGGGGTTGGGATGAGCCATGGGATGAGGTGAGGGAGGGACCCCGCGGGCGTCACCACCCCCGGGCTGGGCTCATCCTGTTCCACTTAATTCCAACAGGGGAAATTCCCCCTTTTCTGCCCCAACTGCTCCCATGTGGTCGTGAAAGGGGTGAAGTGCTGGGATTGGGGTCCTGCTGCTAGGAGCTGTCCCGAGTTCTCTGGGAATGTTGGGATCAGCCCCGGATGGATGGAGGGAAGGATGGATCCATGGATGGATGGATGGATCCATGGATGGATGGGTGGATGGATGGATGGAGGGATCCATGGATGGAGGGATCCATGGATGGATGGATGGATGGATGGATCCACGGATGGATGGGTGGATGGATGGATGGATGGAAGGATGGAGGGATCCATGGATGGATGGACGGACGGACAGACGGATGGATGGATGGATGGATGGATGGATGGATGGATGGATGGATGGATGGATGGATGGATGGATGGATGGATGGATGGATGGATGGATGGATGGATGGATGGATGGATGGAGGGATCCATAGATGGATGGATGGATGAATGGATGGATGGAAGGATGGATGGATGGATGGATGGATGGATGGATGGATGGATGGATGGATGGATGGATGGATGGATGGATGGATCCATGGATGGATGGGTGGATGGATCCATGGATGGATGGGTGGATGGATCCATGGATGGATGGATGGATGGATCCATGGATGGATGGGTGGATGGATCCATGGATGGATGGATGGATGGAGGGATCCATGGATGGATGGACGGACGGACAGACGGATGGATGGATGGAACCACATCCCAGGCAACACTGAGTTATTTTTGTGGGAGCAGCTCTGGGATCCCTCGGAGCTGACTCAGGTTCCTCCCCCTCTCCTGGGCCGAGCTCAGAAGAGCCCCTGGAGCTGCAAACGGCGCCTGGAGCCACCAGCCCTGGGTGTCCCCAAGCCCCGGGTGTCCCCAAGCCCTGGGTGTCCCCAGCCCCTGAGACCATCCAGGGCCTGGCTGGAGCCCCTCAGCTGCCCCGGAGGGAAGGACCCGGCTCTCCCAGAGCTTCCCGGATCCCAGAGCTGCCCCCGCCCCCTCCCAGCCCCGCAGCACATCTGGGACACCCCCGGAGCCTTCAAAGCCGTGTCTGGGGAGAGACGAAAGGCCCGGCTCAACTCCTGGCCGGAGATGAAAGGAAAACTCTCCCTCGGCGGCTGGAATGAGTTCCCGGTGCTTCGGAGCGGGGCTGCAGGGGCCATTCCCTGCGCCGCCTTTCCAGAGGGATTCCAGGGCGGATTCCAGGGCAGATTCCCGGGGTGGCCGTGGCCTGAGTGGGCTCCGGGCTCCCCACGGGGCTCCCGGGATGCTCCGTGGGCTGAGGGGGATGAGGGGCAGAGGGATGAGGAGGGAAAAGCTCCCTCAGGATGAGCCCGGGGCTGGGGAGCGGCTGCAGGGCGGATGCGAGCGACAGATTTTCCTCATTTCGTCCCAGGAAATTCTATTCCGATTTAAAGGCGTTTGATCTCCACGGAGAGGGGTTGGGGGGGTGGGGGGAGGCCGGGGTGGGGTTGGGTTTCTCTCCAATTGTTGGGTTTTATGGGGCTCATGGATCAGCTCAAAGCTCCCAGGATTTCGGGGCTGCGAAATGTGGAGTTGAATTTTGGGGTTGGTGAAAAGGTGGAGGAGGAAGGGATGGAGCCACGAACACCCCAGGGCTCCCCCCTGCCTCTCCCAGTTTTCCAAAAGGTTCATCCCTCTCCATCAGGGAAGGGGAATCCTCCAGATCCTCATCTTCTCCATCGTCAGGAATAAAAGGGATTTTTCCAGGCTGGAGAAGGGAAACGTCCTGGTGTCGTGGGAGTTTGGGGGTCCTCAGGGGGATCACAGGGGGCTCGTGGGATTTGGGGTTTCCTGAGGGCTGGAGGGGATGGATTTGGCTGGGGTTTATCAGCCCAAAAAAGGGGCAAAATCCACTTAAAAGTGAGACAGAGCCACCACAAGGCAAAGGCAGGAGGAGGGGGCTGCTATTTCCCTCTGGTCATTATTCCAGCCCATTCCCGACTTTCCAGCCCTTTCCCCACCTCCTTCTCTCCCGTTCCCGGTTGAGGAGGAAGAGGAGCATTTTCCCTTCCATGGGAAGTGGCTCCAGCCCGGCTCCAGCCCGGGAAGGAGCAAAGGGACCCCCAGAAGGTCCAGGACCCCCCAGTGACCCCTCGGCCGAGCTGTGCCTTGGCCCCTTTGGGCTCTCCACAAACCCCATCCCAAAGTCTCTTCCCAGATATCCCAGCCCGGGGATTTTCATCCTCCTCGTTAAGCACTGGGCCCATATTGAACCGTTTTATTCCCTTGGTTGCTCTCCAAGCTGAGAATTGTCCTAAAAATAACCATTCCCAGTTCTGTGGGTGATGTTGGCCCCCCTTCTCCCAGCCCTGGCTCCGTCCCAGCTCCCCCAGCTCCGGTGAGTTCATCCCGACACCAAAACTGCTCCGTTGGAGACTTTTAATCCCACTGCTGCTTCCTCCCCAAGCCCCTGGCTGGAGCACGGGGCAGGGCCATGGATTTCCTCGGGAATGGAGGCAGGACTGGGCTCGTGTCCGTGTGTCCGGCACCTCCCAGCTGGACACGGCCCCTGGGAGCCAGGAGATTCCTCTGGGATTCCTGACTCCAACCCCAAGCTCTTCCTCAAGGACTCTTCCTCACCCTCTCCCTTGTCCCGTCCTCTCCCTCCCTTCCAGACTCTCGGGATGCTGTGAGTGAGGTGGAATTTTGGGGGATTTTCTGGTTTTTCCCAGCCAGGGAACAAAGGGCAAATGCAGGCCGAGCCAGAGCCGTGTCCAGGCAGATCCAGGGACCGGGGCCACCTCATGTGGTGACATTGGAGTGTCCTGGAAGGTTTGGAACACATTCCCTGCCCAGCACATTCCCATTTCCAGCCCCCATTCCCAGGGAATGACTTCCAGGGGAAGGACAGGACCCGCTGTGGCTCCATCAGGATTCCCCTGGGAACAGGGAGCCTCCTGTGGGTCCCTTCAGGCCTCTCCCCAAAGCCAGCACCACCCTTGAGCCCCTCTGGAAGCTCCAGGACCTCTCTTGCTGCAACTCCCGGAGCTGAGGGACACCCCCAGAGCCAGGCTGGGGACATTCAGCTGGGATTTGTGTCCCTGCATCCAAGGGAAGCGTCCCCAGCACCCCCAGAGCCACCTGGAGGGTCCCCCCCAGCCCCACGAGGCTCATCCGGAGCCTTTGAGGCGCCGCTTCCGCCCTCGCCACATCTTGAGAGCAGATTGGGAAAATGCAAAAAATCTGTTGTTTTCCTGCGGGTGCCTTTGAATCCCTCCCCGGGCAGGAAAAGGGGGATCGGGGCGACTGCTGGACCCTCGGGAGGTGCTGAGACCCCCCCCAGTGGGTCCCAGTGAGGTGCTGGTGACAGTGGGAGCCACGGGGACCCGCCACGAGCCCAAATTCTCCCCCCCAAAATCCAGCAGACGCTCCCCAGTTCCTGAAGATTCCTCAGGCTGCCCAGTGCTGGGGAGTAAGGAATGCTGCAAAGGGGAAAAATGGGCAATTCCATAAAAAATGGGGCTGGGAAAGGCCCGGGAAGGGGTGGTCGGGACTTTGTGGGGCTGTGGGGAGAGAAAGGCTCAGGGTGAGAGGACAGATTTGAGTTTCCTGAGAAATCTTTGGAGCCACCAGGACTTCTGTCCCCCTCCTGTGCCAGTGCCAGGGGACGGGCAGGGAATTCCAGCCGGGAATTCCTCCCCAGGGAGCGAGACCTCACCCCAGGGCTGGGTCACTGTGGGGACTCGGGTGGCTCCTGCAGGGCCACGCTGAGCTCCTCAGTGGCCCCTGGGCACAGGGATGTCCCTGTTTTGGGGATGTTCCCTGTTTTTGGGGTGTCCCAGGTGGGTTTTGGGGTATCCCAGGTGGTTTTTGGGGTGTCCCGGGTGGTTTTTGGGGTCTCACTCGAGGCCTGCACCCAGCCCGGGCTGTGGCACTGCCGCCCTCTGGGGGCTCCTCCGGGCCCTGCAGCCGAGGGGTCCCGGGGGGTTTTTGGGGTGCCCCCTCCCCTGGACCCCATCCCGCGGTCAGCGATGGGACTGGGATGGGGCTGGGAATGGGAACTCACTCAGGCCTGACCCCAAAGCCCCCCCTGAAGCCCCCCTGCCCCTCGCCCATTTCCAGGGGAAAAAGGATGGAAACACCACCACTTCGCCAAAAATTCCTTTGGGCCGAAATCCCCGAATCCCAAGGGATTTGTGAGGGGGAAAAGCCCCCTCAGACCCCGCTGTGGATGAGGAAGTGAGGAGCTGAATGCTCCCCATCACCCCAAAAAAGCCAAAAGTGCTGTTCCCACCCGTCCTTCCCCCAGCTCCCGCGGTGCCCCCGGATCCCAGGGAATTCCAGAGCAGCCAGGCTGGTGAGGGAGCGCTGTATTTGTGGTGGCACAGGGTGACAGCGAGGGTGGCACCGACCCTGGCACCCCCGAGGAGTGAACCAGGAGGAATCCATGTAAAAATAGAGGAAATATTTACACACGGGATCCTTTAAAAAGCTGGGATGTGGAGTGGAAACTCCAGGGCAAGAACACGGCCCCAGGGGCTGGGATTAGGGACTCCAGCAGGTCACAGCCTCATCCCAAAGGTGCTCCTCGATCCATGAAGTCACCCGAGGAGCCCCCATCCCCTCCCCTCTCCTCCTCCTTCCACAAAAACATATTTTTTTCCCTATTTTTCACCAGGAATCCTCTCCCTGAGGCTCAGGCAGGCCAGGCTTTGGCCCTGCACCCCTTTTCCCCCCAAAAACCCCTCTCCCCACACACCCGCGGCTGCAGCTTCAAGCGTTAAATACGGCATTTATGGTTAAACATGGCATCCTGTTCCTTTTTAAAACGAGCCCGGAGAGCAGCCAGGAGCAGCATTCCCGGTGCCGGGAGCTTTGGGATGAGCTCTGGCTCCTCCCCCAGAGCCCGGGGAGAGCCCAAACCCCAAATTCCCGGAGAGGCAGGGCCTGGCTGGGAGCAGCCGGGAGGAGCTGGGCCCTTCCCCGCAGGAGCAGAGAGGGGACAAAGGAGCAGGGAAGTGACACAGGCAGGGATTTCCACCCCCGGGAGCTGCCCTGGGTAGAGCCGAGAGCTCCGGGGCACCGAGTCCTTCTTCCCTCCCTTCGAACTGCCCTGGGCAGCACCGAGAGCTCCGGGGCACCGAGTCCTTCCCTTCCCTTCCCTTCGAACTGCCCTGGGCAGCACCGAGAGCTCCGGGGCACCGAGTCCTTCCCTTCCCCTCCCTTCGAACTGCCCGGGGCAGCACCGAGAGCTCCGGGGCACCGAGTCCTTCCCTTCCCCTCCCTTCGAACTGCCCTGGGCAGCACCGAGAGCTCCGGGACACCGAATCCTTCTTCCCTTCCCTCCCTTCCCCTCCCCGGGACCGAGCAGCGATGGGTGAAGGAAAAGCCAGCAGGAAAAGCCCCTCTGCGGACAGACAGACAGACAGACAGACAGACGGACAGACAGACGGACAGACGGCACCGGGAGAGGGCGGCTCCTGCTCCGTGTCCGCGCCTCTCCCTCCCCCCTGCTCCAGGCGTTTCCCGGCAGCTCAGAAGTCGCTGAGGATGCTGATGTCGGCGAACTCGGCTCGGTACCGGTGCGAGTAGAGGCTGAGCAGCAGCGCCCACTTGAGAGCCATGAAACTCCACACGCACGACAGGTAGTAACTCTTGGGGTCAGTCAGGGCTGTGGGGGAAAAAAAACCCCAGGGATTCGGTGAAAATTCCAGCACCTGAGAGCTCTGCACGGCCCCCCGTGGGCAGCACGGGGCTGAATTCCCTGGAATTCCATTGGGATGGGGCGATTTCCTCAGCTCTGCCACCCCCTCTCCCCCCAAACTCAGCCTGGATTTGTGGGAATTCCTGGATGTGGTTCAAGGAAATCACCCCAAGCTGCGGTTCTCCCTCCTCTTCCAAAACTTCACATCCCATGGGGAAAAAAAGAAAGAGGGAAAAAACCCAATTCCTCCTTCTAGAGATGCTTGGTGGGATCAATATTTAATTTCCATTAATATTCACTGATCCCCTGTGCAGGTGGGACCAGCCGCACTCAGGGAATGCCAGGAACAGCCTCTTTTGGGAGAAATTTGCTGATTTCCTCTTTATTTATCCCAAAGCTGCCTCTTCCCAGGGATTCCTTTGAAGCCAGGGAGGGGCTGGCTCTGCTTTTTGAGGGCACCTCAGCGGTGTCACATCCCCTGTCAACGTTTGGGGGTTGTTTTGTCACCAAATTTGAGGGATGCTTCCAGAACCGGGTGGGGAAAACAATCCCAGCTTGAACTGCCTGGGGTTGGGGGGTCACCAAAAGTGAAGAGAATTGGTTTGAGGAAGGCAAAAAGCAACATTTTCCTGGTAAATTCCAGTCATTCCATGTCCCAGCCCTAAAATCATTCCTTTGTGCAGGGTTTCTATCTTGTCCCAAATTAGGACTTTCCCTAAAAACCCAATTTTCTCCCCAGTTTTTCCTCCCATCTCCAAGAAAGGAGGGGATGACAAATATTTGGTTTTTTCCTTTCCTATCTGTATTTTTAAGGATTTCACACACGGATTTTCATCCCCTTTGCACCAGGAAAACTCCACGGGGAGTTCCTTTAGGCTGAGCCAAGGGGTATTTTTGGGGTTGTGACCCCACACAGCTTCTCCACCCCCCTCAGGACAACCCCGTGGGGCTTCTCAGCAAACAACAAACACGGAAAACCTCCAAGAAAACAACCCCCGAACGTTCTCCCTTTGGTCTGGGGCCAAGGAGACCGCGGGAGGGATTTGGAGCCGTTCCTCAGGGAATGTTCAGGGGTTTGGAGCAGGGAATGCTGAGCCAGCACCGAGGCCTAGGGCTTGGAGCTGCTCCAGGAGGGATGGACTCGACCTTTTGTCATGGAAAGGAGGAAATTCCCAGGTTTTTTTGGGGGGTTTTCTCATGGAAATGAGGCGATTCCAGGTGTTTTGGATGGCGGGGGTGGCCTCGGGATGGCAGCAATGTCACAGCAGGGCAGGGAAACGAGGTGAAATCCCTGCAGCCTGGCCCCAGCCCTGCTCCGTCCCCTCTCCCAGTATTCCCAGTCCTTCCCAGTACTCACACTGGTGCTGGGTGATGGCCAGGGCCAGGAAAGCGCAGAAGCCCAGCCCGGAGAGGGCAGAGAAGAGGATCCCGACGCAGAGGAAGAACCTCAGCCCTTTTAACCAGGTCCTCCAGTAATCCTGCAGGTACATCACATGCGTGATTAGGGCCCAGAGCGCCAGCACACCTGTCCAGGCGACAGCAGGGACATGAGAACGGCACCCACGGACAGGGAAAACACAGCCCGAACCCCCCAGAGCACCCGGGAGCTCCAGGGAACACCCAGAAGCTCCAGGGAACACCTGAGAGCTCCAGGGAACACCCAGAAGCTCCAGAGAACACCTGGGAGCTCCAGAGAACACCCAGGAGCTCCAGAGAACACCTGAGAGCTCCAGGAAACACCCAGGAGCTCCAGAGAACACCTGGGAGCTCCAAGGAACACCCAGAACAGCAGGAAAACTGTCCAGGTGACAGCAGGAACATCAGAACGGCACCCACGGACAGGGAAAACACAGCCTGAATCCCCCAGAGCACCCGGGAGCTCCAGAGAACACCCAGGAGCTCCAGGGAACACCTGAGAGCTCCAGGGAACACCCAGGAGCTCCAGAGAACAACCGGGAGCTCCAGAGAACACCCGGGATCTCCAAGGAACACCCAGGAACAGCAGGAAAACTGTCCAAGAACAGCAGGAAAACTGTCCAAGAACAGCAGGAAAACTGTCCAGGTGACAGCAGGGACATCAGAACGGCACCCATGGACAGGTAAAACACAGCCTGAATCCCCCAGAGCACCCGGGAGCTCCAGAGAACACCCGGGAGCTCCAGGGAACACCTGAGAGCTCCAGAGAACACCCGAGAGCTCCAGGGAACACCCGGGAGCTCCAGAGAACACCCGAGAGCTCCAGGGAACACCCGGGAGCTCCAGAGAACACCTGAGAGCTCCAGGGAACACCTGAGAGCTCCAGGGAACACCCGAGAGCTCCAGGGAACACCTGGGAGCTCCAAGGAACACCCAGGAACAGCAGGAAAACTGTCCAAGAACAGCAGGAAAACTGTCCAGGTGACAGCAGGGACATCAGAACGGCACCCACGGACAGGTAAAACACAGCCTGAATCCCCCAGAGCACCCGGGAGCTCCAGAGAACACCCAGGAACTCTAGGGAACACCCAGAAGCTCCAGAGAACAACCGAGAGCTCCAGGGAGCACCCGGGAGCTCCAGAGAACACCCAGAAGCTCCAGGGAACACCCAGGAACAGCAGGAAACACCCGGGAGCTCCAGGGAACACCCAGAAGCTCCAGGGAACACCCAGGAGCTCCAGGGAGCACCTGGGAGCTCCAGAGAACACCCAGGAACTCCAGGGAACACCCAGGAACTCCAGGGAACACCTGGGAGCTCCAGAGAACACCCAGAAGCTCCAGAGAACACCCAGGAGCTCCAGAGAACACCCGAGAGCTCCAGAGAACACCCAGGAGCTCCAGGGAACACCTCGGAGCTCCAGGGAACACCCAGAAGCTCCAGGGAACACCCGGGAGCTCCAGGGAACACCCGGGAGCTCCAGAGAACACCTGGGAGCTCCAAGGAACACCCAGGAACAGCAGGAAACCTGTCCAGGTGACAGCAGGGACATCAGAACGGTGCCCACGGACAGGTAAAACACAGCCTGAATCCCCCAGAGCACCCGGGAGCTCCAGGGAACACCCAGGAGCTCCAGGGAACACCCGAGAGCTCCAGGGAACACCTGAGAGCTCCAGGGAACACCCAGGAGCTCCAGGGAACACCTGAGAGCTCCAGGGAACACCCAGGAGCTCCAGAGAACACCCAGGAGCTCCAGAGAACAACCGGGAGCTCCAGGGAACACCCGGGATCTCCAAGGAACACCCAGGAACAGCAGGAAAACTGTCCAAGAACAGCAGGAAAACTGTCCAGGTGACAGCAGGGACATCAGAACGGTGCCCACGGACAGGTAAAACACAGCCTGAATCCCCCAGAGCACCCGGGAGCTCCAGAGAACACCCAGGAACTCCAGGGAACACCTGAGAGCTCCAGGGAACACCCGAGAGCTCCAGGGAACACCCGGGAGCTCCAAAGAACACCCAGGAAATCCAGGGAACACCCGAGAGCTCCAGAGAACACCCAGAAGCTCCAGGGAACACCCAGAACAGCAGGAAAACTGTCCAAGAACAGCAGGAAAACTGTCCAGGTGACAGCAGGGACATCAGCACAGCCTCTCAGCCCTCCCTGCCCACATTCCCTGCTCAGGACAGGATTCCCACCCTGGGACCCCTCCACGATGGATCCCCCCGGTGCTGGGGGTCCCCAGGTTGGAGGGAGGGATTTGGGAGCGGGGCGAATGCCACGGCCACAACTGCAGAGTCATCGCTCCCCAAAATCCATCCCGGGGTCTGGTGACAGAGCTGAGCCCTCAACTTCCCCAAAATCCACCTCCCCCACTTCCTGCTGCCCCCGGGTTCCAGCGTTTCCAGCCCAAATTTCCGACAGAAATGGGGAACTTGGGGTTTTGAGTCAGCAGAAAGCTGCTCCCTGCTGAGCCGGCCCCGATGACTCAGCAGGACTGAGCTAAATGCTGAGTCAGGGTTTGGTGTTCCCAGCCCAAAATCGCCGCTGCCACTCCGAGCTCTGCAGGGGAGGGCAGCACCTGACAGCCTCGAGTTCCCTGAGCCCGATCCAACCCTGATCCTAACCCTGATCCTAAACTCTGATCCTAACCCTGATACAAGCCCTGATCCTAACCCGGATCCAAGCCGTGATCCAAATCCTGATCCAATCCCTAATCCAAGCCTGATCCTAACTCTGATCCAAACCCTGATCCAAGCCCTGATCCTAAACCCTGACCCAAACCCTGATCCAACCCTGATCCAAACCCCGATCCAAACCTTGATCCTAACCCTGATCCTAAACCCTGATCCAAACCTGATCCAAATCCCAATCCAAACCTTGATCCAAATCCCGATCCAAACCTTGATCCTAACCCTGATCCTAAACCCTGATCCAAACCTGATCCAAATCCTGCTCCAAATCCTGATCCAAACCCTGATCCTAAGCCTGATCCAAGCTGTGATCCAAGCCCTGATCCAATGTTGTGCCTGATTCAAACCCCAGTCCAAGCCTGATCCTGACCCTGATTCAAACCCCCTGGAGCAGCAGCAGAGCCTGGAGAGCTCCAGTCCCACCCTGGGTTAAAACAACACCCAAACACCTCCATAAAAACACAAATCCCTGTGGATTTACCCCACACCCGAGGGCTGCAGTGACCTTGCAGCAGGAGCTGCTCCATCAGACACAACCCACAAGGATTTCCCACAGGGAAGTTCCCTCTGAATCCAACCCCAATTATCCCACAAAGCCCCAGGAAAAGGGAATGGCCCCAAGGAGCCCCGTGTGAGCCAAGGAGAGAGGAGCTTGGAGATATCAGGACAAAATCAATTCCTGGTTAAAGCACAAAACCCTCCCAGAACCCCTGGGAGGAGCTGAAAGAAATCCCAGAAGTTCAAAGCAGGCCTGGAAGCTGGGGCACAATTCCCTTCCAACGAGATCCAAATATTTGGATAATATTTGGGGTTTTTTGAGCTCAAGGGAAAGGAACTTTCCCTCTCTGCAAACATCCAAACAAAAACTGGGACAAACACGAGGTTTTGTCAGCTCCCTGCTCCTCCCCGAGGAGATCCTTCAATCCCAGGGAAAGCAGGGATTTTTGTTGGGAACGAGCTCAGCTCCACACGGAGATCCCAGGGAAAAACAACAAATCTGCAGCAGAGGCCAAAAAAATCCCCAAACAAACACAAAAAACCACGGAGTTATTCCACAAGGAGCCCCCTGATTCCAGCATTCCTGCAAGGAGCATCCCGATTCCAGCTCCAAACGGGTGGTGGTGGCAAAGAAAAGGAGGGTAAAAATGAAAAATAGCATTAAAAACTCCCTGCAAAGTCCCAGAAAATGGTGACCAATTCCAAGATACTTTTTTTTTTTCCCGTGTGTTTACAGAGCCTTTTCCAGCTAAACAATTCCCTTTTATCCACTCCAGCTGCAGCATCAGCTGGAATGAGCTGAAATCCCCACTCCAACAGCAGCCGGAGCTTTGCCAACTGAAATTTTGCCATTTCCATGTTTTCCAAACTTTGCTTCTCCTGGGGGATCCCAGGAGCCTCGGCTGGGTTTGGAATAGGTCAAAAATGGAGGAGGTTTTCCTGTCAAAACTGCTGGGGATCCACACTGAAATATTTTAGGAAAACAGCTCCGGAAGGAGAGGAACCTTTGGAATATTCTGGTGTCGCAGCTGATCCCGAGTTCAGCTCCCACTCCTCCCATTTCTTAAAATTCCAAGAGTCTCCAAAGCCCCCACGACTGGGTGGAAATGAAATAAAACCCCTGGGAGAGCCAGAGGAAGGATTTTCTGGGGTCTGGGGTGGAGCTGCAGCCCCTGCTGGGAATTTCTGCCTCCAACAGGGCCGGGCTGGGATTTGGGATGATCCCAAAAGTCCCAAATCTGCACCCCGGAGATCCTGGGGATTGAGGAGCTGCTCTTTCCAGGCAGCAGAGGGGGATTCTCACTCCCAAAGCTGACTGGAAGGACTGGAAGGGCTGCTCAGCACCTGGAATTCCATAATTACAGGGAACTCAGGGCTCCAGTCCTAGCCTCGGTTTCCCTCCGTGGAAATTTAATTTTAGACTTGGGTTTAATAAAGTTTTGACTGTAAATAACAGGGGCTGAGTGAAATTTAACGCAGGCAGCACCAGAGGGCTGATTCCCAAGCAGGAAAGGTTCTCTGGGAGATAAGGGAAATATCAACAAACTGATTGCAGAGACAAAGCTGGAGATTCCTTGGGATCAGGAGGAATTCTTCCAGTCAGGAAGCGTGGGGATAAACATCCCCAGACACAGATCCAAAGGCACAGCAGAGGCATTAAAAATGAGATAAACACGGACCAACAGGCTGAGCTTGGCTTAATGAGGGCACCTTAACGAGGATCTGCAAATTCCGCTGTCAAAATTCCACTGTCAAAATTCCACTGTCAAAAATCCCTCCCTGAACACAAAACACAGCAGAAAAAAACCTTCACGTGCTCTTTCTCCTGCATTTCTGGTGCAAGACCCCCCAGCTTTGTGCCACCCAGCAAAGCAAAGTGTGGGAATTCGCTGCTGAATCCCAGTTCCAGCTGGAATTAAAAGCTTTTTTTTGGAGGGAGAGGAAGCAGAGACCAGCCCAGCCCTGCACCACATCCCTGGATGCTTTCTAAATTTTAACTTCACTTTCTACTCTTCCTCCAGGAATTCAGCCAGGGAAGCCCTGGAGCTGCAGGACTCTGTCTTGCTCCAACCCAATCATTAACTCAGAACCACAGACCCTGAATCTCCCAGATTTCTGGGCACATTAGGGTGCAGTTTTACCCCTGGGGTCCAAATCCCTTTTCCAGAGGGGTCTGGCCCAGCTGCTTCGAGCACTTGGGGAAATCAGGAGGATTTCTTTGCTTCCCTGAAAAGCCCAGTCCCAGGGAAGGGGGTCCTTGGCCCCATTTCTGTCCTGACACCCCCATAGCCCTGAGATCCCCCCTCAAATCTCCCCTCAGCCCTGGGGAAGGGGTTCCTAACTCCCTCCTCAGCCCCCACGGCCCCCATAGCCCCCTCAGCCCTGGGGAAGGGGCTCCTCGGCCCCACTGCTGCCCTGACACCCCCCCATAGCTCTGACACCCCCTCAAATCCCCCTCAGCCCTGAGATCCCCCCTCAAACCTCCCCTCAGCCCCTCACAGCCCCCTCAGCTCCGAGGAAGGGGTTCCTCATTCCCTCCTCAGCCCCCATGGCCCCACAGCCCTGGGGAAGGGGCTCCTTGGCCCCACTGCTGCCCTGACACCCCCCCATAGCTCTGATACCCCCCTCAAACTCCCCCTCAGCCCTGAGATCCCCCCTCAAACCTCCCCTCAGCCCTGGGGAAGGGGTTCCTTAGCCCCACCACCGCCCCGAACCCCCTCACAGCCCCCTCAGCTCTGAGGAAGGGGCTCCTCACTCCCTCCTCAGCCCTCACAGTCCCCTCAGCCCCGGGGAAGGGGCTCCTCACTCTCCCCTCAGCCCTCAGCCCCTCACAGCCCCCTCAGCTCCGCGGAAGGGACTCCTCCCTCTCCCCTCAGCCCTCACTGCCCCCTCAGCCCCGGGGAAGGGGCTCCTCACTCTCCCCTCAGCCCTCACTGCCCCCTCAGCCCCTCACAGCTCACTCAGCCCTGGGCAAGGGGCTCCTCATTTCCCTCACTTCCCTCACAGCCCTCACAGCTCCCTCAGCTCCAAGGAAGGGGCTCCTCACTGCCCCCTCAGCCCCTCACAGCCCCCCAGCTCCCTCAGGGCTGAGGAAGCGGCTCCTCACTCCCCTCTCAGCCTTCACAGTCCCTCACGTCCCCTCAACTCCCTCAGGGCTGAGGAAGCGGCTCCTCTGCCCCATCGCTGCCCCGACCCGCTCCCTCAGGCTCAGCCCCCTCACGGCCCCGGCCCCGATTCCCTTCCGAGCCCCGAGCCCCCTCAGCCCTCACGGCCCCGATCCCCTCCGTCACCCTGAGCCCCCTCAGCCCTCACACCCCCGGCCCCGATCCCCTTCCTCACCCTGAGCCCCCTCAGCCCTCACGGCCCCGGCCCCGATCCCCTCCCGAGCCCCGAGCCCCCTCAGCCCTCACACCCCCGGCCCCAATCCTCACCCCGAGCCCCCTCAGCCCTCACGGCCCCGGCCCCGATCCCCTCCGTCACCCCCGGCCCCGTACCCGAGAGCCCCCGGCCCCGATCCCCTCCGTCACCCCCGGCCCCGTACCCGAGAGCCCCCCGGCCGCGGCCGTGCCGGGCTGGCGCAGCGCGGGCACGACGCTCCAGGCGCAGAAGGCCGAGAGGCCGCTCAGGGCGCCGAAGGACGCGTAGGCGACACGGAGCGCCAGAGCCCCGCGCAGCGCCATGGCGGCCTCGGCGCGGCCCGCCCACGGCACCGGGACACGCCCCGGGACCGGCACCGGGACACGCCCCGGGACCGGCACCGGGACAGCGACACGCCTACGGCACCGGCTGGGACAGGAGCACGCCCACAGGAACGGAACAGGCACCGGGACACGGATCGGGACCGGGACACGGACCGGGACATGGCACTGGGACTGGGACATGGCACCGGCACCGGGACATGGCACCGAGAACGGGACACTCCGCCACCGGGACAAGCCCTCGGTAAGCGGGACACGCGGCCGGGACACGGCACAGAGACAGGGGCACGCTCCCGGACACCGGGACAGGGAACCGGGACCGGGACAGGGAACCGGGACCGGGACATGGAGCGGGACGCGCCCACAGACACCGGGACACGCCCACAGACACCGGGACACGCCCACAGACTCCGGGACACGCCCCCGGCCCCGCCTCGCCCCAGCGCGCCCCCTGGCGGACGGGCGGACCGAGGAGGGGACACGGAGGGAGCGGGACCCCACGGGGGGGACACGGGGGGGACACGGGGGGGACACGGGAGGGACACGGGGGGGACATGGAGGGACCGAGACCCCACGGGGGACACGGGGGGACACGGGGGGCGTGGGGACCGGGACCCCACGGGGGGGACACGGGGGAGACACGGAGGGACCGAGACCCCACGGGGGGGACACGGGAGGGACACGGAGGGGACACGGGGGGACATGGAGGGGACACGGGGGGGATACGGGGGGGACACGGGGGGACACGGAGGGACCGGGACCCCACGGGGGGACACGGAGGGGACACGGGGGACGTGGGGACACCGCGACCCCGCGGGACACCGGGCTCCGGTGGGGGGACACGGGCGGCACCCCGGGGACACCGGGAGTTGGGGACATCTCCCCAGGAAGCGGAGTTTCGCTTCCTCCCAAGGAGGGGGAGTTTTCCTTCCCCCCCTCCCCGGCCCATCCTGTGGGATTGCGGTCTGGGGACACCTCATCAACGTCCTCAAAGAGTTTTTGGGGCTTTGCCGTTCCCTTTTCTCCCTTCCCCTTTTTTATTTAATTTTTTTTTTTTTTTTAACACTTTTTTTCCCTTTCTGAGCCCTCGGCTGGGTCCGGCTCTGCTTCATCCACGGGGACAGAAACTTCCAGTGGGGATTGGGATAAGAACGGGGTTTTCCCACGTTATGTCTCATCATTAATTAATTAATTACCCTGCCAGCGACGTGGGGACAGAGGCGCTCCCAGAGCCTCGGGGAATGCGCCCCCTGCTCTATCCCAGCTCACAGCGGCTTTTCCTCAATTTCCCGGGTTCCGCCTCTTCCCAGAGGATCCTCCCCGGGGTGGGGAAGCTCGGCCGGGCTGTAGGACGCCTGCTCTAGATGGCAGCAGCCTCCTTCCCTTTCCCGAGACGTCCCTGAGGCCGCGTTCCCTGCTCTTCATCCACCTCCTCCTCTTCATCCATCCCCCTTTCCCCGCTCCTCATCCATCCCTGGGCCCTTCCTTGCCCTCCCCCCGTGGCATTCCGGCCTTTGGAGGGGTCGCACGGGGCTTGGAGCACCCTGGGATGGTGGAAATATCCCTAAAACCCCGGCGACATCCCTAAAATCCCGGTGATATCCCTAAAACCCCGGTGAGATCCCTAAAACCCCAGCGACATCCCTAAAATCCCGGTGATATCCCTAAAACCCCGGTGACATCCCTAAAACCCCGGCGACGTCCCTAAAACCTCGGTGAGATCCCTAAAACCCCGGGACGTCCCTAAAACCCCGTGAATCCCTAAAACCCCGTGACATCTCTAAAACCCCGGGAATCCCTAAAACGCCGGCGACATCCCTAAAACCTCGCTGACATCCCTAAAACCTCGCTGACATCCCTAAAACCCCGGCGACGTCCCTAAAACCCCGGTGACATCCCTAAAACCTCGCTGACATCCCTAAAACATCGGCGACATCCCTAAAACCTCGCTGACATCCCTAAAACCCCGGTGACATCCCTAAAACCCCAGTGACATCCCTAAAACCCCGGCGACATCCCTAAAACCCCGGCGACGTCCCTAAAACCCCAGTGACGTCCCTAAAACCCCGGTGACATCCCTAAAACCTCGCTGACATCCCTAAAACCTCGCTGACATCCCTAAAACCCCGGCGACATCCCTAAAACCTCGCTGACACCCCTAAAACCCCGGCGACGTCCCTAAAACCTCGTTGACGTCCCTAAAACCCCAGTGACATCCCTAAAACCCCAACGACACCCCTAAAACCCCGCGTGTCCTTGGGAGGGCCCTGCAAGGACCTGCAGGTCCTGGCTGCCCGTGGCCGCGGTGATTTTTTTTTTAAGCGTAAAAAACCTCGAGAGCAGCAAAAAAACCCAAAAAAAAAAAAAAAAAAAATCTCATTTCCTGTTGTTCCTGCAGGAATTGGGCTCCCTGGAGCGGAACGAGCGGCGTCAGCAGCCAGGTGAAATCAGCTCCTCCTCGCCTCGATTCCCCTCACGCCCAATTCCCCCTGGGGAATTTGGAGCTGATTTGTGTCATCCCGGCTTTGCTGACTCTGCCAAGACCGCGGAGATGCTGTGAGATGATTTTTTGGGTTTTTTTTTTTTTTTACAGGTGGGAAACGGCTCAGAGCTGAGGAGAAGCGAAGTTTGGGGGTTGGGCTTTTTTTGGGTGTGATTTTTTTTTTTTTTTTTTTTTGGTAGATCAAAGTTCAAATTTAGGGGAGGATCAGCAGAAATTCAGCCAGAAGGATTTTGGGGGGAGATAAAATAAAGGGGAGGGGGATGAGGGGTGGCTCTATGGGTTCCGGGGTCAGAACCCACACCGGGAACGGTTCCTATCCCTGACCCCAAAGCGAGGAACGGGAGGGCGATGCCCCGACCCGGGACACTTCAGGCCCTGAATCACCTCTGCCCGAGGGCAAAAACTCCGCCAGCTCAGGAAAATCTCACCCAAGAAGTGACAGCAGCCGGAATTCCGGCAGAGCAGGGGAGGCACCGGCGCCTGGAGCCGGTTCTGGGGCAGAAATCAGCTTTTTGATCAGTTTGCGCTGCAAATGGGGATTCCCAGCAGGAAAGGCAGTGCCAATGTGGGATATCCCACGCCGGGACATCCCAGAACTCCAAACTGGTTTGGGCTGGAGGGAATTTAAAGCCCATCCAGTGCCACCCCAGGGGCACCTTCCACACCCTCAGGGTGCTCCAAGGTCCCTCCAGCCCGGCCTGAGGCGCTTCCAGGGATGGGGCAGCCCCGGTTTCCCTGGGAATTCCATTCCAGGCCCTCACCACCCTCAGGGGATGGAATTCCATCCCAAACCCTCACTCTGATCACCCGTGGGTGCCCCTGCTCCGAGGGAACCTCCGGCAGGAGAAGGTGGAGGGGCTGGAAATGAGGACAGGGAGAGGAGGAACCGCTCCGGGTGGGAACAGCGACGTTCCCCTTCCCCCAACCCCATCCCGGCAGCTCCCACCCTGCTGAGAGATTTTCACCTTTTTGACCCAAAATTGGCTTCCCGGCCCCAGGGAGCAGCTCCGGGTAACACCTGGATTTTCCAGAGCTGTGGACCTTGGCCCTGTTCCCTGGCACCCGGTGCCCAGGTTGCCCAGAGCCGTTTTCCTGGTTATTGCTCCTGCCCGGAGAGCCCCGGGAACAGCTGGGAAACAGCCGGATTTACCGGATGAGGGATCCTTCCTCCTCCTCCTCCTCCTCCCTCCGCCCCGGAGCGGGGACAGCTCCATGGGGGCTGGAGCTGGGAACAAAAGGAGGAAAATCATCCGGGATGGAGCAGCCCTGTTTGTTTCCCGAGAGCTGGGAACAGCCCGGGGTTTTATCCTGAGGGTTTGTCCTTGAGGCCTTTTTGTTTTTCTTTCTTTTAAAGAAACATTTCACCCATGGAAATAACTGGGATTTAAACCCCGGGAATGTTAAAGACCCAAAGGTGAAAGGAAGAAGGAAAAGTTGAGGAAATGGGGAGGTCCCAGCTCTTCCTAGTGCGAGGAGTGGTCACAAATCCCAACTTCGGGAACAACATTGGTTTTCCTTCTCCTCTCTCCGAGTTCCTGGTGGCACTCGATGACCTTAGAGGGCTTTTCCAACCTGAACAATTCCACTTTTCCACGATTTTCTGGATGATCAGCTCCTGCTGCGCTCAGCTCTAAGGCGCTTGCAGCTCCTCAGAGATGCAAATCTGGGAATTGTTTCAGGAAGGAGCCGAGCGGGCACGGAAAGACCGGGAGAACAAGACACATCACGTTCCCCAAATGATAATGAGGGAATGAAATGAAATGAAACTGCCTGGGAGAGCAAAATCCTCCTTCCTTCCTTCCCCAAGAGCTGCATCCCCTCCACGGCAGCAATTCCTGCCCGAGCGATCACCCGTGGATGATCCAGAAATGGATCCCACCCAGAACTGGGGAACGCAGCTCAGATAATTCCTAAAGCTGTTGTTCCAACCCAATAAAACCCCACGTAATAACAAGAGGTATGGCATAATTTGTGTTAATTCCGGAATTGCTGCTAATTCCGGGCCAATTAGGAGATAAAACACGGTGGTGGAGCCGCTTATTAAATTACAAATCATCCCGGCTAAATCCGAGGATTATTTAACACCGAGGGTTTTGGGAAGACACTTGGAAAACTGCGCCGGAATAACGATGTCAGGGGAGCAGGAGCGTTAATCAAAGTAATGAAAACATAAATTAGGGGAGGCTGGGCCAATAAACAGGAAATAAATAGGGTTGGAGGGAGAGAAATACATAAAGCAGCAGCATTAAAGGATAAACCCGCGGCGTTTGGAGCGCAGTAAATTCCCAGCCGTTTTCCCCAGGATTGGATTTTCGGGGCTGATTTGTGGCCGTGTCCCGGTGAACCGGGGAGATGATAAATATGGAAGATTTCCTCCTCCCCCACCTGCCAGCCAAAGCCTCTTGGGGGACACCGAGAGGTCCCAGGTTTCTCCTGGAATTTCCCCCGTGCCAAGGGATGAGACCCGGCCGCTCGTTTCCAGGAAATGGAGCCAAAATAAGGGATGGAGCGGAAATATCGGGATTTTACTCCGATTTCGCTCCGTTCTGCCTTTGGGGGGACGAAGGAAGGGAGCAGGGACAGCGTTTGCTGCCCTGTGGATTCGCGGGTCCCGTTTAGGATTTGAGATATCGGGATAAAATCCATCCCCGAGAGGGCGGTGAGGGCAGAACTCCCCCCAAAGCCTCCCGGAGCTCGGCAGGAGCCGGGAGATTAATGATTGTTGGAGTGCGGAGTTAAACGGGCGATAAGAGTTTGATAAGGCAGAGCTTCCGCCCGTGGCGGGGCAGGAGCCGCTGCTCCCAAGGATCCAGAGCCGGAGCAGCCTCTGGAAGCGGCCGGGATCGGTGACCCCACACCCGGCTGGGGGTTCCCCGGTGCTCCCGAGCCTGGGAAGCCCGGGGGGAATTTGGGGTGTTGGGATTCTCCGTGCCTGGAGCGGGATCGGCCAGGGATGGGATGAGGGATCGGCCAGGGATGGGATGAGGGGTCGGGGATGTCCTCGGGGTGAGGGAAACCCCCAGGGACATCCCAGGGACACCTCGGGGACACCTCAGAGACACCTCAAGAACCTCAGAGACACCTCAGAGACACCTCAGGGACACCTCAGGGACACCTCAGGGACACCTTGGGGACACCTCGGGGACACCTCAGAGACACCTCGGGAACACCCCAGGGACACCTCAGGGACACCCCGGGGACATCTCAGGGACACCTCAGGGACACCTCAGAGACACCTCAGGGACACCTCAGGGACACCTCAGGGACACCTTGGGGACACCTCGGGGACACCTCAGAGACACCTCAAAGACACCTCAGGGACACCTCAGAGACACCTCGGGAACACCTCAGGGACACCTCGGGGACACCTCAGAGACACCTCGGGGACACCTCAAAGACACCTCAGGGACACCTCGGGGACACCTCAGGGACACTCGGGAAGGGCTCTCAGCTCCAGCGGGACTGGGAGCCGATCCCAGGAACGCGGGGTGGGAGGAGGAAGACAAAGAGGCAGAGAGGGAGCTTGGGGAAAGGGGTGGGGGGACCCTCATTCCTAGGTCTGAACTGGGATTGGGATGGGGTTGTGGAAGCCTCAGCCAAGAGAGGAACCGCCCGCGGTCCCTGAGGGGAGCCCAGGGCAGGCGTCTCTCCCTCGGCTGCCGGGGTGGGGCTGCCCCGGCTCCAGGAGCTGCTGCCTTCCTCAGGCCTCTTCCTCCTCCTCCTAACGAGCTCGGATTTGCATCGGGGGACGTGTCTGTGCACGGCCGGCATCCCCCGCCCGTGCCGGGGACCGGGGCCCGTCCGAGGGAATCGTGGCTGGAGCAGCTCCGGGATCACGGGGCAGCTCCTGGTGTTGGGGGGATTCCAGCACGGGGGAGTTTGTTGTGATCCCGGAGCGGCTGCGGCAGCGCCCGGAACCTCCGGGAATCCCGGGAAAAGCGTCCTGGGGCCTCCAGGCACTCGCAGAGGCAGCGGGGAGAGGGAGGAGGAGGAGGGATTGGGGGCAGGAAGGGTCAGGATCGTGTCCCGCTGCTCAAGGATGTGCCCAAGGCCACTCTGGGAGGCCCCATCTCGGAGGGACAGATTTGGGGACCCCGAGGTGACCCCCAGAGCTCCTGGGGTGCCTGAGCACGAGGAGGAGCAGGGGAGGCTCAAGGCTCTTTCCCCAAATTCCCTGAATCCAGCTGATGTTTCCCATCCCTGCTCTAGCTGGGGTGGGGGTCGGTTTAAAGGCAGATTTGGATTTCAAAATTGGGATTTGTTTCAAGAGGAAAGGCTCCTTTTGGCAGAAACCCCCTCTCCTTTTTCGCCAAAATCTCTCCCAGGAGCCCTGGGCCTCGCTCCAACTTTGCTGCTCCGGCCGGGGGCTGGGGGCCACCTCCCCAGTATAAACCATTCCCAGTACAAACCATCCCCAGTACAAACCATTCCCAGTATAAACCATTCCCAGTACAAACCATCCCCAGTACAAACCATTCCCAGTGTAAACCATCTCCAGTACAAACCATTCCCAGTATAAACCATTCCCAGTACAAACCATCCCCAGTACAAACCATTCCCAGTGTAAACCATTTCCAGTACAAACCATCCCCAGTACAAACCATTCCCAGTACAAACCCCTTCTCTCCTCCCAGCCTCTCTGGGCCCTCTTTTCCCCCCACCGGGCTGGGGGAGTCCCCTGAGATCCCCCAAACCCCAGGGTCTCATTGAGGTGCTCAGCGACTCCTGGAGACCCCCCCAACATCGAGGCCAGGGGTCCCAGGGGGTCCTGGGGGGGCTGGGGGCTCCCGCGGGCGGGGTCGGGGCTGTGCCTCCCCCACCATGGCTGAGAGAGGGGCGCGGGGGTCGCCCCCAGCCCAGAGGGGTCCCCCCCAGCCCCGGGGTCCCCTCCAGCCTCGAGGGGTCTCCCCCAGCCCCAGGATCCCCCCCAGCCCCAGTCCCCTCCAGCCCCCGGATCTCCTCCAGCCCCAGGATCCCCCCAGCCCCAGGATCCCCCCCCCCAGCCCCAGGATCCCCTCCAGCCCCAGCATCCCCCCCCAGCCCCAGGATCCCCCCCAGCCCCGGGATCCCCCTCCCAGCCCCAGGATCCCCCCCAGTCCCGGGATCCCCTCCCAGCCCCAGGATCCCCCCCCAGCCCCAGGATCCCCCCCCAGCCCCGGATCCCCCCCCCAAGCCCCAGGATCCCCCCCAGCCCCAGGATCCCCCCCAGCCCCAGGATCCCCTCCAGCCCCAGGATTTCGGTGCGGGGCCGTGGGAGCCGGGGCGGAGCCGCGGGCGGAGCTCCCGTGCCCGGGGCGGGCCCGGCGCGGCGGCGGCGGCGGCGGAGCCGCTCCCGAGCCCGGCCCCGTCCCGAGGAGCCGCGGAGCAGCCCCGGGCCGTGGCCGCGATGGCCTCGCTCCCCCCCGCCGCCGCCGCCGCATGAAGGTGCGCGGGGCCGGGCCGGGGGGAGCGGCCGGGGGGGCGCGGAGGGGCGCGGGGCCGGGGCGAGCGGGGCTGGAACCGGGGAACGGCGGCGCCGCCGCCCCCTCGCAGCCCCCCGGGGGTCCCGGCGCGGACGGAGCGCGGCTCTCGGGGCTGCTCAGGAAGATGCACTTGTTCCGGAGCTCCAGCTACGAGGTGCGGCTGGAGGGGGCCGGGGGGAGCCTGCCCCGCATCCAGGGAATCCGCTGGGTGAGTGAGTGGGGCCGGGGGGAGCCTGCCCCGCATCCAGGGAATCCGCTGGGTGAGTGAGTGGGGCCGGGGGGAGCCTGCCCCGCATCCAGGGAATCCGCTGGGTGAGTGGGGCCGGGGGGGAGCGTGTCCCGAACCCCGGGAATCCGCTGGGGGATTGGGGCCGGGGGTCTCCCCAGCACCGGGAATCCAGGGATGAGAGGACGGGAGGGAGTCCAGGAGCGCAGGGAGCCAGGGCTGAGGGTGGAAGGAGCCAGGTGAGGGCACGGGGAGTGAAGCCAGGCGTGCAGGGAGCCAGGTGAAGGAGCGGGGAGTGAAGCCAGGCGTGCAGGTGAGGGTACGAGGAGCCAGGTGAGGGTACAGGGAGTGAATCCAGGCGTGCAGGGAGCCAGGTGAGGCTGCGGGGAGCCAGGTGAGGCTGTGGGGGAGCCAGGTGAGGCTGCGGGGAACCAGGTGAGGCTGCAGGTGAGCTGCTCACCCTTCCCCAGCCGCCCTCCCCGGGCCCGTGTCCGGGCGGAGCAGAGCGGAACGCGCGGCCAGGCGTGAAGCGAGCCCGGTGCCCGGTGCCCGGTGCCCGGTGCCCGGCGGCGCATCCCGGCCCGGCCTCCAGCAGCAAGAACATTCCCGACGCTCCCCAGCCCGTTCCCTCAGCAGGGATTTGTCCCTTGGCATCGCCCCGGGAGCTCGGGGGGTTCCTGGGGGTCCCGGGCCCTGCTCTCGGCTCCTCGTTGTTCCCTCTGGAGCCCTGGCAGAGCTTCTGGAGCTTTGCGTCCTTCCCCTTCCCACAATGCTGGACCTGGGAGACTTTTCAAGGAAAAAAGTGGGATAATTTTAGGGGAAAACCCCCCCGCTTTGGGCATTTCCACGCAGCACGGGGGCTCCCTCCCAGATAAGAGTTTTCCTCTCTTTCCTCTTTCTTCCCGATTTTTTTTTTTCTCTCCGGAACTTTTAGGAGCGGACTTTAGGGAGGGTTTTTGAGGGGCGCTCAGCCTGGGAAGCCGGGCCGGCAGCAGGCCTGGAGCGTTCCTGGGATAAACCGGGATAAATCCCAGCAGACCCGGCAGCGGTGGCAGGAGCGTCCCCTCCCCGGGGGACACGCAGGGATCGAGGGGAGTTGGAGCCGGTCTGAGCAGGGAAAGGGGGATTTTATCCCAGCCCAGCCATTCCTGGGGCCAGGTGAGCGGCAGGGAAGCGCCTGGCTGTGCCTTGGAGCGACTCCATTGTCGCTGGAAGCTCCTGGAAACTCCTCCCGGCGTCCTGGCTCCGTCTCATCCCTCCTGGGACCTGATCCCAGCGCCAGCAAATCCCTCCCGGCTCCAAAGGACATCGGTGTCCCCAAGCGGCTCCGTCCTTCCCAGGGGGCGAGTGCCACCGTGCCAGTGACCAGTGCCACCGTGCCAGTGACCGGTGCCACCTTGCCAGCCCGCACCGCGTCCCTGGCGAGGACAGCGGGGCCGGAGCGGGTCCCTGAGCCCCATCCCGGGGGCTGCCGAGCCCCGGCCGGCGGGAGGCTGCGGATGGGCGAGGACTTTCTCCGGAGCCATAAAGCCCGAAATAGCCCCGGTTGTTTTCCTCGGGATCCCAAACAAAAGCGGCCGCGAGCGCGGAACGGCCGCTGGCGGCCTTGGCCGGGAGCCCGGCGCTGCCGGAATCCTGGAGAAAGGCAGGATCCCGGCGTGTCCCGTGGGCAGGAAGATGGAAAAGGCAACTCCTTAGGAAGCTGCTTGGAGCCACGCCGTGACAATGAGGGGGGGCTTGGGGGGCGACCTGCAGGTCCCGACCTGGGGCTGGATGCTCCAGGGAGGGGTTTTGGGGACCACGGGAAGGTTTGGGTGATTCCAGAGCCACCCTGGCAGCGAGGAACCCCCCGGGGAAGGAGGAATCTGATCCTTGAGCAGGATTTTTGTGGCTCTTTCGGTGTCCTTGGAGCGTGGCCGGAGCTGGCCCGGGGCAGAGCCTGGCTCTGTGCCCCAAGGACGGAGCTCGCTGCCGGGGGACAGCAGAGGCCGTTTGGGGACCCACGGGGTGACGGGGACCTGCTGCACCCACAGAGGTGATGGGGACCTCCTGCATCCATGGGGTGACACAGATCTGCATCTAAGGGTGGCAGAAACCTCCTGCACCCATGGGGTAACACAGATCTGCATCTAAGGGTGACAGAGACCTGCTGCACCCATGGGGTGAGAGGGATCTCCTGCACCCATGGGGGGTGATGGGAACCTCCTGCACCCATGGGGTGACACAAATCTGCTGCTTCCACGGGTGACAGAGACCTCCTGCACCCACAGAGGTGATGGGAACCTCCTGCACCCGTGGGGTGACACAGATCTGCATCTAAGGGTGACAGAGACCTGCTGCACCCATGGGGTGATGGGGACCTCCTGCACCCATGGGTGACCGGGACCTCCTGCACCCACGGGGTGACACAGGTCTGCATCTAAGGGTGACAGAGACCTCCTGCACCCACAGAGGTGACGGGAACCTCCTGCACCCATGGGGTGACACAGATCTGCTGCTTCCACCAGTGACAGGGACCTGCTGCACCCATGGGGTGATGGGGACCTCCTGCACCCACAGAGGTGACGGGAACCTCCTGCACCCATGGAGTGACAGGGACCTCCTGCACCCACAGAGGTGACGGGGACCTCCTGCACCCATGGGGTGACACAGATCTGCATCCAAGGGTGGCAGAAACCTCCTGCACCCATGGGATGACACAGATCTGCATCTAAGGGTGACAGAGACCTGCTGCACCCATGGGGTGACACAAATCTGCTGCTTCCACCAGTGACAGGGACCTCTGCCTCCCCCGGGGTGACCCCTCCGTGTCCCCCCGGGAGCAGCTCCGAGCCCCGGCCGCCTCCCGGCTCCCGTTGGCAAACATTTGCTCGGAGCGGTTCCTGCTCCCCGCGGCCGTCACGGGGCTCGGCAGAGTTTGCAGAGCGCCTGAGTCACCGCGTCCCTGCCTTGGGGACGGCGTGGCCGGGTCAGGAACCGTGTCCCAGCCCCGGTGACACCTTGGCTGTGCCAGGAGCAGCGTCCGAGCCTCGGTGACACCGTGGCCAAGTGGCCCAAGTCCCCCGGGACCCGCAGCACTCCCAGAGCCGCTCGAATTCCTCCTGAGCCGTTTCAAAGCGCTGGGAGCAGGTGGAGGCTCAGCCTGGAGGATCCTGCATTCATTAACTCCTGCCCTCGCCTCCCTTAATTGGACTTTCCATCCGGACCGTCCCCCTTGGGCTGGGATTGCTCCAACCTTCCCTGCCCGGAGCCCGCAGATCCCGGCAGGGTCCCTGCAGACGCCGCTTTTTGAGCGCCCTCCCCGGGGAGCTGCGGAGCCCCCCAGAGCCGGGAATACCCGGAGAGGGCCCCCAAAATCCCCCCTGGGGGTGCCCCCGGTGCGGGTGGGTGTCCCTCGGAGGGGTGGCCGTGCCCCCGTGCCGGGTGAGCGCTCCCGGTGCCCGGAACTGGTCTGACGGGTGAGGCCCAGGTTGTTTATCCAGGGCCGTGGCCAGGACGCGGCTCCGGTGCCTCGGGTCCCCGCGGGCAGCGCCGGCACCGGAGCTCGGCCACCTCTGCCCCGGGATCCGGGCGGGATTGGGGCGGTCAGGGCTCGTCCCTCCGTGGGTTTGTTTTTGCCTGGAGCATCCCCGAGGTGATAGCTGGGAGCAAAATGAGCTCGAGAGCAGGGCTGGGGTTCAGGATGTGGGTGCAGGAAATGGGTTCTGGGTGCAGGAAATTGGTGCTGGATTCAGGATTTGGGTGCTGGATTCAGGATTTGGGTGCTGGGTTCTGGATTGGGGTTCTAGATTCAGGAAACTGGTGCTGGGTTCGGGTTGGGGTTTGTTGGTGGTGTGGGTGGTTGGGGTTTTTGGTGGTGTGGTTGGTTGGGGATTGGGGTTCTAGATTCAGGAAACTGGTGCTGGGTTCGGGATTGGGGTTCTGGATTCAGGAAATTGGTGCTGGATTCAGGATTGGGGTGCTGGGTTCGGGATTGGGGCGCTGGGTTCGGGATTGGGGTTCTGGGTTCAGGAAACTGGTGCTGGGTTCAGGATTGGGGTTCTGGATTCAGGAAATTGGTGCTGGGTTCGGGATTGGGGCGCTGGGTTCGGGATTGGGGTTCTGGATTCAGGATCTGGGTGCTGGATTCAGGAAATCGATGCTGGGTTCAGGATCTGAGTTTTATGGGGAGCTTCCCCCTCGCCTGGTGAAGAGCTGGGGCTGCTCTGGGGGTGTCCAGCCCCCCCCTCCCGGGGCTGTGTGGGGTGAGGGGGGCACAGCAGAGCCCCCACAACCACCCCCCAAACCCCCCCCATCCCTCCTTTGGTTTTCCAGACCCCGCTCCTGGACTCGGAATCCAGCCTGGATTATGGACACAGCATCACCCAGGTGGGGGGGGGGGCTGGGAAACCCCCGGGGACGCGAATTTGGGGAGGTTGGAGGGGGGTGGGGGGCTGGAACACCCCCACACCTTGGGGCCATCGGCTCTGGGGTGGTCATTGCTTGGGCTTGGTCATTCCTGAGGTGGGCGATGGCGATGCCGGGGCACTGTGAGGGCACCGGTGCCAGCAGAGCCCCCCACCCACCCCCTCCTTTATCCCCCTGCCACCCTCAGGCATCCTCGGAGAAGATCTGGAGGGCCGGGAAGCTCCTCTTCGCCCACCTCAGCAGCTCCCGGCCCGGCCTCATCCGCGACCACAAACACCACCTACGGCACCACCGGTGGGACGGGGAGCTCCGGGGGGCTCCGGGGGGCTCTGGGGGGCTCCGGGGGGCTCCGGGGGGCTCCGGGAGGCTCTGGGGGGCTCCGGGGGGCTCCGGGGGACTCCGGGGGTGCTGTCCCGGGGGGTTCTCACCCCCTGTCCCCCCCCCAGGCAGTGCTGCTCGGGGAAGGACTTGGTGGATTGGCTGCTGAGCGCCGGGGTCGCCGTCCAGACCCGCAGCCAAGCCGTGGGCATCGGGCAGGTCCTGGTGGATGGAGGGGTCCTGACCCACGGTGAGGGCTCCGGGGGGCTCCGGGGGGCTTCAGGGGGCTCCGGGGGGCTCTGGAGGGCTCTGGGAGGCTCGGGGGTCTCCGGGTGGTTCTGTGGGGCTCCAGAGGGCTCCGGGGGGCTCTGGGAGGCTCGGGGGTCTCCGGGAGGCTCTGGGGGGCTCTGGGGGGCTCGGGGAGGCTCCGGGGGGCTCCAGGGGGCTCGGGGGGCGCCGGAAGGCTCGGGGGGACTCCGGAGGGCTTGGGGGACTCCAGAAGGCTCGGGAGGCTCCGGGGGGCTCGGGAGGGCTCTGGGAGGCTCGGGGGTCTCCGGGGGGCTCCGGGGGGCTCGGGGGGGCTCTGGGGGGCTCGGGGAGCTCCGGGGGCTCCAGGGGGCTCAGGGGGCCCCGGAAGGCTCGGGGGACTCCGGGGGCTCGGGGTCTCCGGGGGCTCCGGGGGGCGGGGGGTCTGGGGGCTCGGGGAGGTCCGGGGGCTCGGGGGCTCAGGGGGCCCCGGAAGGCTCGGGGGGACTCGGGAGGGCTCCGGGGGGCTCCGGGGGGCTCCGGGGGGGCTCCGGGGGGCTCGGGGGGCTTCGGGGGGGGCTCCGGGAGGCTTTGGGAGGCTCCGAGGGGCTCTGGGGGGCTCAGGGGAGCTCTGGGGGGCTCGGGGGGGCTCTGGGGGGCTCCGGGAGGCTCGGGGGGCTCAGGGGGGCTCCGGGGGGCTCGGAGGGGGTTGCAGAGCTGAGCTGACGGCCGCTGTGCCCCCGCAGTGAGGCAGGAGTGGCACTTCCAGGACAAAGAGACGCAGTTTTATCGTTTTGCCGAGCTGGAGCTGAGCCCCGAGCCCGGAGCGGGGCCGAGGGACCCCGAGGAGCTGCTGGAGGCTTTGGGGTTCCTGGCGCAGCTGGGACCCGACGCGCTGCTCTCCATGGCCCTGCGCAAGCCGTGAGTGGCCCGGGGGGGCTCCTTTGGACCTTCTGGACTCTGTTTGGACCCTGCTTGGGAGGGGTCCGGAGCACCCAAGGGGCTGCTGAGGGTGGGGTGACCCGAAAACGTCACCCGGTGAGGGAAGGGGGCTGGAAAGGGGGGGCTGTGCCCTGGGTGGGGGGCACAGGGAGCTGCTGATCCCCCAACCCCCCCTCCCCAGGCCTGCCCAGCGCACGCAGGACGAGCTGGAGCTGATCTTCGAGGAGCTGCTGCACATCAAAGCCGTGGCTCATCTCTCCAACGCGGTGAGGGCGGCCTTGGACCCCAAATCCTGCGGGGTGGGGGCGTCCCCCGGGCCCCAAATCCTGCGGGGTGGGGGCGTCCCCCGATCCCCAAATCCTGCGGGGTGGGGGCGTCCCCCGGGCCCCAAATCCTGCGGGGTGGGGGCGTCCCCCGGGCCCCAAATCCTCCTGAATCCCATCAGCTCCTGTCCCTGCATCCTCCCCCGATCCCCAAATCCTCCTGAATCCCATCAGCTCCTGTCCAGGAATCCTCCCCTGATCCCCAAATCCTGTGGGGTGGGGGAGTCCCCTGGGCCCCAAATCCTCCTGAATCCCATCAGCTCCTGCCCCTGCATCCTCCCCTGATCCCCAAATCCTCCTGAATCCCATCAGCTCCTGCCCAGGCATCCTCCCCCTATCCCCAAATCCTGCCGGGTGGGGGAGTCCCCTGGGCTGCTCCTGAGCCCCAAATCCTCCTGAATCCCATCAACTCCTATCCAGGCATCCTCCCCCCATCCCCAAATCCTCCTGAGTCCCATCAGCTCCTGCCCCTGCATCCTCCCCCCATCCCCAAATCCTCCTGAATCCCATCAGCTCCTGTCCCTGCATCCTCCCCTGATCCCCAAATCCTGTGGGGTGGGGGTGCCCCCTGAGCCCCAAATCCTCCTGAATCCCATCAGCTCCTGTCCCTGCATCCTCCCCCCATCCCAAATCCTCCTGTGCCCCTTCCCTCCCGCTCTGAGCATCCTCTCCCCACCCTCCCTGTGCCTCCCTCGGCCCCTTTTTCCCCCATTCCCCGCTCCCGTGTCCCCTCCTGGCCCAGCCGGGGGTGACAGAGCCGTGCCCTGGCGCAGGTGAAGCGGGAGCTGGCGGCCGTGCTGATGTTCGAGGGGCACCAACGCGCGGGCACCGTCCGTGAGTCTCCAGGGGCACTCGGGGCTCCCCAGCCTGGCGATCCCGGAGCCTTTCCCAAAATTGTGGCTTTTTCCTCCCCCTTCTTTCCCGGGTTCTGTCCCAGTGTTCAGCCAAGGTGACAAAGGCACCTCGTGGTACATCATCTGGAAGGGCTCAGTCAACGTGGTCACCCACGGCAAGGTGGGTTTGGCCCCGAGTGGGGTGGGGGGCACCTCGGGGGTACCCCCGGAGTCACCACCCCTGACCCCCTGCCCGGGGGCACCTCAGGGACACCCCCAGTGTCACCACCCCTGACCCTCCGTGCCATCCCCAGGGTTTGGTGGCCACCCTGAACTCCGGGACACCTCGGGGACCCCCCCGGTGTCACCACCCCTCACTCCCCGTGCCACCACCCCTGACCCCCCCGTGCCATCCCCAGGGTTTGGTGGCCACCTTACACTCCTGGGAGTCACCGGGGGCACCCTGGTGTCATCACCCTGAACCTCCGTGCTGTCCCCAGGGTTTGGTGGCCACCCTACACTCCCGGGACACCCCCGGTGCCACCACTCCTGACCCCCTGTGCCCTCCCCAGGGTTTGGTGGCCACCCTGCACTCCAGGGATACCCCCAGTGCCACCACCCCTGACCTCCCGTGCCATCCCCAGGGTTTGGTGGCCACCCTGCTTGAGGGGGACACTCCAGGGACACCCCCAGTGTCACCACCCCTGATCCCCCGTGCCATCCCCAGGGCTTGGTGGCCACCCTGCACTCCCGGGAGTCATGGGGGCACCCCGGTGTCATCACCCCTCATCCCCCGCGCCATCCCCAGGGTTTGGTGGCCACGCTGCATGAGAGGGGCACTCCAGGACACCCCCGGTGTCACCACCCCTCACCTCCAGTGCCATCCCCAGGGCTTGGTGGCCACCCTGCACGAAGGGGACGACTTCGGGCAGCTGGCGCTGGTGAACGACGCCCCACGGGCGGCCACCATCCTCCTGCGGGAGGACAATTGCCACTTCCTGCGCGTGGACAAGCAGGACTTCAACCGCATCCTCAAGGTGGGGCCGGACAAGGGCGGGCGCTCGGTCCGAGCTGGGATTTGGGATTCGGGAGGAGGAGGAATTTTTGGGAATCCCGGCCGGGCTGGTCCCCGCAGGATGTGGAGGCCAACACGGTGCGGCTCAAGGAGCACGGCAAGGTGGTGCTGGTGCTGCAGAAGGATCTGCAGGGCGGCAGCGGCGCTGCCTCGGCGAGGAGCAGCAGCAGGTAACACCCCCGATCCCTGTCCCCTGAGCAGCCCCCGCGGCTCCTCTGCCCTCTCCAGCCTCCCTCGGGGCAGTTTTTTGGGGAGGAAAAAAAAGGGATGAGGAGCTGGCACCGTGCCCGTGCCCGCGGTGCCACATCCGCCTCTCCTGTGCCCCTCACCAGGTACCTGGTGGTGGCCGGGACGCCCGAGAAGATCCTGGAGCATCTGCTGGAGTTCATGAGGCTCGATGCCACCCTCTACGACCCCGTGGGTAGGTGCGGGTGTCCCCCCATGAACCGGGGATCGTCCCGGAGCCACCCGGAGATGGGGCAGGGGGCAGGCGGGGGGAGCGGAGCGGCACCGAGCGGGGCTCCTCATTCCCCAAATCCTGCTCCTCCCACCCTGGAATGGCTAAAAAATCCCTAAACTTGAGGCCGGGAGAGGGCGGCAGCTCCAGGGAGCCTCTCTCGCGTCTCTCGGTCTCCCTCTGCCTTCGGAGGGGAGAAATCCGAGCGCTCCGGGAGCCAGGAGATGTCCCCAGAGGGTCACGGATCCGCTGCCTTGGGCACGGCTCCTGCCAATCCCCGTGTGCTGGTTTTAGCCAAATTCTAGCGATTTATCCTCTGGGAGAAAATCGGGTTACAACCACCCCTCCCCCCCCCTCGGTTCGGGAAAAAATTCCTCGAAGGAAAGTGAAGGAGATAAAACTTATTTGTTAACAAACACACAGGAAAAGGATAATAATGCTGAATAGTAAAACCCCTCACTATAACGAGAAAACCTGGGGAGAAATTGGAGTCCTCTCGTAGGTGTGGTCCCTCCTTCTCGGAGCTGCCGCGGGGGGTGGCTTTAGGCCTGAAGAAAAGTTTTCCTGCTGTGTTCTGATGTTGTTGAAACAGTCCAGAAGAGGGAAAAAAAAAAAAAACCAAAACAAACCACAAAGTCCCAGGAAACACGCTGGAGGAAAAAGGGAAGGGGAAAAAAAAACCCAAAAAAATCTGGCTGAAGAGACAGGCAGGGAGCTCCCTCCGTGCTCCTGCAGCCAGAGAGCTCAGAGGAATCTCCATCTCTGTGTCCTTGGGAACTGCTTTGAAAAGTTCATTTGGTTTTTGTTTTTTCCCTCCCCTCTCAAGCTCAGTTTAAAGGCACAAAACGAATTTTTTGGCATAGAGCCGTGCTAGGGGATCCACATCCTAGAATCACCCCAAGACACCCCGGGATCCTCCTTCCCACCCCAAACCATCCAGCCCCTCCCGTGGGTTTTGGGAACAAAATCTGGGTCCCCGTGCTGGGGACACCCCAAATCACCCCCGGGCTCACGGGGGGTCCGGAGCTGCCCTCACCCCAAATCAGCCCCGGGCTCATGGAGGATCCGGAGCTGCCGTCACCCCAAATCAGCCCTGGGGGGATCCGGAGCTGCCCTCACCCCAAATCAGCCCCGGGCTCATGGAGGATCCGGAGCTGCCGTCACCCCAAATCAGCCCTGGGGGGATCCGGAGCTGCCGTCACCCCAAATCACCCCCGGGCTCACGGGGGGTCCGGAGCTGCCATCACCCCAAATCAGCCCCGGGGGGATCCGGAGCTGCCATCACCCCAAATCAGCCCTGGGCTCACGGGGGATCCGGAGCTGCCGTCACCCCAAATCAGCCCCGGGGGGATCCGGAGCTGCCATCACCCCAAATCAGCCCCGGGGGGCTCACGGAGGATCCGGAGCTGCTGTCACCGCGTCCCCGCCGCTCCGGGCATGGCAGTGACGCTGTCCCGGTCCCTTGCAGACACGCTGCTGGGAGATTTCCTGCTCACCTACACCGTGTTCATGCCGACCTCGCAGCTCTGCCGGGCCCTGCTGCACCAGTATCCTTCTGCTGCGGGAACTGGGGGGGACTGGGCTCCATCCCCTCCTCAGCCCGGTCCCCGTCACCTCTCAGGGGGAGCCCCAAATCCCCTTTTAAGTCTCTTGGGCGCATCCCCATCTCCCTGGGTGACATCCCTTGGGGGGTCGCTGCCCCTCCCCGCGTTTTACTGGTGCCCTTAACTGGTCCCAGTTTCCGCGCGGAGCCGCTGGAGGGCTCGGAGCAGGACAAGGCCACCTATTCCCTGCGGAAGCGGCGGAAAATCCTGCGGCTCGTGAGCCAGTGGGTGCTGCTCTACGGGCGGCTGCTGCAGGGCGACCGCAGCACCACGGCGCTGCTGCAGGTACGGCCTGGGAGAGCCGGGGACACGGCGGGGAGCGGCGGGGAGAGCCCCGCGCTCACCCCCGGGCTCCCTGTCCCCCCCCAGAACCTGGCGGACCTGGCGAGCCGAGACCCCCGGCTGGGTGGGCTGGGTCAGGAGCAGGGCCAGGAGCGGCGGCGACCCCGAGCGTGAGTCCCCCAGTGGCCCCCGGTGTCCTCCGGTGGCCTCCGGTGTCCCCCAGTGGCCCCCCCGGTGTCCCCCGGTGTCCCCCGATGCCACCTCCGGTGCCCGGCGGTGCTGCCCTTCCCTGGGGAGGAGCTTTTGGGGCGTCTCTGGGGCCACTTTGTCTCCGGTGTGGGGGTTCCCGGCCGCGGGGAGGGTGTCACAGGCAGCCGGGTGGGGCTCGGAGGTGGCCGGAGCCCCGGGAGTGACCGGAGCCCCGGGAGTGGCCGGTCCCGGTTCTGTCCCCACGGGCAATGGCCGCTCCATCCTCCCCCTTCCCCTCCCGCAGGCTGGAGAACGGTGACGGCTGCGCCTCCCCCCAGCCCAAGGTAGGGACCCCCCGAGGGGGGCACAGGGCAGGAGCTGGGTCCCCCCTGCCCTTTTGGGGACACCCCGGTGGCTGAGGCCGCTTCCTCCCCCTCTGTCCCACCTTTCCCAGGCTCGGAGCTCGGGGATGTGGCCCGGGAGCCCCGAGGAGGCGATCCTGGACAGCTCCTGCGCCCTGAGAGCCCAGGACAAAGGTACTGACCCTCGGTGGGGAGCGTCCCCCCCCCGGCGTGGGGACACTGAGGCCGTTTTTGTGCCCCCCCAGTGCCCTACGAGATCTTCAGGGCCGACCACTCGTGCCTGGTGTCGGTGCTGCCCGTGAACGCCTCGGTGCGGGACGTCCTGAGGGCCCTGGCGCCGCGCCTGGGCCAGGACCGGGAGCACGTCCTGGTCAAGGTGAACTCGGCCGGAGGTGAGGGGGTTCCCCCGGGGTGGCCTCGTCCCCTCCTCCATCCCCGGCCCCCCGTTCCCCTTGTCCCGTTTATCCTCCCCCCGTGCCCAGCTGGGATCTGTCCCCTCCTCCATCCCAGCCCCCCGTTTCCCTTGTTCCCTTTTCCCCTCCTCGCCCAGCCGGGATCTGTCCCCTCCTCCATCCCCGTTCCCCTTGCCCCTTTATTCCCCACCCCGTGCCCAGCAGGATCCGTCCCCTCCTCCATTCCCGGCTCCCTGTACCCCTTGTCCCTTTTTTCACCCCCGTGCCCAGCCGGGATCCGTCCCCTCCTCCATCCCCGACCCCCGTTCCCTCCCCGCAGACAGAGCCGTGCTGCCGCCGGACTCCGTGGGGGTTTTCACGGCACTGGGGCTCAACGAGAGGCTCTTCGTGGTCAGCGGGGACGAGTTGGGCAACCTGGTGAGTGCGGGGTGGGGGTCCGGGGTGGCAGAACCACCCAGAGGGGTTGGGGTGGCTCATTTTGGGGTGTCCGTCCCTCCTGGGGTCTGCTGAGGGCAGGAGGGGTCAGGGGTCCTGTCCTGTGCACAGACCCCTCACCCCGAGCAGCTGGGCCCCCACGCCGGCTCCTCGGACACCCTGGACCTGATCAGCTCCAAGGATCTCGCCAGCCACCTCACGGATTATGACTGGAACCTCTTCAAGAGCATCCACCAGGTCCGGGACCGTGCCTGGTACTGGCCGGGGAAAGGGGTGAGGAGGGGTTTCGGGACACCCCCTCACCTGCCCCGGGCTTCCCAGGTGGAAATGATTCACTACATCATGGGGCCGCACAAATTCCGCGAGGTGACCACGGCCAACCTGGCGCGGGTGATGCGGCGCTTCAACGAGCTGCAGTTCTGGGTGGCCACCGAGCTGTGCCTGTGCCCCGAGCTCGGGCGGCGCTCGCAGCTCCTCCGCAAATTCATCAAACTGGC
Source organism: Monarcha castaneiventris obscurior (assembly GCA_026261815.1). Classification (NCBI taxonomy): domain Eukaryota; kingdom Metazoa; phylum Chordata; class Aves; order Passeriformes; family Monarchidae; genus Monarcha; species Monarcha castaneiventris. Next base: position 484,089 of record JAMPIT010000253.1, read on the forward strand.
GGCACAGTGAGTCCCTGTGCCCCAGCCCCTGCCGCTGTCCCCATCCCCGTCCCCATCCCTGACCCGTCCCCGTCCCCGCCTGCAGCCTCAAGGAGCAGAAGAACCTGAATTCCTTCTTCGCGGTGATGTTTGGTGTGAGCAACACGGCCGTGACTCGCCTGGCCAAAACCTGGGAGGTGACTGCGGGGGGACAGCGGGAGGTGCCGGGGGTGGGAATGCCGGGGGTCTCCGGGGGTGGGAATGCCGGGGGTCTCTGGGGGTCTCCGGGGGGGGACAGCCGGGGGTCTCCGGGGTGGGACAGGCGGGGGTCTCCGGGGGGGGACAGCCGGGGGTCTCCGGGGGTCTCCGGGGTGGGATAGGCGAGTGCCAGCCCCGTGATCCTGTCCCTGAGCAGAGGTTGCCCCACAAGATCCGGAAGCTGCACTCGGCCCTGGAGCGGATGCTGGTGAGCGCGGCCCCTCCTGCCCCGTGTCCTCTTTCCCCTCCCCGTGTCCCCCTTCCCTCGTCCCCCTTCCCTCCCCGTGTCCCCCTTCCCCATCCTGTGTCCCCATTCCCACCCCGCATCTCCCTTCCCTCCCCATGTCCCCCTTCCTGCCCCATGTCCCCCCTCTTGCCCCATGTCCCCCCTCTTGCCCCATGTCCCCTTTTCCCACCCCGTGTCCCCGTTCCCGATGGGATTTGCCCCCGGAGCAATGGGGAGGGGGTGCCACTGTCCCCCCTGCCCCCCTCCCTGCCCGCCCCTCTCCATCCCCAGGACCCCTCGTGGAACCACCGCGTTTATCGCCTGGCCGTGGCCAAGATGAGCCCCCCCATCATCCCCTTTGTGCCCCTCCTGCTCAAAGGTTGGTGTCCGGCTTTGGGCTGGGCTGGTGGGGACCCTCTGGTCCTGTCCAGCTCTCCCAGGGACCAGGGAGCCCACCCTGACCCCTAAACCCCCCCCCCAGACATGACCTTCATCCACGAGGGCAATCGCACCCTGGCCGAGAACCTCATCAACTTCGAGAAGATGGTGAGTGGGGGGTGGGTGGCTTCCCTGGAGACCCCTCCCCAAGGGCCCTGCTGTGCCCCCATCCCCCGGGATGCAGAGCTGTGCCACTGGGGCAGCCCCCCAGCAGCCGGGGGGGGGGGTCCCGGGGTGGTCACAGCCATGGGCAGGGACAGTTTTTGGGGATCCAAATGTGGCCAAGGTGGCAGCAGGGGTGACCCCTGTGCCTCACCCACAGCACATGATGGCCAAGACCGTGCGAGTCCTGCAGCGCTGCCGGGGCCACGCACACGGTGAGTGTTCCCTGGAGCTGGGGAGGGGGCTGGGAACGACCCTGGGGCCGGGGCTGAGCCTCCTCCTCCTCCTCTCTGTCCCCACCCAGCTCCGCTGTCCCCGCTGAGGAACCGCTCCCCGCACCGGCCCGAGGACGCCAAGGCCGTCAGGATCTCCACGTGTACGTCTGGAGTTCTTCCATCTGACCCCTGCCCCGGCCCTGTGCGACCCCCAACCCTCTGCGGGGGTCCCTGAGCTGCGGGAGAGGGGATGGAGATGGAGACGTCAGTGGAGGGAGATCTGTGAGCCGATCCAGGGGTGGTTTGGAGGTGACGGAGGGTGGCTCAGGGATGATCCTGCAGGGATTGGGAGGGTCACCAGGATCATCCCTCCCCGCAGGCTCGGAGCAGTCCCTGAGCGTGAGGAACCCCGTCTCCACCTGGGCTTACCTGCAGCACCTGAGGGCCATCGACAGCCAGAAGGAGCTGCTGCGGCTCTCCCGGGACCTGGAGCCCTGAGGGTGGCGGGGCTGGAGTGGGGATGGGGGTCTGGAGCGGTGATTTGGGGCCCGGAGCGGTGATTTGGGGCCGGAGCTGTGATGGGGGCCCGGCTGCCGGCGGCAGGGCAGCCCCAGGCTCTGCTCCCGGTGGCCCCGGGCTGTGCTGGAGCCGGCCCCGAGCTCGGCCGTGCAGCGAGTCCGGCCCCGTGGGGCAGCCGGGGCCCCGGAGAGCTCCGGGCAGAGCAATAGAAGTATTTTTGTACTCATGGCTGTGCTCGCCGTTCTTCCCCGAGCCCGGGGTCACTCCCTGCACCCACCTGGGGGGGAAAAAGGAGTCACGGGACAGCCCCGGAGCCGCCCCAGCAGAGGTGACAGGTCAGGAAATGACTGAGGGGTGAGGGAGAAGCCAAACCCGGCCCTTATTACACCAAACGCCGCTCCCGTGCCAGCTGACACCGCCTGGGGCACAGCAGGGATCGCTCCCTGCTCCGGGAGGGATCCTGGGCATCGCCCCGACTCCTCAAGGAGCTGTTTGGGGTCGGTTCTCAGCTGCCCAGGTGTGGGGCACGGGGGGTGATCCCCTTCTCGGGGTGGGCGCCCTGTCCTGACCCTGCAACTGCTCCCAAAGCATCGGGGCCGTGTCCTGGGAGAGCCCAGGGCTGGTTCTGGGAGCCTCCGGATGCTGAAATTGCCTGGAATTGAACCAGGCCAAGCCAGAGGGACCTGGACCACCAGGAGCAGCCAGTACTGGCCACTCCCGGGCTGGTGAGGGTGGGGAGAAGGGTCTGGAGCAAATCCTGTGGGCTTTGGGCAAGGTTTGGGATGCAGCTTCCTGGGAAAACACTCCAGGGAGTGAGGAGGAGGAGGAGGAGGAGGAGGAGGAGGAGGAGGAGGAGGAGGAGGAGGAGGAGGAGGAGGAGGCCCGAGGGGGACCCTCAGCGCTGCTGCTCCTCCGTTATTCCCCTGGAATGAGAAAAAGGTCGATGCCTTTGGGCAGCCCGGCTCCCGGTGGGTGAGATTTGGGATCAGCCCGTGCCAGGGGCCAGTTCTGGGAAGAGCCAGGGGCGTTTTTGTGGGAGAGTTGGACTTTCCCAGCACCCTCCAGGAGCAGAGCAGGCCGGGCACTGGGCCAGCACCAGTCTGGTCACTCCAGGCCTTTGTGGGGACTGGTCAGCAGCAGGACAGGCTCCGGGACTGGGAAAATCTCCCATCGGGATTGACTGGGCTGAGCCTGGGTAGGAACGGGGCTTTGACCCCCCAGGCCTGGGCTGAATCCCCCAGGGTCGTGGAGGATCCCTGGAGCAGCTCTGAGCTCATCCCGGCTGTGGGACCATGCTAGGATAACCCCAAAACCTCACACCGGGGCTGTGACCCCCCCCCCCAGGCCTGGGCTGAGCCCCCCAGGGTCGTGGAGGATCCCTGGAGCAGCTCTGGGCTCATCCCGGCTGTGGGACCACCCTGGGATAACCCCAAAACCTCACACCGGGACTGGGGTGGCGTTTTGGGTTTTCCTGGTGCTGCTGGAGGCTCCAACGAGGCCGATCCGTTCCGGGGGGGGGGTCACGGCCTCCAGAGCTGAATTAGGAGAGCTCATGACCCCCAACTCATGCTGCTCCCAGTTCACACCAGTTGCCCGGAGCACGAGGCCCAGTGAGGGAGCCCCCGGTCCCCATTTCAGCCCCCCTTGAACCTGGGGGGCTGCGGGTGGGCAAAGCCCCCTCCCCGGGACCCTCCCCCCGCAGCCTCGGCCGCCCCCGGGGGTCAGGCACGGGAGCTGTGGAGCAACCCCGGGATTCTGGATTTACCAGCCCTCCTCCCACTGCGGGCAGCCTGTAATTAACCGTGCGCTTAATGAGTTTTGGGGAAGTTTGGGTGCAGCCCGCCCGTGGAGCCCTCGATGCCATCACGCCCCTCCCTCCTCTTCCTCCCCCCGTGCTCCCGCGGGACCCACAAATAGCAGGGAGCGCCGGGGAGCTGCGGCATTCCCAACCCGCTCTTGGGACGCCCATCCCGCCTCCCGAGGGACCATGGAGACCTGGATCCTCCTGTTCGGGGCAGGAATTGCCCTGGGCTTCGTGTCCGGCCGTGAGTAACCAGTGGGGCCGGGCCTCGGGGGCTCCGGGGCTGCGGAATCCCAGGGGGTTTGCTGGGAGCTCTGCCCTAAACCAGGGGCTGGCTCCTACTGGGATAACTGGGACCTGCTGGGGACGGGTCCAGCCGGGCTCCAGGGGGGAAGAGGAGGGGGATTTTCCATGCTGGGTGGATGATCCAGCTTCCCTGGTCTCCAGCCTGGCCCACCGGTTGGTTCCTGGTGTGTTTGGCCCCGCTTTGGTCCTGCAAAGCACAAGGAACCCTCCTCTGGCTCCTCCTTTCCATTTACCCACGGAAAAACACCACGGGATATTTTCCAATCCCAATCCCGTATCCGCTTTTCCCCTGCGGCCACTGCGGCTGTTCAGGTGGAAAACGCAACAGGGACAGGGCTCTTCACCCTTCCCCAGCCCGGGGTGCCCAGGAGAGGCTCGGGGGAGCCGAGGGAGAGGAGCTCGGGCTTTAAGGAGGAGCTCGGGGCCGCCGGGATTTGGCTCCCGGGATCCCACGGGGATGAGGAGGTGCCGGCGCTGCCGAGTTCTTGCACAAAGCGTGAACTGTGATCCACTGGTGAGGACGGGATTTCATCACCCCCCGACGCTGCCAGGAGCCCGTATCTGATGTCCCGGGAGCGGATGAGTCCCTTTGGGATGAAAGATGAGGAGTTTTGCAAGGTCAGAGCACAGGAGAAGCTCCAAACCAGCGTCGGGCTGGGAGCAGGAGTTTCCCAAGGGCTCCGTGCGAGTCCCGAGGTTTTCCAGGAGGAAAACCCGGGGTGAAGGTGGCTGGGAAGCTCGGCTGGCTCGTGGTCAGTCCTGGAACCACTTCACTTCTCCTCGTGTGGGCAGTGGAAGATTTTCCCTGATTATCCCACAGACAGGAGTCACGTGTGGGTCTGGAGACCAGGAACTGAGGATTTGGGAAGCTCAGTTTGTCCACAGCTCTGTTCTGGGTTAATTTGTCTTTCAAATGGTGCCTTTTGGAGGCCGGCTTGGGTTTTGATCCGTGTTTTCCTGGAGGAACGAGGTCCTGAGTCAGGGCAGGGGCTCGGGAACGCGGCTCCGGCTGAGCTCTGACTCATCCCAGTGCCCGAAACCAAACTGGGAGCACTGGGAGAGCTCCGTCAGCTCCCCGCTGCTGGGAGGATGGAGCTGGGCAGGGAACAACCCCCCCTCTCCTCGGCCAGAACGCCTTTTTGGCAGAAGTGAAAATGAGTTTGGGAGCGGAGGGAGGGGGTCTGGTCCCTGAGAAAGAGAAATATTTGTGTGATTTCTGCAGTCAGAGAAAACCTTTGGGCAGGACCAGCCAAAAAATCTCCTCGGGCTGCAGCAGTCAAATACCCCCGGGGTGGCTGAGTGAGGATGTGCTGCCTCCTCCTGTCCCGACCACCATCCCTGTGGCATTTCCAGCTCTCCCCGCAGCCCCAAAAATCTCCCCAGAACCCCAACATCCTCTCGGATCACCCCATCAGGGGCAGCCGAGGGCCCTGCGGCGATTTAGGGCGGATTTAGGGATTTTAGATGGTGTCTGGGTGAGGAAGAGGAGCCGTCCCCCTGCCCTGAGACCCCCTCTGCCGCGCCGTGGGAATCAGGATTTGGGATTTGGGGTTTAGGATGATGCTGAGCCCGGCCCTCCGAGGGCTCCGCGGCGCTCCCGGCCCCGCTGAATCAGCGCAGCGCGGGGTCGGGGCCGTGCCGTGCCGTGCCGTGCCGTGCCGTGACAACGCTCGGGCCGCCGTGACAGCCCCGGGCCGCACGGGACCGGCACCGGGACCGGCTCGGCGGTGACGGGGGTGTGTGGGCAGCTCCTGCCTTGCACAATCCCGCCGGGATTGCTGCTGGAAAAGGAGCCTGGGTGAGTGATGCAGGGTGATTTATCCCAGCGCCGATCTGGGATGTGGCTGGGAATGGGATGGGGAGGGGGGGGGTTTGGTTGCTGGGTTTGGACTGGGCAGACTGGGGGGGTCTGGGCACCTCCAGCATCGCTGAGCACACGATTCATGGGATGTTCCTTCCCTGGGAGTTGTCCCAGTTCTTCCCGTGGACTCCGGGAGAATCTCGAGAGCCCCTGTGCTAAACCCCTCCTGTCTCAAGGGGATTTGCAGGGAATGGGAAGCCAAGAGGGAAAACTAAGCCGAGGACACCTCCAGGAGCTGGGGGAGGAACCGGGGGGACCAAGGCGTCCCTGAGCACCTGCAGGGCCCGGGTGACATCACAAATAATTACACAAATTTTAAAAAAATGCACAAATAATTGGGGCCAAGTGACGAAAGGGAGCAAACACCGCGGGTGCCGAGGGAAGGCGGCGGTGCCGGGGAGTTTGATGTCGCCCTCACGGCCTGGATGTCACTGTCATCACTTGGATGTCGCTGTCATCGCCTGGATGTCCCGGGACAGGTTGTGCCGCATCGGGGTTTGCCCCGGGGCCACGTTTCACCCTCCGGAGCCCAAAGTTGGGCAACCCCGCGGTGCCTCAGATGCCGGGAGATTGCGGCTCCGCCTGGGAAAGCAACGCCCTCTCCTCCAGGGATCCCTTTGCCGGCTGGGACGCGGCTGCTGGCACGGCCTGGGCCAGGGCCACCCTGCCGGGCCAGGGCCACCCTGCCGGGCCAGGGCCACCCTGCCGGGCCAGGGCCACCCTCCTCCTGAGGTGGCTTTTTGGCTCCTTCTGTCCCGTTCCTCCCTTCAGGAGCTGACAAGAAGCAGGGAGCTCTTTCCTCAGGGATTCCCAGGACAATCCCAACCCCTTGGTGACCTCCAGGTCCCTCTTTGCTCCATGACGAGTGTCCCTTGTCCCTTTGAGTGTCCCTTGGCCCTGAGTGCCCCTTGCCCCTCTGAGTGTCCCTTGGTCCCTCTGAGTGTCCCTTGCCCCTCTGAGTGTCCCTTGCCCCTCTGAGTGTCCCTTGTCCCTGAGTGTCCCTTGGTCCTCTGAGTGTCCCTTGGTCCCTCTGAGTGTCCCTTGCCCCTCTGAGTGTCCTTTGGTCCCTCTGAGTGTCCCTTGTCCCTCTGAGTGTCCCTTGTCCCCTTCCAAGCGTCATCGCTGCTATTTTTAGCTTTGCTTTGCTGCCCTGCGTCACTCAGCAGGTGCTCGGCAACTCATCTGTTATAAACCAGCTCGGGAAAGGAGTTTTCCCAGTTTTCCCAGTTTTCCCAGCAGGAGGAAGGACGGCCAGGACGCAAAGGAGGGTGCCTGGAATGCGGCAGCTCCTCCGGCGGGGCCCGGGGCGCTCGGGCTCATCCCGGGATCCCGGGGGGTGAATCACAGGGAGCAATTCCGGGGGGGGCACCCACGAGGTGTCACCCCGAGCTGGTGACACCCACAGTGACAAAAATCTCCGGGGGCTCCGGGAGAACCCCGGGGGTGTCCCGGGAGGGGTCGGAGGGAGGGATGAGGATGCTCCAGGTGAGGGGGTGGCCGCACTCAGCCCCTTCCTGAGGGCCACCCCCATCTTTGTGCCCCCCAAAGATCTGTACACGGCCCCCGATTCCTGCGAGGGGCGATGTGGGGAGCCCCTGAGCGAGGAGGACGAGTGTCACTGTGACCCCGAGTGCCAGAGACGCCACAACTGCTGCGAGGACTACGAGAGGCACTGCGGGCCCGGTGAGCACCTGGGGACGGAGATTTGGGGATTTGGGGTGTCCTTTCCCCTTGCTCAGGGTGCCAGGGGTTGGTCCCGAGCTTCTGCAGGCTCCAGGGCGGTCCCCAGGGTGTCCCCATCCCCCTGAGCTCCTTTTCCTCTCGGTTCCGCAGGTGAGGAAGGAGCCGAGGATGGAGCTCGAGCCCGCGGTGAGTGAGGAGGGGTAAAACCTCCCTCAAGTGCCTCCATCCTGATCCTCGGGGTGTCACAGCAGCGCTGTTCCCTCCCTGGAGCCAGGGGATGCGGGCACAGGGAGCTGGGGGCAGGAATCGGCGGGGTTTTGCATCCCCCTCCCACCTAAAATGCGGGAAACGGGGAGGGGAAGGATCCCAGGGGATGTGGGAGATGGGAATCGATGCTTCCCATGGCCCCACGGCCGCCCCCGGCCCCCAGGGCTTGGGGTCAGTGAGGGTCGGGACCCCCCCTGCACCCCCTTAAGGCTCCACGTCCTGGGATCCCTCATATCCCGACAGGGGCATCCTCACTTTTCCGTGGATCCTGCTGGATCCCCCACAATTTTCCATGGATCCCCCACACTTTTCTGTGGATCCCCCACACTTTTCCCTGGATCTCCCACAATTTTCCATGGATCCCACACACTTTTCCATGGATCCCCCACACTTTTCCGTGGATCTGTGGATCCCACAGGGTTCTTTTCCATGGATCCTGTGGGTCCCACACTTTTCTGTGGATCCCCCACACTTTTCCGTGGATCCTGCTGGATCCCCCACACTTTTCCATGGATCCCACACACTTTTCGGTGGATCCTGCTGGATCCCACCCTCACTTTTCCATGGATCCTGCTGGATCCCCCACACTTTTCCATGGATCCTTTTCTGGGTGCCCCACACTTTTCCTTGGATCCTGCTGGATTCCCCACGGGTCCTCACTTTTCCATGGATCCTGTGGGTCCCCCACGTTTTCCATGGATCCTGTGGTCCCCCACTTTTCCATGGACCCCGGCGCTGTGCCCAGCCCCTGCCTGTTCCCCCACAGACGGATTCTCCAGCAGCCGCGATTCCATCACGGAGCAGGAGCTGCTGGAGCTCTCGGAGCAGCTTTATGGGGTGGATCACAACAAAGCCCGGCCCAGCGACATCGCCCTCAACCCCCAGCACCGCGCTGGCCCCGACGAGACCGGGGACAAACGGGACCGGTCCCCGCAGCCGTGAGTGGCCCCGGGGGAGGCACAGGGAGCCAGGGCTGGGCTGGCTGCGGAAAGCAGCTGCGAATCCCCGGCCCCGCTCTCCCCCAGGCTCTACAAATACGTGAACGAGGAGCTCTTCTCCAAGCCCACTTACGCCAGCTTCATTAAGCTGCTGGATAATTACCAGAGGGCCACGGGCAGGGAGGAGGAGGTGACGGCCGAGGAGCTGCGGGAGCAGGACCGTTTCCTGGAGGAGGTGATGAAAACGGAGCTCATGAAGAAACTCTTCGCTTTCCTGCAGGGAAAAAGTGAGTCTGGAGCAGGGCAGGGACAGGGAATGGGGGAATCCCAAAGGGAATTGAGAATTCCCGAGGGACAGGAGTGGGGAAGGGATGGGGAACCCCAGCTCTGCCTCTCCCGGTGCTCCCACGTTTCCCTGCAGATCGCTACGGCTCCGAGCAGGAATTCGTGCAGGATTTGAAGGAGATGTGGTTCGGCCTCTACTCCCGAGGGGATGGAGAACAGGATTCCAGCGGCTTCGAGCACGTGTTCTCAGGTACAGCCCTCCCCGGGGCCGGGCCGTGAGCGGCGCCGGGCCGGGGGCTCATCCCGGGATCCCGTCTGTGTTTAGGGGAGGTGAAAAAGGGAAAAGTGTCTGGATTTCACAACTGGATCCGCTTCTACCTCCTGGAAAAGCAGGGGGTTGTCAACTACTTCAGCCACAACTTCAACGGGCCGGTGAGAGCTCCTCGGGGGGTCCGGGGCACCCCAAATCCCATCCCACTGGGATGACCCCACAGCGTCAGGGATGCTCCAGCCCTGCCCCATCCCTGCTGTTCCCCCGCCTGTCCCGGGGTGGGAAGGGCCAGGACAGACAATGCCAGGGGCAAGAGGGGCTCCCAAGCCATGAGGGAGAGATTTGAGGCCGGGGGGGCTCTGCCGGGACCCCTCAGCCCGGCTGGGAGCTGCTCTGGATCCTCCCTGGAGGGGCTGTGAGGATTCCTGGATGGGCTGAGTGAGGATTCCTGGGTGGGCTGGGTGAGGATTCCTGGATGGGCTGGGTGAGGAATCCTGAGTGGGCTGCGTGTGGATTCCTGGATGGGTTGTGAGGATTCCGGGGTGGGCTGGGTGAGGATTCCGGGGTGGGCTGGGTGAGGATTCCTGGATGGGCTGTGAGGATTTTTGGGTGGGCTGGGTGAGGATCCCTGGGTGGGCTGGGTGAGGATTCCTGGGTGGGCTGGGTGAGGATTCCTGGATGGGCTGGGTGAGGATTCCCGGGTGGGCTGGGTGAGGATTCCGGGGTGGCCTGGGTGAGGATTTTTTGGTGGGATGGGTGAGGATTTTTGGGTGGGCTGGGTGAGGATTCCCGGGTGGGCTGGGTGAAGATTCCTGGATGGGCTGGGTGAGGATTCCGGGGTGGGCTGGGTGAGGATTTTTGGGTGGGCTGGGTGAGGATTCCCGGGGTGGGCTGGGTGTGGATTCGAGGGTGGGCTGGGTGTAGATTCCCAGCCCTGCTGCCCCCAGAGCCGAGCAGGGCCGGGGCTGTGACCCCAAATCCCCCTCCCTCCCTCCCTCCCCAGTGGGACACGTACCCCGACGTGCTGGGGCTCCAGTTCAGCTGGGACGGCTTCTACAAAGAGGTGGGCTCGGCCTTCATCGGCTGCAGCCCCGAATTCGAGTTCGGCCTCTACTCCCTCTGCTTCCTGGCTCGGCCCGGGCGGGCGTGAGTACTGACCCCGTGTCCGTGTGTCCGTCCTGAGCCCGGCCCCGGGGCCAGAGAGGCCTCCCTGAGCCCCATCAGAGCTGGGGCTGGCCCTGAGTTTGGGGTGTCAGGGGTGGGGAGGGATGGGATGGGATGGGATGGGATGGGATGGGATGGGATGGGATGGGATGGGATGGGATGGGATGGGATGGGATGGGATGGGATCCATGGGATGGGATGGGATTGGATGGGGTGGGATCAATGGGATGGGATGGGGATGGGATGGGGATGGAACAGCATCATTTCAGGACACCAGGAGCATCCTGGAGATGTGACTGTGGGGTGAGGAGCCCAGGGCTGGACCACGGCGAGTGTGGGGACACCGAGAGCCCCTGAGGGCCCCTGAGAGCCACCCCTGAGGGGCTCGGGGTTGGATCGGGGCGGTCACAGGAGGGGTCCCCACAGATGCCCCCTGAGCCTGGGCGGGCACCGCCTCAGCGTCCAGACCTACCCCTGGACCAAGTCCACCTACGGCAGCGGCAGGAGCTTCATCGCCACCGCCTACGTGATGTCACCCTGAGGAGGAGGAGGGGGACGGCTGTGGGGCGAGCACCGCCCGCTCTGGGGCCGCCCCCGCGCTGCTCGGGGCCGCTCCGGCCGCTGGACCCGGGGCGGGGGCCCGGAGGGGTCCCGGGAGGGGCGGCGGGGGTCGAGTCCTGCGGGGAAGGGGACGAGGGGACACCCCCAGCCCCCACCGAGTGTCTCGGGCCCGGTCTCGGCAGAAGAGCGGCGGGAAGGGAAGGATTTGGCAAGGAAAGGAGGATCCTGAGAGGAATAAACACTGCCCTGGCTGCAGGAGCGTTGGGTTCTGGGGGCTTCTCCCCTTTATCCCCCCCTCCCCGCACCCCATTTCTCCCTCCGTTTGTCCCCTCACCCCCTCTCTGAGCCCCCCCGAGGCTTCGTCCCCCCCCGGACACCGCCGTTCTCCGGGGATTTGTCCCCCTGGAGCCTCTCCCCGGGGCCCCTTCCCGGGAATTCGGCTCTGCCCCGGGTGCCCCCCCCCAGCCCTGCCCAGCTGAGCTCTCCCCGGGGTCCGCAGCTCCCCAGAGACCCCCAAACCCCCCCCCTCCAACCCGAGCTGGGGCTGCTCAGGGCTCCAGGTGCTCCAGCACCGCCCTCAGGGGGACAAAGCAGAGCCCCGAGGGGCAGCGGGACCCCCACGCCCGCACCCCCGGGACCCCCCACCCCTTTTCCCGATGACGCCGCACGCTCGGGACAAGACCCCCCACTCTCCCCGAGGCACCGGGACCCCACAGGCGGATTTGGGGGGGTCCCGGGGAGCCACCAGCTCCCCCCCAAGGTGCCTCCTCCTCCTGCAGCTCCGGGCCGGCGGTCGGAGGGTCCCAGGGCGGCGGGGTCGGGAGGGAACCGGGAGGGAACCGGGAGGGAACGGGGAGCTCGGAGCTGCCCTGACAGATGGTCCGGCTGCAGCAGCTCCTGGGCAGGGCTGGGAGTCCCCGCACCATCTGCCAGGGGTCACGGGTGACCCCCAAACCCCGCCGCGGGGGGAGCTGGGGGGGTGTGGGGGGATGCCAGAGCTTGATTTATAGAAATGCGCTGAGAAATCGGGGAGAGGGAGGGGTTTTGGGTGGGGGGAGCCGGGGATGGGTGCGGGTTGTGTCCCCCCCGAGCAGGGGTGTCACTGGGGGGGGGTGATTTGGGGCCATTTGGGGGATCCAGAGCTGCGGGGGTCTGCGGGGAGCTTTTGGGGGGGTCCCAGGGCTGCCAAGGAGGCAGAAATGACCCCAATAATGAGCCCCAAGCTCGGCCCCGTCCCCTGGGACAGCCTGGGTGGGGGGCGAGGGTCTTGTCCTGCTTTTGGGAACCCTTTTGGGGTCTCAGGGCTGCCAAGGAGGCAGAAATGACCCCAATAATGAGCCCCAAGCTCAGCCCCGTCCCTTGGGACAGCCTGGGTGGGCAGTGAGGGTCTTGTCCTGTGGTTGGGAACCCTTTTGGGGTCTCAGGGATGCCAAAGAGGCAGAAATGACCCCAATAATGAGCCCCAAACTCCGCCCCGTCCCCTGGGACAGCCTGGGTGGGCAGTGAGGGTCTTGTCCTGCGTTTAGGAACCTTTTTGGGGTCTCAGGGGATGCCAGGGAGGCAGAAATAACCCCAATAATGAGCCCCAAGCTCTGCCCCGTCCCTTGGGACAGCCTGGGTGGGGGGCGAGGGTCTTGTCCTGCTTTTGGGAACCCTTTTGGGGTCTCAGGGGATGGCAGGGAGGCAGAAATGACCCCAATAATGAGCCCTAAACTCGGCCCCGTCCCTTGGGACAGCCTGGGTGGGCAGTGAGGGTCTTGTCCTGCGTTTAGGAACCTTTTTGGGGTCTCAGGGATGACAGGAAGGCAGAAATGACCCCAATAATGAGCCCCAAGCTCGGCCCCGTCCCCTGTTCTTTTAAGGGCACGGGGCAGGGCAGAGCTGCGGGATGAGGATGCTCCAGGAGCCTCCAGCCCGGCCGGGAGCTCTCGGCAGCAGCGGGTGGTTCCTGCCCCTTCTGGCACCGCACCCGGCTCCTCCTCCCTGCCATCGCTGCCAGCGGCTCCGGCAGCCTCCTGGATGCCAAATCTCACCCTCGTTGATGCCAAACATTCCCGGTACCCCCCCAAAGGTTCACGCAGAGCCCCGGCCTCGCGTCCTCGGGGAAGGGGCGGTGGGAAATTCCTCTTCCCACCCCCATTCCTGGGGAGAACGGAGGCAAAACCTGGCAGGGGAGGGTCCTGGGGGGTTGCCGAGGGGGGTGGGTGCGGCGCTGGGCACCGGGGGCAGGGGTTTGGAGGTGCTCAGGGGCTACTGGGGAGCTGCTCCGCTTTTGTGAGCACCCAAAAGGGACCCCTCTGGCTGCCCCCGGGCCTGGGGAGAGCAGGGGGGGCCACGCTGGGCGTTTTTCCAGGTCCCTGCTGGTTTGAGGCCCCCCCCCTGCCCTCACCGAGCCCCGTGTGAGGCATCCAAGAGCGGGTGGAACAGCAAAATGCCCCCCCAAAACCCCTGCCCGGAGCTCGCAGAAGCTCCTCAACCTCCTCCCCTCACCCCCAGGACCCCCGGGAGCCCCCCCAGGACCCCCACATCCCCCCCCACCTCCCCTCTCAGGGGTCCCGCTGCCGATTTGGGACCGAGGGGGCAGCGCTGGGGGGGGAACCCGGGGCCTCGCCCCTCGCGTTGGGGAGGGGGGTGATAAAAAACGAGACAGAGCGAGCGGGGAGGAAAGGGCAGGGCAGGAGAGGAGGGGCAGGTGTCAGCAAGCTGCCTCCAGCCATCTGTTGCCAGCTCGGGGTCTCCGGGGCCCCCCCCAGCTCCGAGCTGCCTCTCGGGGGGGACCCTGCGAGGCCGCGGCCCCCACCTGAGGCAGCCGGGGATGCTCCGAGGGGGGAGCGCGAGGCTCCGGGGCTGCCCAGGTGTCTCTGGCACAGCTGAGCTCGAGGGGACGCTCGGGGGATTTTGCCCCCCGTTTTCAGGTGGGGGGGAATAGCGGGGTATCCCCTGGGATCCCCTCAAAGGGCACACGGGGTGGTTTTTCCCCATTTTTCCCGTTTTCCCCGTTTTCCTGTGTTTTCTTGGTGTTTTTCCCCATTTTTCCCGTGTTTTCTTAGGGTATATTCCCCGTTTTCCCGTGTTTTCTTGGGGATTTTTCCCCGTTTTCCCCGTGCTTTCTTAGGGCTTTTTCCCCGTTTTCCCCGTGTTTTCTTGGGTTTTTCCCCTTTTTCCCCGTGCTTTCTTGGGATTTTCCCCCTTTCTCCCCGTGCTTTCTTGGGGTTTTTTCCCCTTGCTTTCTTGGGGTTTTTTCCCCCGTTTTTCCCTTGTTTTTATGTGGTTTTTTTCCCGTTTTTCCCCTTCTTTCCCCCTTTTTCCCCCGCTCTCTGCTGAGCACGGGGAGCTGGGAGAGAAGGAGGAAGGAGCGGCTTCCTCTGGAATCCCGGGATCGTTCCCCTTCCCGGGGCCAGGGGAGATCCCGGAGAGATCCCAGAGAAACAGGAGAGACTCCCCCGATATTTTTAGGACTGGGTGCGGAATATTCGGGCTCCGGGGTGAAAAAACCTCTCTGTCACCCTCCCCTCCCTGCCCCAGCTGCTCCTCGGGGTCCCTCCTCGTTTTCCCCCCTTGGAAACAGCTCCCTGAGCGATCCCTGCGCGATTTCTCCCGGGCAGCGTTTCCCCAGCATCCAGCGAGGATGAGGAGGGTTCAGCCTCCAGCTGAGCCCCCGCCGGGCAAAACCCGAGGTTTTAAACTCTAATCCGAGCGGCCCTGGGGACCGGGAAGCGGCGCGGAGCCTCCCTAATCCCTCCGGTAACCGATCCGGCCGTAACTGCCCCGATGGAGCTCCGGCCGCATCTGCTCCGGCAGCGCCCGGCTCCGCCTCGGCCTAAGAGGATGAGGATGCGGAGAGAGGGATTTGTTAAACCATTTATGCTCCTCACCCGCCGAGGGACGGGATCTCCTCTGGATCCAGCCTCGGAGCCTATCCCGAAAAATCTTGGGGTGGGGGGATGAGGTCGCCGCTCTTTTGGGGTCTCAGGGATGCCAAAGAGGCAGAAATAACCCAAATAATGACCCCAAACTCTGCCCCATCCCCTGGGACAGCCTGGGTGGGGAGTGAGGGTCTTGTCCTGCTTTTGGGAACCCTTTTGGGGTCTCAGGAATGCCAAGGAGGCAGAAATGACCCCAATAATGACCCAAACTCTGTCCCGTCCCCCTGGGACCGCCTGGGTGGGGAGCGAGGGTCTTGTCCTGCGTTTGGGAACCCTCGAGGGGTCTCAGGGATGCCAGGGAGGCAGAAATGACCCCAATAATGACCCCAAACTCTGCCCCATCCCCTGGGACAGCCTGGGTGGGCAGCGAGGGTCTTGTCCTGCGTTTGGGAACCCTCGAGGGGTCTCAGGGATGCCAGGGAGGCAGAAATAACCCAAATAATGAGCCCCAAACTCTGCCCCATCCCCTGGGACAGCCTGGGTGGGCAGTGAGGGTCTTGTCCTGCTTTTGGAAACCCTTTTGGGGTCTCAGGACCCTCGGCCCCAGCCCTGGGCACCAAATTAAGGGAGGAACGACCCCAAAACACCCAACCCTGATGTGCGGGGGGGGGGGGGTCCGTGATCCGGGAGGGACCCCCAGGAGCATCCCCCAGCCCCAGGGAGGGGTCGGGCCCCGCCACGACCCGGGTAGGACCCGGCCAGGGTTTTGGGATAGCAAATCCTCCTTGAACAGGGATTTATCCCGGGGGTGGAAGGGGTGGGGAAGAGCAGAGCAGAGCAGAGCCCCCCCCGAGACCCCCGGAGCATCGCTGGCAGCTGGGCCGGGGGTCTCCCCCCGGAGCAGGGGTTAATGAGGGAGCGGCGGCCGTTGGGCCCAGATGGACCCGGGGATGGGGAGGGGGCGGCTCCTGCCGGGGTCCTGCTCGCGTTTTGGGGCGGGGGGGAGGCAGAGACCCCTCCTTGAGCTGCCCGGAGCCCCCCGAGGGGCAGGGGGAGGGCGCTGATCCCGCGGTTTGGAGCTGCTCCTGCACTCCTCCCATTCCAGGGGTTGTTCCTAGGATGGAACAACCTCGAAACCAGACCCCTGGGGGGGGGTCGCAGCACCCCAAATTTCATCCTCCGGCACATCCAGCACCCCAAAATTTGCCCCTCAAGGGTTCTGACATCCCACAGGGCATCCTCCGAGGGGTCCCATCACCCCAAATTTCATCCTCTGGCTCATCCAGCACCCCAAATTTCTCCCCTCAAGGTCTTTGACACCCCACAGCGCATCCTCCGACGGGTCCCAACACCCCAGAACTTGTCCCCAAGGGGTCCCAACACCCCAAATTTCATCCTCCCGCGGATCCAGCACCCCGAACTTTGCACCCCACGGGCTCTGACATCCCACAGGGCATCCTCCGAGGGGTCCCAACATCCCAAATTTCATCCTCCCGCGGATCCAGCACCCCAAACTTCGCCCCTCAAAGGCTCTGACACCCCACAGCGCATCCTCTGAGGGGTCCCAGCACCCCAAAACTTGTCCCCGGGGGGGCTCGACACCCTAAATTTCATCCTCCCTCGGATCCAGCACCCCAAAATTTGCCCCTCAAGGGCTCTGACACCCCACAGCGCATCCTCTGAGGGGTCCCAACACCCCAAATTTCATCCTCTGGCGCATCCAGCACCCCAAAATTTGCCCCTCAAGGGCTCTGACACCCCACAGCGCATCCTCTGAGAGGTCCCACACCCCCGGCACGAGGTGGGCACCGCACCCACCCCGGCCCTGGCACCCCGGGGGCACATCCCAGTCCCGGGGACTCTTCCCGGTGGATCCAAGGATGCCGAGGCGGTGCCGCCGCCGCCGCTGGCCCGCAGCTGGCCCGGGGCCGTTGGGGACCCAAGCCGGGGTCACGTCGGTTGCCCCCGCGCTGCCTCTCGTGGCCCGGAGCCCTCGGGGCCCCCCCCTGGCACCCTCGTGCCGCCGCCTTCGGGGACGCCGAGCGAGCCAAGAGCAGCCAACTGTTCCCCGGCGGGCGCAGCCCCCGCTAATCCAATCCATCAGGGGGGTAATGAGCTATGAAAGTGTGGATTCAATTAAGGGGGATTGCGGCGGGAGGCAGCGCCCGGCGGCAGACGGCGAAAGGAGCCCGGGTCCCCTCTGAAAGGCTCCATCTGTGCCGCCGGGGCCCCTTTGTGCTCCCTGAAAGCGCCGCCGAGCCACAAAAGCCGCCGCGTCCCCGCCGGGAGAGGCTCCGGTGATTCCCGGGGCTGGAGGGGGGGGGAAAAAAGGGGGAAACTGAGGCACGGGAGAGGAATTGGTGGAGGGTTTGGGGTGGGGGGAAATGGAGGAGCGGGGTCTCGGTGCTGGTTTTGCTTCACGGATTCGTTTTGATCGATGGGGTTTGTGCAGGGATTCCGTGGGGATCGTCGAGGCTGGGGATGCTCGGATTTGGGAATTCTGGAATGGTTTGGGCTGGGAGGGACCTTAAAGAACATCCATGGGCAGGGTCACAGGGTCACCTCTCGTTGTCCCAGGCTGCTCCAAGCCACGTCCAACCCGGCCTCGGGCACTTCCAGGGATCCAGGGGCAGCCTCAGCTCCTCTGGGCACCCTGTGCCAGGGCCTCGCTGCTCTCACAGCCAGGAATTTTTCCCCAGTATCCCATCTGAATCTCCTCTCTGCCAGCCTGAGCTCCCCCCGACTCATTTGGGCTGGAAACACCCCCCGAGGCCTCTTCATCCGAGAGGCTCCCGCCTGATTACAACTTGGGAGGGATTGGCCCGGGGACGAGTTTAAAGATGGGATTATTCCTGTACAAATTCTGATTAAACCGTCCCCAAACCCTCCTGCAACATCGTTAAGCCGAGCTCTAATCTCGCCCGAGCAGAGACTTCGTCAATAACTCCAAATCTCTGCGCTGTTGGTTTATCTGGTGGGGATTAAGCTGGGAGCTTCCTGAACTTGTATTAGAACAGGAAAACAAAAATAAATAAATAACCAAACC
This sequence comes from Monarcha castaneiventris obscurior, assembly GCA_026261815.1. Taxonomy (NCBI): domain Eukaryota; kingdom Metazoa; phylum Chordata; class Aves; order Passeriformes; family Monarchidae; genus Monarcha; species Monarcha castaneiventris. The sequence goes on from JAMPIT010000253.1 coordinate 501,935, forward strand.
CCGGGGTTTTGTGAGGGTTTGCTTTGGCAGCTGCCATCTCCCACATCCCAGCCAGGGAAGGGGCTGGATGGAATTCCTGGTGTCTCCCAGATGCCAGGGAAGGCTCCGGGGATCTCCCAGGGCTCCAGGGATCTCCCAGTGCTGCTGCTGGGATGGGGAGAAGAGCCCCGATCCCATTTGGGATCCCAATTCGTGTTCCCAGCCCTCGGTGACATCGCAGGAAACAATTCCCAGCCTGGCCGGGGTGGGTGAGGGAGGGCTCTGGGGTGGGTGGATGGAGGGAGGGAGGGAGGGAGGGAGGGATGGAAGATTCTGCAGGAATGGGACCCCCCCACCCCACCCAGGAGCCCCCAAACCCTCACAGCCACATCCGGGACCAACTCCTTGGGCTGAGGGAGAGAAGAAGCTGCTCCTGAGAGGCACCGAGGTGACAGCCACAGGGGTTTGCACCTGGGGCTCACGGCCTTGCACGACCCCGTTTAACCCCCAGTTCCCCTCCTGGCACATCCCGGTTCCCTGTGATGCCTTAGGTTTTAACTTTGATATTTTACAATTTCTGTACTGCTCAGAGTGGAACTCTGCAGTTCCTTGTAACCTGGAATTTCTGCTCTCTCGTGCTGGGCAGACACAACAAAGCCTCTCCAGGCTTTGCCTTCAAGGACAGCCAGGCTCTTCTAGGCCCAAAATGTGGAAACCAAAGCCTCTAAGGGGGGAGCAAGCTGAGGGGAATTCCATCATTAAACTGGGGCTTTAATTGGAGAATTAACCGTGGTGTGCAAATGAACCAAACCTATAAAGGTGTGAAGAACTCGTGACCTGGGGTCCATCTTGGGGTCCATTTTTTGGAGGCAGCCTCTGGCTCCCCCAGGGTGTGCCTTGAAGGCCTTCAAATAAACACCGACCTTTATTCCCTTCCTCTTGTCTGGTCTCTGTTTCTAGGTGGCTGCAGAAGGCATCAGGGCTCTCCCTTCCTGCTCATCCCCTCCTGGCACATCCCGGTTCCCTGGGGACACCAGCGGTGCCTCCACCTCGATCCTCCCGGGGCCGCTGCGGCTCCTCTCCCTCCTCCAACCAGCAGGAAAAGTTCCTTGCCAAAATCTGCCGTCCTCACGGGGGCGGGGGGGAGGAAAGACGATTAAGTCAAGACCCCACACACGGCCCGATATCCCGGCTTAGTGGGAAAATCCGCGTGGTTTCCCGAGCCGGGCACATTAGGGGCTCATGGCCGGCGGTGTTATCAGATTACAGACAAATATCAGAATTACAGCTCGGAAAGCCGAGCTTTTGGGGGACTTAGCAATTATCCAGCCCTGGGCACCCCCCACCCCGCCGGGGAAACCAGGGCGACCCCGAGCCGTGACCCCCGGGGCTGGGGGGGGGTCCCAGACTCGGGGGGGGAGGGGGACAGGGAGCCCCCTCCATGGGTTTTGCCCCCCACTGGAATTCCGAAGGTGGGATGAGAGGGGAAGCTGCTCCGGGAGCCTTTCCCAGCCCCCCGACCCCTCCTGCCCCGTGTCGCCCCACTTTTGGGACCCCTGGGAGGATGTGGGGGGGTTTTGGGGTGTTCTGGGACCCCCAGAGGGGAGGCGAGACCCTCCCCAGGGCCCCCCCAGCGAGTGCGCCCCTTCTCAGCTCCTCAGCAGTGCCAACACCCACCCCCTCCCCATCCTGGTGTCCTGCGGGGACACGGGGGGCACCCACACCCCCGGCTGCTGCGTGCCCCCTCCCCGCGGCAGCCGGGGGCCAGCTGTGCCCTCGGAGCGGCGACCTGGCACGGCTCCTGCCCTGCTGGCACGGGCTGCGGCTGCTGGAAGGGCGCTGGCCCGGCTGTCGGGCGCACACGCGCCCGGGGGAGCTGGCACCGAGCGGGGTTTGGCCACTGGCCAGCGGGAGAGGGGTCGGGGGGGCACCGGGGGCACAGCTGGACCCTCGGCCCCGGAGGGCAGCGGCCGCTGTCCTCAGCCCGGAGCTCCCGGGGCGTCGCTGGAGGGGTCCCGCTGATATCGTGGGGGTGCCAGGGGGGCGTGGGGGGTGCCCGGCACGGAGCTGTGGGTGCGTGTGGGCCCCAGAGGGGTGTCCCAGCCCCGTGTCCGTGCCCCAGCCCCGTGTCTGTGCCCAGCCCGGTGCCAGTGCCCCTCTGTGCCCAGCCCGGTGTTTGTGCCCATCCCGGTGTCTCTGCCCCTGCCCCGTGTCTGTGCCCTTCTGTGCCCCAGCCCGGTGTCTGTGCCCAGCTCGGTGTTTGTTTGTGCCCCAGTCTGGTGCCTGTGCCCAGCCCGGTGTCTGTGCCCGGTGTTTGTGCCCCAGCCCGGTGTCTGTGCCCCTCTGTGCCCCAGCCCGGTGCCTGTGCCCCAGCCCGGTGCCTGTGCCCAGCCCGGTGTCTGTGCCCGGTGTCTGTGCCCGGTGTTTGTGCCCCAGCCCGGTGCCTGTGCCCCAGCCCGGTGCCTGTGCCCGGTGTTTGTGCCCCAGCCCGGTGCCTGTGCCCGGTGTTTGTGCCCCTCTGTGCCCCAGCCCGGTGCCTGTGCCCAGCCTGGTGTCTGTGCCCGGTGTTTGTGCCCCAGCCCGGTGCCCGTGCCCAGCCTGGTGTCTGTGCCCCTCTGTGCCCCAGCCCGGTGTTTGTGCCCCAGCCCGGTGTCTGTGCCCGGTGTCTGTGCCCCAGCCCGGTGTTTGTGCCCCTCTGTGCCCCCTTTAAGGACCCCTCCACCTCCCCAGGCTGCGGCAGCCCCCGGAGCGGGGCAGGGTGAGACCCCCACCCCAATCCAATCCAATCCAGGCAGCTCCATCCCAGCTCGGCGCATCCCCATCCCCGCCCTGGCCCTAAATCCTCCCCTCCCTTCTTTTTTGGGGGACACACGAGGTTCCCAGCCCCCCCGTACCCCCCCGTACCCCCCGTGCCCCCCATGCCCTGCCCGTTTCTCGCTCGGAGCGGCCCCGCAGGGCCTCCCCCGGCCCGGCTGCAGCTGCGGGGGCCCCCGGAGAGCCCCCCGCCCTCAGGCCGAGGCGGGCGCAGCTTGCGGGGCCGAGCGGCGGCGGCTCCCCCCGGGCTCGGGCACAGCCGGCGCGGGGCCGGGGGACAGCGGAGCGGGACAGGAGGAGCGGGGACCCCCCGAGAGAGGGGACGAGGCCCCCGCGGCCGCCAGACGCTGCCGAGGGGTCGGGGAGCAGCTGGGGAGGGCCGGAGGGAGCCGGGGGTGCTGCGGTGGGGAGGAGATGGGGTGAAGTCAGGACGGCCGGGACCCCTCTGTGGAGGTGTCCCTGCGTGGAGGGGTTGGGACACATCCCAGCTCCCCACAACCCCCCCCGGGGCTGCCCTGAACCCCCCTGGTACCCCAACGCTGCTCCGTGACCCCCAAGGTTGTGCTGTGCCCCTTTTCTTGCTGCCCCAATTCCTCCCCCAGTGCCCCCAGAGTTCTGCTCTGCCCCCGTTCCTGGCACCCCAAATCCCCCCCAGTGCCCCCAGGGCTCTGCTCTGCCCCCGTTCCTGGCACCCCAAATCCCCCCCGTGCAGGGCTCTGCTCTGCCCCCGTTCCTGCACCCCAAACCCCCAGTGCCCCCAGGGCTCTGCTCTGCCCCCGTTCCTGGCACCCCAAATCCCCCCCAGGGTTTTTCTCTGCCCCCGTTCCTGGCACCCCAAATCCCCCCAGCCCCACTCCAAGGTCAGGGATCCTCTGGGATCCCCCCCACCCTGACCCCAGCCCCCCCCCAAAAAGGAGACCACAGCCCCAGGGCGAAGCTACTTGAAACAAGACCACGACTTTATTTGAGCTAAAAAACCCCAAATCTGCTCTCTTTACAAAAGGATAAAACATTCTCAGTACAAAAGGGAAGAAGAAGCCCCAGGACCCGGGGGGGCTGGGCAGGGACCTCAGATCATCTCCAAATTCCCAACTTTATACAAAAACAGGGAGATTTGGCCAACTGGGACATCAAAAATAGTTGCCTGGATTTTCTTCGAAAATAAAACAAAACAAAACAAAATCGTTGCATAGCATTTAAAAGTTATTGCTCGTCTCAAAATGCACAGAGGAGTTGGGAGCTGCTGGCAGGATCCACCTCCCAAATCCACGGAATGGCCGTTAAATACCGAGTTTGGCATTAAATATGGAAATACTGGGGTTTATCACCAGAAAAAAAAAAAAAAATCAGGTGGGGAGGGAAAATAAATTAAATAAATAATGGCTAATAAATAACCCTGGAGCACCAGCACGGCAAAAAAACCCACAACGTCTCCACGAAGGGAATTCCCACGATGGGCCTGGAAGATGGTGGGGGGAAAAAAAACGTTCGGCACATCCCAGGTTTCCGTGGAAAACGAGAGGAAATAAATTAGGACCCCTCCCACATGGTAATTAATAAATAAAGCAGGGAATTAAGACAGGCTTTTGTTGGTGCTCAGGACTCAGAGAACCCAGAGGAGGAGAGGCCCCGGATGGGAGAGGGGATCTCAGTGGCTCCTTTTCCATCAGGATTCTGGGAAGGATCAGCGGGATCCCATCCGAGGTTTCGGGGTCTGTGTGCAGATGATCCCATGGGGTTGGGGGGTTCAGGGGGGGCTGAGGCTCAGGAGGGGTCGGGCAGCAGGGAGGGATGGCCACAGGGGTGGTCAGGGCCTGGCTGGACCGTGGTGACCCAGGATGAGGGATTGGGATGTCCATGGATGATGGGCCACCATCCTTGGGTGATGGACCACTGCTCCTGGATGCTGGACCACTGCCCCGGATGCTGGACCACTGCCCCTGGATGCTGGACCACTGCCCCGGATGCTGGACCACTGCCCCGGATGCTGGACCACTGCCCCTGGATGCTGGACCACTGGCCCTGGGCGATGGACCACTGCCCCTGGATGCTGGACCACTGGCCCTGGGCCCTGGGCGATGGACCACTGCCCCTGGATGTGGACCACTGCCCTGGATGCTGGAACACTGCCCCTGGATGCTGGACCACTGGCCCTGGACGTTGTCCCTCCATCCCTGGCCGCTGCCCCTCCACCCACGACGGCAGCAGGAGAAGCTTCTCCCTGGGGTGGGGAATCTCCCCCCGTTGGTTTCCCACAAGTTCCTGGCTCATTCCCACCCGGCCACGGCTGGATTGGGAAATCCGTGACCCCACTGGAGCACGGGGAAGGGACCTGGGTCACCCCGAGGGGCAGAAGGGGCTGAGAGGGATGGGGATGGGGCTGGGCTCCCACCCCGAGCAGGGAGGGAGAGGAGCAGCCTCAGCCATGGACGCTCCAAGGGCTGGATGGGGCCGGATCCGGGGTCGGGATGGAAATCCCGGAGGGGAAGCAGCTCCGGGAGCATCTCTGGGGGATGTGGCAGTGACTGCTCCGGGTTCAGGGAGGTTCGAGTGGCTCCTGGGGACAGCAGTGGGGTGGCACCAGCCACCTCCAGGGCCACGTCCTGCAGAGACGCTCAGGGTCCCTCACCCACCTCGCTCCAGCTCTGTCCGTCCTGGGAATGGCTCCACGCCCGATTTCTCCCTGCCCCAAACCCCCGCCCGGCCCCGCTACTCGTTGAAGATGGCTCCGAGCTGGGGCCCGGCCACGTGGGGAGGGAAGGACTCGTAGCTCACATCCAGTGGGATCTCGTAGCGGGGCACGGAGCTCTGGAAGTGGGAGCCGTGTCCGTGGGCTCCGGCCAGGCTCGTGACCGAGGGGTAGTGAGCCATGAAGGGGTAGGATTTATCCAGCTCCGGGGACCCGTCCTGCTTCAGGGAGAAATTCCCGCTGATGCTCAGAGGCGGCGTCAGGGGCCCCTCGTAGGGGGGAGTGGAGCAGTCAGAGGGGTGGTGGCTGCCGAAGGAAGCCTCCACCAGGCTCTTGAAGGCCGGCGGCTTCAGGTGCAGCAGGTGGGACTCCATGGAGCCGTAGGGGGGGCTGGGTAGCCCCTGGTAGCCAAAGGAGTGGCCAGCCAGGGCCGACTCGCAGGCCGGGGCCTTCTCCTCGTGCTTCTCCAGGAAAAGCGGCTGCGGGCTGAGCTGCAGGCACCCGGCCACCAGGTTGCTGGTGGGCTGGGAGAGCCCCTTGCAGAGCATCTCCACGAAACTCTTCCCCTCGGGCGTCTGCCCCGTCTCCAGCACCTCGGACAGGGCCCAGATGTAATTCCTGGCCAAACGCAGCGTCTCGATCTTGGAGAGCTTCTGGGTTTTGGAGTAGCAGGGCATGACCCTGCGCAGGTTGTCCAGGGCGTCGTTCAGGCCGTGCATCCTCGTCCGCTCCCGGGCGTTGGCCTTCACCCTCCGGGCTCGGAACCGTTCCAGCCTGGCCTTGGTCATCTTCTTCTTCTTCGGGCCCCTCCTCTTCGGCTTCTCCCCGTCTTCCTCTTCCTCCTCCTCCTCCTCCTCCACGCTGTCGCGTTCCTCGGTCAGGGCCGGCCCCAGCCCGAAGGGAGCGGTTCTGGTGTCGCCCTCCTTCAGCTCGGCCTTGGCTGCGGGCATTTCGTCCATCCAGCCCTGGCTGCTCACGAGCTCGGCCATGTCCGAGGGCTTGGCGCAGGTCTGGGGCATCCCCGAGCTCTGCAAGGCAGGGACAGGGACGTGGGAACGGATTCCAGAGGGAGGATCCTCAGCAGGTTGGGAAAAATCTCCCTCCAGACACAGCAGCAGCTTTCTGCCCACTCCCTGCACCTGCAAATTCCCTTTTCCCACCTATTTCCCTCTGAATTTCCACTGGATTTTATCTGGGAGCCGCTGACGCCTCTCCCTGGCCTCCAGCACTTCCTTCCCCAGGGCTTCCAACCATCCCATTTCGGGGTTATTTCCACTCCTGAATCCTTTCCGTTGCATTGGGAATGTCAAGAGGGAGCTGGGAATTCCCTGTCTGAGATTTTCCATCCCGGAGCCTCCGTTCCCTGCGGTGGCAGCAGCGGGAGCGGCCCCCCATTAATCAGCCCCCCCAAATCCCATCACCGTCCCTGACTCATTCCATAAAGCTTTAGCTCCTAAGCAGCTTTGCTGGAAGTGCTGCCCGAGCCGCGGCTCCCCTTTCCCGACCATCCCACGCGGAAAATCCCACTTTTAATATGCGTGATGGGGCTCCCGGGCGGGATTAGGGTGTTAATTGCTGCCCTATCCCCAAAGGACCACGCAGCCCCAATTAACTCCTGGACGAGGCTGGGAAATCGGGGGGGGTGGGGGGGGGGGAACGAGGATCGTTTTTGGGGTGAGGGGATGGGTCCGGCTGGTCCCGACTCCCTCTGGTGGGATGTGGGGATGGCCCCGCTGAGATCAGCCCCAAAACGCTGCAGATTTGCCCCAAAACCCCCCACAGGCTGCAGCCGGGGGTTCTCTTTCCCCCCATCCTCGGGGATTCTCCCTCCCCTCGCTGCTCCCTGGGACCAGGATCCACCCCGGGAAGAAACCCCCGGGTTTGGGGCTTCCTTCTGGAGGAGAGCCCCGCGCCCCTTTCCTGCCCTGCCCGGCATTTCCAGGGAAAGTTCTTTCTCTGGAAGTCCCGTTGGAAATTTTAAGGGGATTTCGCTTTCTTTCTGCAGAATATTGATTTAAAAAAAAAAAAAAAAAACAAAAAACCGGAAAGAAATTACACAAAAATTACACAAAGAGGGAATTCCCTGAGGAAATCGCCTCCTTCACCACCTCCATCCCCAGCGAGACCCCGGCCCCGCCGCGCCCGGGGGTCACCGCACCCTCTCGGTTTCCCCTCCCGGCCCCGGGACCGCACCTCCGTCCCCAACGGGGACCGGCGGGAGCGGCTGTGACCCCATCCCGCCCCTCTCCCCGCACCCCCGGGCCGGGGCAGAGCCCCCAGAGCCATCCCGGGAGAACCGGGAGCACCGAGCGGCCGCGGAGCCCCATCGGGGGCATCCCCGGGGGTCGCGGTCCGTCCTTACCGGGGCAGCGCAGCGAGTCCCGGCTGTCACTCGTGTCACTTGCCCGGGGACATGGCGGGGGCAGCCCCGGGGGGCTCGGGCAGCTCCCGCCGAGCGGCACCGGGAGCTCAGCGGGCACCGGCGGCTCCGAGCTCGGGCGGTTTTGAGAGCTCCGAGCTGCCCGCGGCTCCTGCCCGGCCGCGGGTCACGCGTGGCTCCTCCCACGGGGGGGAGTGACCGGGCCCGGCTCCTCCCGCGGCCCCACCGGGACCCCGACGGCAGCGCCCGAGCGTCCCGGGGTGGGGAACCGGCGGGGGAGGGACCCCCAGCCCTCGGGAATCCCTGGGTGGGGGGCTCGGGGGCACCTCTGGCCCTCGGGAATCCCTGCGTGGGGGCTCGGGGGCACCCCCGGCTCTCGGGAATCCCTGGATGGGGGCTCAGGGGCACCCCCGGCTTTCGGGAATCCCTGGATGGGGGGCTCGGGGGCACCCCTGAACCTTGGGAATCCCTGGGTGGGGGGCTCGGGGGCACCCCCGGCTCTCGGGAATCCCTGGGTGGGGGGCTCAGGGGCACCCCCGGCTTTCGGGAATCCCTGGATGGGAACTCGGGGGCACCCCTGAACCTTGGGAATCCCTGGATGGACCCCCATGGATGGGACCCCCCCAGTTTGCCCAGCCCCCGGCACTCAGCCCCCTCCTCGGGGGGAGCGCCCGAGGGTCCCCATCCCCCAGGACACGATGTGACGATGCCCCAGGTCCGGGGGGTGCCCCCAGCCGCCTCCCCCCTTGCTGGGCACTGCCCTGGTGGCACCGAGGGTGGCACCGGCCCCCACCCGGCTGCTGGGGGTGGGCGAGGGGGCTGCGACCCCCTCCCGGCTGTAATGAGAGAGCGAGGGGAGTAATTAACGCTCGGCAGAGCCAGAAGGGGCCCGGCCGAGCTGGGGAGAGGAAGGGGAAGGGATCTCGGGGCTCGGCAGCTCCCGGGAAGGGAGAGCAGGGGGCAGAGAAAGATCCCCCGCATAAAATTCCGGGGGTCCCGGGTCGTTTAACTTGGCCTGAGGATTGGGGGAACCCCTCGGAGCTGGGGCTCCCCCAGCTTGGGGCAGGAGCTGCGCCCCTCTGGAGGTGGGGAACAGCGGTGAGACCCCAAAAATCACCTCCCTGATCTCCCCAGCAGCCGGGCTGGAGGTGGGGGAACAGCGGTGACACCCCAAAAATCCCAAAAATCACCTCCCTGACCTCCCCAGCAGCCGGGCTGGAGGTGGGGGAACAGCGGTGACACCCCAAAAATCCCCTCCCTGACCTCCCCCATCCCCATCCGCTGCTCCCCGAATCCTCCCGGGACCCTCCCCGCACAAGCTCCAACCCCTCAGGACCCTTCCCCACGGCCTCGGAGCGCTCGGAATCGCGGCCCCGGCAGCCCGGGGATTACGGGGAATACTAATTAATTCATTAGGCGGCTCCGTGGCTCCTTTCCCGGCGCTCGGGCCCGGGCGGCACGAACAGATTGCGGCCGATAAATCTGCCTGTTGCGGGGCCCCCCCCGACAGATGGCTCCAACAGGTCCCGGCACCCGCAACAAAGGGGCCGGTGGGAGCCCCGGGGAAGGGGGGACACGGCCCGGGCTCCCCCCGGGGGCTGCGGGACCCCCGGGGGCTGCGGGGGCATTGTCTGAGCCGGCCACGTGCCGCCGCTGATCCCATTGTGCGGGGGCCCCGCATCTGTTGGGGTTAGGGCGGCCGCGGCCCCCCCGGGAAGGCTCGGGAAAGATTTTCCCTTCCCTTTCCCCTTCCCCTTCCCCTTCCCTTTCCCTTCCCTTCCCTTCCCTTCTCTTCCCCTTCCCTTTCCCCTTCCCTTTCCCTTCCCTTTCCTTCCTTTTCCCCTTCCCTTCCCTTTTCCTTTCCCCTTCCCTTCCCTTCCCTTCCCTTTCCCTTCCCATTCCCTTCCCTTTTCCTTTCCCCTTCCCTTTCCTTCCTTTTCCCCTTCCCTTCCCTCCCCTTCCCTTCCCTTTTCCTTTCCCCTTCCCTTCCCTTTCCCCTTCCCCTTCCCTTTCCCCTTCCCTTCCTTTTCCCCTTCCCTTCCCTTCCCTTCCCTTCCCTTCCCCTTTCCCCTTCCCCTTCCCTCAGGGAAAGTGTGGCAGGTCCTGAGCGGATGGTCACTCCCGAAATATCCCTCAAAACGTGACCCTTTCCCAAGGAAACCCCCCTTGAAATCATCATCATCATCATCATCATCATCATCATCATAATCATCCTCTTCTTCCTCAGCCAAGGACAATTCCACCAGGATTTAGGAGGATTTAGTCCTCCCAAAGGCTCCAGGACTGGCCAAAAGGAGGGAAATTTGGGCAGCTCCCCCTGGGTGATGCCTCCCGCGGATGCAGCTCCGCCCCGGGATGTTCCCCCTCAAGGATGCTCCACCTGGAAAAGGGGATGAAGCCGCCCCTCAGACGCTCCCAAAACCGAATTTGGGGTTGATGGGAGCAAGGGAAGCTCATCCCAGCCCTGTCCCCGTGTCTCCCTCCCCTCCCCGGTGTCCTTCGCTCCCCCGGCGGGGCCGCGGTCTGGAAGGGAGGGCAATTTCCAGAATAAATATTGGGAAAGGCGCTTCCCGCCCCTGCGGCCCGGCTGGAATTCCTGGGCCCGTGCGGAAGCGCAATTACCGCGTATTAACGGGGTCTAATTTAATCCCGGCAGCTGCGCCCGGGCCGCCTCATTTGCATAACACTGGGGAATGCAATTAGGGAGAAATGAGGGGCTGGGGGGGGGGCCCCCGGGGTTAGGGGGGGCTGCGGCCAGCGCTCGCTGACCCGTGTTTGTCACTTTGAGCGATGGTGGCACCGGCGAGAGGCGGCGCGGGGCCGGGGGACAAAGGGACGCGGTCCCGGGGGTCCCCCTCGGTGGTTTTGGGGTCTCCAAACCCCCCCCCGAGTGATCCAAGCTCGGAGTCCCGGAGGCTCCAGGGGGAATTTTCCCACCCCCGATGGCCGCTGGTGCTGGAGAAGGGACAGGACGGGGGTGGGGGGCTCCTGACCCCCCAAAAACCCCCCGAGTGTGGGCGGCAGAGCCGGGGATCACCTGAGATGTGCGGGGCTGAGCCTCTCGCCCGGCTCCTGCCTCAGTTCCGCCTTCCTCAGTTTCCCCTTCCCCAATTTCCCCTTCCTCAGGTTCCCCCTTCCCAATTTTCCCGTCCCAGCTTCCCCAAAGTGCCAGAGCTGGGAAGGAACGGGGAGGGGCGAGGGGCGCGCACCCCCCTCCCCAGAAAGGGGAAGGGAAAGAATCTCCTGGAGCAGGAACCCCCCAGGGAGGGGCTTTTCCTGCTGGGAACTCCCCAGGAACCCCCCCCAAAGGGAATTTTTCATGCCGGGAATGTGGCTCGTGGGGGAAGGGGGGGTCCTGGGTGGGGTTGGGGTCACCCCCCGAAGGGAGGCAGCAGCGCAAATGGGATCAGAGCGGGAATCTCACAGGGAATTAGACCGGGAATCTCACATGGGATCAGACTGGGAATCGCACATGGAATCAGACCGGGAATCGCATGGAATCACACAGGGAATCACAGAGGGAATCAGAGCGGGAATTGCACATAGAATCTCACAGGGAATCGCATGGAATCAGAGCAGGAATCACACAGGGGTTCAGACCGGGAATCGCCCATGGAATTAGACATTAGACCGGGAATCTCACATGGAATCTCACAGGGAATCACAGGGAATCAGAGCGGGAATCACATGGAATCAGAGTGGGAATCTCACATGGGATCAGACTGGGAATCGCATGGAATCAGACCGGGAATCGTCCATGGAATTAGACATTAGACCGGGAATCTCACATGGGATCAGACTGGGAATCGCCCATGGGATTTCACAGGAAATCACACAGGGAATCAGTTCGGGAATGGCACATGGAATCAGACTGGGAATAGCCCATGGAATTAGACTGGGAATCTCACATGGGATCAGAGCGGGAATCGTACATGGAATTGCCCAGGGAATCTCACAAGGAATCGCATGGGATCAGAGTGGGAATCACACACGGAATCGCCTGGAATCAGACCGGGAATCTCACAGGGAATCAGAGCGGGAATCGCACATGGAATCACACAGGGAATCGCCCATGGAATTAGACTGGGAATCTCATGGAATCACACAGGGAATCACAGAGGGAATCGGAGCGGGAATCGTACAGAGAATCGCACAGGGAATCGCATGGAATCAGAGCGGGAATCTCACAGGGAATCACACAGGGAATCGCCCATGGAATTAGACATTAGACCGGGAATCGCACATGGAATCAGACTGGGAATCTCATGGAATCACACAGGGAATCACAGACGGAATCAGAGCGGGAATCGTACAGAGAATCGCACAGGGAATCGCATGGAATCAGAGCCGGAATCGCGCATGGAATCAGAGCAGGAATCTCACAGGGAATCGCCCATGGAATTAGACATTAGACCGGGAATCTCACATGGGATCAGACTGGGAATCGCCCATGGAATCAGAGCTGGAATCGCACAGAGAATCGCATGGAATCAGAGCGGGAATCGCACAGGGAATCTCACATGGAATCAGAGCGGGAATCGCCCACGGATTCCCACACGGAGCCTCCCGCGAGCGGCTCCCGCATCCCCGGGCCGGAGCTGACCTCTGCTGGCGGGAGCCCTCAGCAGCCGAGCGCCCCCCGCCCGTGTCCCCCGCCCCTCTCGGGGTGTCCCCAGGGCCCCATCCCGGCGGCAGCGAGGATTTGGGGGGAGCCGGGATTTCTCCAGGCTGGGATCCCCGGGCGGGAGGGTTCGAGGGGGCCTGGGCGGCCTCTGCCCTGTGGGGTTTGGGGTTTGGCACTGGAGAGTCAAGATTTGGGCTACGGCACAGCCCTGGGGGTGCTGGGACGATTTGGGGGGCCCCAGGACTCTGGGCCAGGCACACCCCACACCCCTGGGTGCCACCCCCAGGGTCCCCCCGCCGCTTTTTGTGGCCACGGCCACCCCTCACCCCCTTCGTGGGGTCACAGCGGGACCCGGGGGGATCCCGGCAGAGTGGGGGGGGGGTCCCCCACTTTTGGGATCGGTTCCTCCCGGTGTGGGGGCTCCCGACATTCCCAGAGCATGGAAATGGTTCCTGCGGGCCCTGCCGCAGGAGGAGGAGGAGGAGGAGGAGGCGGAGGAGGAGGAGGAGGAGGAGGAGGAGGAGGAGGCGGCCTTGGCACAGGACGGGGCACTGCTGGCTGGACGGCGACCGCGGGCCCCAGATGTTGAGCTGCGGGCACGGCTTTGCCCGTTTGGCAGCGTCCTCGCCCAGCTGCCGCCCCTGTCCCGCGGCTCCGCAGCCGGGGCTGCTGCCGAGCCCCCTCCCGGAACGGCCCCGGTTGTCCCCCGGGGCCCGCGGCGGCACCTGGGCCAGCCTGGCCCCGACCCAGGCGTGGAGCCGAGCCCGCGTTCCCGGAGGGAGCGGGGATCCGCGCCAGCTCCAGGGAAAAATCCCTCGGGATCAGGGGTCCCGGCCCCACCGCCGACACCGGGATCCACGGGGGGTTTGGGGGGCGTTGGGTCAGGGCAGAGCATCCCGGGGGAGCCGCGGTTCCCCGTCCTGGAAAGGCAGCTCCGTGCAGGGAACGAAGATTTCCCGAGCGTTCACGGGCGAATCCGTTAATTACTCGATGAACCAAAATTAATTAGGATCGGGTCCTCCAAGGGCGGCTGCTCCGAGCCGGGTCCTTGGATCCGGCTGAGGCTCCTCCGGCTGGGCCGGCTCCAGGATTCACATCCCGACTGCTCTGGGGGTGTTCCCGAGGGGTCCGGGGGCAGGAGGGGACATCCCGGGGTGCTCCTTCTGAGGGACCCCTGCGAGCTGCCCCCCAGGACCGCCCCCACCCCCATTCCCATCCATCCATCCATCCCCATCCCTACCCCGGCCTTCAGATCCAGGAAAAACCTTCCCTGGCCTCGGAGGTGTGGGATGGATGCTGGACCCCAGTGCCCCCAGTGCCCCCAGTGCCCCCCAGTTCGCCTCCTGGGGATGTCACAGCCTTTTGGGGCCACCCGGGAGCCTTCAGGAGATCACCTGGATGGATGCCACCACCCAGGAGCTGCCGATCCCAAAATCCTGCGGGCTCCCTGAACGTCCCCGCTTCATTTTTCTGCTCCGTCTTTTATTTGAGGTCAATTCCTGCGATTTGGGGACAGCTCCAGGGGATATTTTCAATGCCTGGGAGGGCCCCGGCAGCCGGAGCGTGATCCCAGCCCCGCTGCAGCCCCAAATCCCGCTCGATTCCCCCTCCGGGGACAACGACAGCGGGAGGAGCTGTCGGGAACGACTTGTGCCACCTCCCCGGGGACATCCCACTCTGCGGCAGCGCCGAGCCCGGCTCTGCTCACCGGGAGCCTTTTCCTGAGGAAAAAAAATAAAAAAAAAAGCCAGCCGGAAAAGCTGATTTTTTGTGAAGCTGTGAATTCTCTCACCTGCGCTGGGAGCTCGCACCGAATTCATTTTTCCGCCCCCTCCGCATCCCTGGGCCGGCTCCCAGCGGGACTTTGCATCCCAGAGCTCCCCGAGCTGGCACCACGCGCCTTCCCCTGGGGAAAAACGGCCCAAAAAACGCCGCTTTTGGGGAAAAAGCTGCCCGGCAGCGGTGGGAGGAGGCGCGGTGAGATGTCAGCCAGCGAGGAGGAGGAGGATGAGGCAGCTCTTCACACCGGGATGAGGCATTTCCGTGCGCCGGGAGGGGCTGAGTTTGTTCCTAGAGGGAATTTATGGAGGGGAAAATCACCAATTTCGGGTCTCTCTCCAGCTTTGGAGACCTGAGAGAGCTGGAGGGGACCAGAGAGTGGAAACAGAGCCACAACACGTCCCTTACTGGGCTCCCAAACTGGAAACCAGTGGCCACCAGTTCCTCCGCGTGCCCTGGGCCCATGTAGGGTTTTGGGGCGAGGACAAACCCCAAGGATTTCAGGGAATCGGGACCGGGCTGATCCCGGATGGGTCCGGATCCCTCGGGAGAATCCCACGGTTCCAAAAAGCCTCGGAACTTCTCCCCCCTCCCCTCCCTTCACCTCCCCCGTCCCCGCGAAGATCTCCCGCTTCCCACGGAGCTGCCACATCATCGCTGTTGCCATGGAAACCGCAGCCCCCCATCCCCCCCCCCATTCCCCCCCCATCCCCGGGCAGGGCTCTGGCAGAGCCGGGGGGGTGTCAGAGCTGCCAATCCAACACCTCGCCCCCCCACAGGACACCCGTGGAAGGGGGGGATGGGACCAGCCGTGGCACCAGGGGCATCGCCAGGGTGGTCCCAAGCCACAGTTTGGGTCCCCAAAGACCCCCCCCTCCCTCCCATCCCACCCCCCCCAGGGCTGCGGTCACCCCCGCACTGAGGAGAGACGGGAAAGGGACAAGGACAGGAGATGTTGGATGTGGCAGAAAGGACGGGGCTGTCCCCGAGCACCCCCTGGGCCACCCAGGGACCCCCATGTCCCACCCAGAGCTGGGGACCCCCCCTGAGGACCCCGAGCTCTCCCTGCCCATCCTGGGAGATCCTCGAGAGACAGAGACCCCACTAATGAGGGAAAGGACCCAAATCCTGGCAGGGAGGGAGAGTTTGGGGGCAGGGAAGCGCTGCGGGTTGGGGTCTGGGGGTCTGGAGTTTGCAGGACCCGGGGGCACAGCTGGGCACAGCTGGAAGGGTCCCTGCATCCCCCGGGAGCAGCCGGGGGGTCTCCGGGATGTTTGAGGATTGAAGACACCGCTGAAGTGGCTCTGGGACCCCAAAACTCGCACCGAACTCCCCACAGGGTCGGGAGGGTCTCGGTTCATTGTGCTGGACCCCAGGGTAGCCCCCAGCCCCATTTCCCCCCCCCCCCACCCCAGGAAGAGCCGGCAGGACACGACGGGCTGCGTTTGGGATCGGCTTTATTTATTTGGGATCGGTTTTATTTGGGATCGGCTTTATTTATTTGGGATCGGTTTTATTTGGGATTTGCGGGGCGAGGGGGGCGGTGCAGGCGCCTGGAGCGGGCGGAACGAGCCGGGAGCTCTCGGAGGGGGCAGCGGGATCCTTCCCCCGGCCCTGGGGGAGCCCTCACGGTGCTCTCGGGTCACCTGGAAGAGCGCAGCCGAGCTGAGCCCCAGCCCAACCCCTTCATCCCACCCTGGGACCCCCCCAGCCTCCCCCAGCCCCCCCCAGCCGTGGGGAGGGGTCGGGAGCCGTTTTGGGGCTCTGACCTCGGGGCAGCAGCCCGAGCCCCTGTGCGCACCCAATGAGGTTTTCACGCAGCGCACCCAGCAGCCGGTCCAGCACGTCCGTGAGCAGAGCCAGGGCTCCCCGGTTCTCCTCGGCTGCCTCGGCCTCTGCGGGGGCAAAACCGGGGGTCTCCAGCACCCCGAGGGGCTCCTCGCCCCCACCCTCGGGGTCCCCCACCCACCCAAAGCGGTGGCACTGAGGTCTGGCAAGTCCTGACCCCCGTGTGATGCCCAGGAGGTGCCACCGTCCCCTGTCCCAGCTCCATCGGTGCCTCGGGGGGCTCCGACCCTCCCGTTCTCCCCTCCTCGGAGCCGGGACAGGGAAATGGGATCGTTCCCAACCCTCGGGACCTCTCAGCTGGCAGCAGCAACCCCCCTCGGAACAGAGACAGAACCGAAAAATCTGCCCTTCCCTGGAGGGTCCGGGGGGTTTTGGGGGGCTCCCAAACCAGATCTGCCCTTCCCTGGAGGGTCCGGGGGGTTTTGGGGGGCTCCCAAACCAGATCTGCCCTTCCCTGGAGGGTCCGGGGGATTTTGGGGGGCTCCCAAACCAGATCTGCCCTTCCCTGGAGGGTCCGGGGGTTTTTGGGGGGCTCCCAAACCAGATCTGCCCTTCCCTGGCGGGTCCCGGGGTTTTTGGGGGGCTCCCAAACCAGATCTGCCCTTCCCTGGAGGGTCCGGGGGGTTTTGGGGGCTCCCAAACCAGATCTGCCCTTCCCTGGAGGGTCCGGGGGTTTTTGGGGGGCTCCCAAACCTTGCAGTTTGGTTGACAGTTCGGCGAGCAGGGTCGGATCCACGGTGACCTCCTCCTCCTCCTCCTCCTCCTCCTCCTCAGGGCTCTCCTCGGGATCCTCCGACTCCGCGGGTCTCGCTTCGGGATCCTCGGACTCTGCAGGGCTCTCCTCGCCATCCTCCGACTCTGAGGGTCTCGCTTCAGGATCCTCAGACTCTGCAGGGTTCTCCTCGCCATCCTCGGACTCTGCAGGGTTCTCCTCACCATCCTCAGACTCTACAGGGATCTCTTCGGATTCTGAGAATCTCGCTTCGGGATCCTCGGACTCTGCGGGCTTCTCCTCACCATCCTCAGACTCTGCGGGGTTCTCCTCACCATCCTCAGACTCTGCAGGGTTCTCCTCGCCATCCTCAGACTCTGCGGGGTTCTCTTTAAGATCTTCGGATTCTGAGGGTCTCGCTTCAGGATCCTCAGACTCTGCGGGATTCTCATTGCCATCCTCAGACTCTGAGGGTCTCGCTTCGGGGTCTTCGGACTCTGCAGGGCTCTCCTCGCCATCCTCAGACTCTGAGGGTCTCGCTTCGGGATCCTCAGACTCTGCGGGGTTCTCCTCGCCATCCTCAGACTCCGCGGGGTTCTTCTCATCATCCTCAGACTCTACAGGGATCTCTTCGGAATCTTCGGATTCTGAGGATCTCGCTTCAGGATCCTCAGACTCTGCAGGGTTCTCCTCACCATCCTCAGACTCTGAGGGTCTCTCTTCGGGATCTTCGGACTCTTCGGGGTTCTCCTCGCCATCCTCAGACTCTACAGGGCTCGCTTCGGGATCCTCAGACTCTGCGGGGTTCTCCTCGCCATCCTCAGACTCCGCGGGGTTCTCTCCAGGATCTTCGGACTCCGCGGGGCTCCCTCTGGGATCCTCGGACTCCGCGGGGCTCCCTTTGGGACCCTCGGACTCCGCGGGGCTCCCTCTGGCATCCTCCTGCTCCAGAAGGATGGGACTCGCCTCCTCCACAGGCCCTGCGGGAGGAAGAGGAGAGGTGGCATCGCCCTCCTGGGCGGGGGTCGGGACACCCAGGACTCCCCCCCCCCAACCTGCTCCCAGTCTGGGGACACCCCGGGCACCCTGACCCCCATCCCGCACCCACCGGGACCCCCCCGGTGCCACCCCCGGTGCCACCCCGTGCCCCCAGCTCACGGGCAGTGCCCAGGCTGCCGATGAGCGCGGCCAGCAGCAGCGCGGTCCAGAGCTTCATCATCCCGGCGGATTTCGGACACGGATCACGACCAGTAGAATGCAGGGATGAGCCGGGACCGGGCTCTGCCCCTTATGAAGGGACTCGGGGAGGGCTCGGGCACGTGCGGGGTTTTTCCAGGTGTGGGCAGGTGCCCGTGCCAGGGCAGGATTAGCCCGGATTAACCCCGGAACCCCCCCGGGACAGCGCAGCCCCACCCCGGAGCAATTCCTGAGTCCCCAGAGCCCGAGCAGAGCTCCTTGGATCCCACCCCGGAGCAATTCCTGAGTCCCCAAAGCCCAAGCAGAGCTCCCTGGATCCCACCCCGGACCATCCCAGTGCACCCCAGCGTCCCCCAGTGCCCCCCAGGTCACCCCACACGCCCTCCCAGGACCCCACACTCTCCAGCACTGGATTTCCCAGCACTGGATGGAAAACGGACAGGAAGAGACTTTTGAGGACAGGAAGGGACATTTGGGGGCATGGAGGGACAGGGGGGGGATGGAGGTACAGGGGGGGGATGGAGGGTGTGAAGCCACCCCAGTCCCAGCCCTGGTGAGGACTGGGAATATTTGGAGGGGGAGGGAGATGATGGGAATCGTCCTACTGGAACACGAGAGGAGCGCGGCTCCGCTCCGGAATTGAGGCAGGAGCATCCCCGTCCCCTTTCGGGATGAGGCAGGAGCAGCCCCGTCCCCTTTCGGGATGGGGCAGGAGCAGCCCCGTCCCTTTTTGGGATGAGGCAGGAGCATCCCAGTCCCCTTTCGGGATGGGGCAGGAGCAGCCCCGTCCCCTTTCGGGATGGGGCAGGAGCATCCCCGTCCCCTTTTGGGATGGGGCAGGAGCATCCCCGTCCCCTTTCGGAATTGGGGCAGGAACATCCCTGTCCCCTTTTGGGATGGGGCAGAAACATCCCCGTCCCCTTTCGGGATGAGGCAGGAACATCCCCGTCCCCTTTCGGGATGGGGCAGGAGCAGCCCCGTCCCCTTTCGGGATGGGGCAGGAACATCCCTGTCCCCTTTCGGGATGGGGCAGGAACATCCCCGTCCCCTTTCGGGATGGGGCAGGAACATCCCTGTCCCCTTTCGGGATGGGGCAGGAACATCCCTATCCCCTTTCGGGATGGGGCAGGAACATCCCCGAGCTCGGAACCTCCCCGGGGGTGAGCGGGATGAGCTGAGCCCAGCCCGGTGCTCCAAGACCAAGGACAAGGAGTGACCTCGGGCTGGACACGGGCAGGACACACCGGGAAGAGCCGGGAGCTGTGACCCAGGGAAAATCGGGATGAATCGTTCCCCGGGAGCTGCTTGGAAAACAATTCCCGTCCGAGGGTGGATCCGTGGCCGTCTCCAGGGAAGGGGCAGCCGAGCGTGGCCTGACAGCGATCCCGGGATGCGCTCGGCTGCACCCGCACCGGGAAAAGGTTTAGGTGGAATTTTAGGGAATGATTGATTGATTGATTGATTGACAGCGGCTCCAAGGGCTGGGGGTGGGGGGGATTCAGGGATGTGTCCCAGGAGAGGCTTCGGGGTGGGAAGGGGGCTGGATGTGGGGTGGGGATGGGGATGGGGATGGGGATGGGATGGGAATGGGAATGGGGATGGGAATGGGAATGGGGATGGGATGGGCATGGGGATGGGATGGGAATGGGGATGGGAATGGGAATGGGAATGGGGATGGGAATGGGGATGGGAATGGGGACGGGGATGGGAATGGGAATGGGAATGGGAATGGGAATGGGAATGGGGATGGGGATGGGAATGGGAGTGGGTGGATGGGGTGGGAATGGGGAGGGGATGGGAATGGGAATGGGTGGGAATGGGAATGGGAATGGGGTGGGGATGGGATGGGATGGAGAGGGGATGGATGTGGATGGGGCTGGATGTGGGGTGGGAATGGGGCTGAGGAATGGGATGGCAATGGGAATGGGGGTGGGAATGGGAATGGGAATGGGAATGGGGGAATGGGAATGGGAATGGGAATGGGAATGGTGATGGGAATGGGAATGGGAATGGGGGATGGATGTGGATGGGGTTGGGGATGGATGGGGCTGGATGTGGGGTGGGAATGAGGCTGAGGAATGGGAAGGGAATGGGGGATGGGAATGGGGGATGGATGTGGATGGGGTCGGGGATGGATGCGTCTCGATGTGGGGTGGGAACGGGGCTGAGGAAATGGAATGGGAATGGGAATGGAGAGGGGCTGGATGTGGATGGGGCTGGATGTGGTGCCAGGGGGGACGGAGGAGACCCCACATCAAAGCCAGCCCCAAATGCAGGACACGGGGCCCTGCTGGCAGCTCCCCCCTCTCCTTCCCTGCCCCCCCAGCAGCTCCTGCTCCCCGTGGGAAGCGGCTCCCACGGTTTGGCCGCATCCTTCCTCTTGGCTGCCGAGCCGAGGGATGAATCCTGGGTGTTTTCCACCATCCCAGCGCCCGAGGGAGGATTTGTGCCACCTTCCTGCCTGTTCCTGGTGGCTCAGAACATCCCGTTCATTCCCGGTGGGAAGAGGAAGGTGAGGAGAGCCCTGGGGCAGGGATTTGGGGCAGCCAGATCCGGGAGGCAGAGCCAGAGCCCCCAGGAGGGAATTGGAATCCTGGATCAGGGATTTAATCCCCAAACGCCTTCGTGGGGAGGCAGAAACACCTCACGGCAAGAGGAACCTCTTTGTGCTGCTCCACCACGCCGAAGTTCCCCATCCCACCGGGTTAATTAATCCTAAATGGCCCCAAAATCCCCCTAAAACCCTCCCGGGAAGCACCGCAGGCTCCAAGGTGTCCATGGAATGTGCTGGAGCTGTTGCTCTCCTTTCCCTGGGTGGATGAAGATGTCCCAGCGTGTTCCCAACCCCATTCCCGTCCCAGTCTGGCTGCCGGTGGGATGGGACCGGCCCCGGGTGTCCCAGGGGTGGGTGAATCCACCGGGGATGGTCCCTGAGCTCAGCTCTGCTCCACCGAGGCTTTTCCAGAGGTTTCCACAGCCCCATCCAGGTTCTGCCAGCAAATCCCGGGTTTATTTCTGGGATGAGCCGGGCAGAGCCAGAGGATGTGATGGGAATGGGGAGGGGGAACCGGGATGGGGACAGGGGCACAGGGGGGTCCCGGCTGCCCCCAGGTTTGGGGACCCAGGACGGGGGTGAATCCCGGAGCAGCCCCGGTGGGATGGGACCGTCCCCCCACCCCTCACCCCGGGTTTTGGGATCCATCCCCGGTGCCGGAGGGGCCGCGGGGATAATCCCGGATCATCCCACCCTGGCTGCTCTCCATGGGGAAGCCCCGGGGGCTGTTGATCCACCGGGATTTCCCTATCCCAGGAATCGCAGCCTCTGCCACCCTGGCACCCGGAGGGTCCCGGGGGGCGGCGGGGACGGGCACAGGGAGAGCCCGAGGACGAAGGGACTGTGGTGGCTCCATCCCGAGGTCCTGGGATGACGCTGGACCCCTCCCCATCCCCTGGGTGGGGGCTGGGCAGGGCCGGATCCCACCCCCCACCCCCTCCAGCAGCCCCAGGCAGGGACAGAGCCTCCGTCATCCCTTGGGGAAGTTTATTGCGTCCCCAACCCCCCCTTAGTGTTACCAACGCGGCCAAAGTGCAAGTGACGCCCCCAAGGGCTGGGGGCACCCCCCCGCTGCGGGCCCCGAGCCACAGGGCTGGGGGGCGAGGACAAAAAATGGGGCAAAATCCTGAGTCCGGAGGTTTTTCTGTGCCGAACACCCACGCGTGCACCCACACACGCACTCACACACACACACCCACACGTGCCACACGCGTGTCCAAAACGTCCGTGGGACCCCACGTCCCACTGAGGTGGCCCTCAGGTCGCCCAGTCGGGGCCTCGGGGCCTCGGGGCCGGGGGTGGCGAGGAGGGGACCGGCTCTTCGCCGAAGCCGCTGCTGTCGGAGCGCCCGTGGAAGATGGAGCCTGCAGCGGGGGGGACACGGCGGGGACGTGGCGGGGACACGCGGGGCACCCGCTGCCCCCCAGGAGGGTGGGGAACCCCCAACTCACTCCTTCGGGTCCTGATGGAGGGATGGAGGGAGCAGGCGGCTTCCTCTGGAGCAGCATCATCATCATCCTCCTCTTCCTCATCATCATCCCTGTCCTCATCGTCCTCCTCCTCGCTCAGCACCTGCGGGGGGGTCGGTGCGGGGCTCAGCGTGTCCCCACTATCGCGACAAAGCTGCGTCACCCCCTCCGCGTGTCCCGCGTGTCCCTCGTGTCCCCACGCGTGTCCCGGCCCGGCCTGTGCGTGCCTGTGCCCGCCGGGGGGGGTGGGGGGGGACATGACCCGGCTCCCCCCGGGCCCGGCTCCGCCCGAGGCTCTGAATCATTTAAACCTTAAAAGCCTGGGAAGCTCCGGGGACATTTCCCGCTCCAGCTCCTTCCCCGCGCCAGCCGGGGGGGGCCCTTCCTCCTCCTCCTCCTCCTCCTCCTCCTCCTCACCTCCTCCAGCTCGAAGGACTCCGCGGCTCCTCGGGGGGCGGGGGGCGAGGGGACCCTCCCGGGGGGCTGCAGCCCCACGGGACCCCCCCGCAGCCCAGCGCGGTGGCCTCCAGCCCTGGCGGTGGCACCCGGGTGGCAACAGGAGCCGAGGCCGCAGTCGCCCTCCTGCCCCAGCCCCACCGGGGGTTCGGGGGTGACCCCAACCCTGCTGGGCACCGCGACATCGCCCCTCGGGGCTGCGGCGTCCCTTGTGCCCCCCTGTGCCGCCCCCCCGGCCCCCCAAACCCCCCGGCCATGGGGACAGGAGCGCTCCGGGTGTCCCCACGCTGCCCCCACAGGGGTTGATTTTGGGGATGGCTCCCGCTGCACCCTCCCCGAATCTCCGTCCCTCCTCCAGCCCTCGGGGGCACCGCCCGGCTCCTTCCGAAGCCCCCCGGTCCCTGGGGGGCTGGGGGGGCCCAGGGTCGCCCCCCGGGACCCCCTCGGGATGTCCCCGTCCCCTCCCGTGTAGAGGCACAGCGAGGACACGGCGCGCTTCAGGCGCTGCCCGGGCCGGGCCCCGCGGAGCTCGGGGCTGTCGGGGATGTCGCGATAGCGCCGGGGGGGCCGGGGGGGCCGGGGGGGGGCGATGCGCTGCAGGGGGATCCGCGACACGTAGGAGTAAAGGCAGAAAAAAGCGTCGGCGGTGGCGGCCAGAGCCTGGACCTGCTGGAAGCGACCTGGGGGCGACATTGGGGGGTGGGCAGGGGGGCTCGGGGGGGGCTGGGAGGGTTCCCCCAACTCCCACCCGGGGAAACTGAGGCACGAGAGGGTTTCCCATCCCCGCAGGGTGTCACGCACTGGCCAGCAGCAGGCAGGGATCCTCCATCTCCAGGCGCCGCACTTGGGCCCGCAGGAAGAGCCCGAGGTTGATGCCGCTGGCCCGGGACGGGGCCGAGAAGAAGCGGGGGGGGACGCGGGACGCCAGCCCCGGGTCGCTCCCCACGAAGCCCAGGTTGTGTAGGATCTCCTCGGCGTCCGACTGCCACCAGGCCAGCAGCTCGGACAGGCTGCGGGAGGGGGCAGCCGAGCCTCAGCCCCGCGGGGGTCACACCGGGGGTCACACCGGGCATCCCAGGGTGGGCTCTGGGCAGATCGGGGTGGGCTCTGGGCAGTTCAGGGTGGGCTTGGGGCATCCCAGCGTGGGCTCTGGGCAGTTCAGGGTGGGCTTGGGGCACCCCACGGTGGGCTCTGGGCAGTTCAGGGTGGGCTTGGAGCATCCTAGGGTGGGCTCGGGGCAGTTCAGGGTGGGCTTGGGGCATCCCAGGGTGGGCTCTGGGCATCCCAGGGTGGGCTCGGGGCAGTTCAGGGTGGGCTTGGGGCATCCCAGGGTGGGCTCTGGGCATCCCAGGGTGGGCTCGGGGCATCCCAGGGTGGGCTTGGGGCATCTCAGGGTGGGCTCTGGGCAGTTCAGGGTGGGCTTGGGGCATCCCAGGGTGGGCTCGGGGCATCTCAGGGGGACTCTGCCCCCTCCCAGGCCTTTTCCCGGATGCCCACGGGCACCGAGGGGCGGAGCGGGACGGGGCCGGAGCTGCCGGAGGGGCGGAAGAGCTGCGGGGCCGAGATAAGCGCGTGGAGTGACACCGGGGATGGCACCGGGGGTCACTCCGAGCCCCCCCAGCCCGTACCTGGAGCTGGTGGCGAGGCTGGAGGGGCCACCGGAGGGGCCACTGGAGTGGCCACTGAAGGGGCCACTGGAGGGGCCACCAGAGGCCATGCTGTGCCCGGGGCTGAGGCGCCGGTACCGCGGAGCCCTGGGGGGAGAGGGGACACTGGAGGGGACACACGGGGACGGTGCCTCCCCCAGGACCCCAAATCTCACCTGCCAGCGGCCTGGAGGCTCCCCGGGAGCAGAAAAGCTGGAAAAGGGGAACGGGGGGAGGACAACAGCGGGTGAGGAGGGGCGGTTTAGGGACACATCCCGCTCTTGTCGCCTCTTTCTTGGCAGCCACAGCCCCCCGGGGGGGACGCGGAGCTTGGGGACAGCCCCGTCCCCAGGAACTGATGGGGGCTGTCCCCCGCCTCAGCCCCGCTGCCCCCTCGGGGGGTGACGGTGACACCCCAGGGACCCCCGGGGGCCGCCGGTACCTTCAGCTCCCAGGGTCAGGTCGTCCTCGGAGCTCGTCCCGCTGCTGCCGCACGCTGCCACAGAGGGAGGGGACGCTCTGGGACACCCCCGAGGAGCCCCCGGGCCACGGCCCCTGCGGACACCGAGGGGGCAAAGCTGAGGTACCGCAGGTTCCCGGTAATCCCGGCTCCTCCAGCGCCAGAGCACGGCCCCGGTCACCGCCCCGGAGCCCCGAGCCGCGACCCCCGAGCCCCGAGCCGCGACCCCCGAGCCGCGACCCCCGAGCCCATCCCGGGGGACTGGAGGTGGGAGAGGAGAGCATGGAGGGGTGGGCGTTGAGGACAGGCTGTGGTGGTTTTTGGGCTGCTGGGGACAGGGGTCTTCTTGGCAGACCCAGGATCCCAGGGACCCCAGACCCCCCGGGAGACCCTGAAGAACCCCGGGAGACCCTGAAGAACCCCGGGAGACCCTGGAGACCCCCGAGATGGTGCAGGGGGAAGGTGCCACCACCCCCCAGCCCAACCCTGGAGACCCCCGGGATCCCGGCTGTGCCGCCTGGGGGTCACAGGTCACGATCCCACCTCCCCCTCCCAGGAAGGGCCAAGCCAGAGCCTCGCCCCCCACCCCAAATCCCCTGGGAAGGGGGTTGTGGCCCCCGGCTGACCCCTGGGTGACCCCCGGGTGTCCCCCCTCACCCACAGTCCCGCAGCCACGTCCGGATCTTGCTGCAGGCGCTTCCTGGGGGGACACAAACTCCCGTGAGGGGACCCAGCCCGAGGGTCCCTCCCGCACCCCGGGGCGCCCCTGACCTTCGAGGACAACGTGGTCCAGGTGTGGTGGAGGCTCCGGGATGTCCCAGGGGACAGCGGCCGCCTCCTGCTCCTCTTCCTCCTCCTCCTCCTCCTCCTCCTCCTCCTGCTCGCCCTCGGGCTCGGAGCTGCGCCAGCCCCGGCTCTGCCGGACCCACGCGCGGCGCTTCTGCCACGAGGAGGGGCCGAGTACCGAGGGTCCCTCCATGGCCGGGGGGCCGGGGGGCTCCCTGTGGGGGCGGGAGGGACGTGAGGGGGGCCCAGGGGGCGGTGGGACCCACCAGGGGCTCCACGGGCAGGGGCAGGGTGGGCTCTGGGCAGTTCAGGGTGGGCTCTGGGCAGTTCAGGGTGGGCTCTGGCCAGTTTGGGGTAGGCTCGGGGCATCCCAGGGTGGGCTCAGAGCATCCCAGGGTGGGCTCTGGGCAGTTTGGGGTGGACTCAGGGCAGTTTGGGGTGGGCTCAGGGCAGTTCAGGGTGAGCTTGGGGCATCCCAGGGTGGGCTTGGGACAGTTTGGGGTGGGCTCTGGGCAGTTCAGGGTGGGCTTGGGGCATCCCAGGGTGGGCTCGGGGCGTCCCAGGGGGGCTCTGCCCCCTCCCAGGCTTTTTCCCGGGTGCCCACGGGCACCGAGGGGCGGAGCGGGACGGGGCCGGAGCTGCCGGAGGGGCGGAAGAGCTGCGGGGCCGAGATAAGCGCGTGGAGCTGCCCCACGCGGGGCGGGGGGTGCGGATCTCCCTGCCCTCCCCTCTGCCCCGGCTCCCTCCGGGAACGTCCCGGTGCCGCCCTCACCCCAACACGGGACCGGCCCGGTCCAGCCGTTCCCGGGGAGGGCAGGGGGAAGGGACGCCCCTCGCCCACCCCGCGGCACCCCCGGCACGGGTTGGGGGGGTCCCCTCGGCTCCATTCCTCGTCCCCATCCCGCCGGGAAGGCTCCGGGATGGGGAGAAGCCCCTGGCAGGACCGGCTCTGCCCCACCCCTGATGCCCAGGGCTGGGGCATCACCTCTGGGGGCACCGTGGGGGCACCGCGGGCCCTCGGGGGGGCTCCTCATCGAGGCCACCCATCCCCACCCCCAGGGCACGTGGCCGGGAACCCCCTCGGGATCCAGGAGATGCCCTGACCCCTCCTGTGCCCATCCCGGATCCCCCTGGCCCAGCCCGGCACAGGGAATGTGGGAGGGGGTCCCAGCAGGGTTCGTGTCCTTGAGCACCCCCTCATCTTCATCCCACTCATCCCCCTCATCTTCATCCCACTCATCCCATCTCATCTTCATCCCCCTCATTCTCCTCATCCCCCTCACCCCCCTGGTCCCCTTCATCCCCCTCATCCCCCTCATCTTCATCCCCCTCATCCCCCTCATCCCCCTCATCCCCCTCATCCCCCTCATCCCCCTCGTCCCCTTCATCCCCCTCATCCCCCTCATCCCCCTCATCCTCCTCATCCTCCTCATCCTCCTCATCCACCTCATCCCACCTGCTCCTCGCTCCTCTCTCCCCATCCCGTTGGGTTTTCCACCAGCTCCGGGCCCTGGAATCGCCTGTCCCAGTGTCCCCATCACCCCCACAGCCCCAACTCCCTCCACTCCCTCCCTTCCTCCCTCCATCCCCGCAGCCCCTCCATCCCAAAATCCCAAATCCCTCCGCACTGACCGGCACCGGGGGCAGGTGGGCAGCTCCCTCCGTCCAGCCAGGGCCCGAGGGCAGCGGCCTCCTGCCCCCCCCGGCGCCGCGCCCGGCCCCCATCCGTCGTCAGCGGAGCGGGAGGAAACTCATCAGCTGGGAAGAGGAAATTAAAAAAAAATTCAACAGCCCGAACCTCAAACGTTGCCCCACATCCGCCACCGCCACGGGAGAAGCTCAGTGCGGTGCCAGCGGGGGCTGAAAATGGCCCGGGCACCCTCCCCCTGCCACCTTCTGAGGGGTCCCGGACCCTCCCAAGGGGTTCCCGACCTTCTCAAAGGGTCCCTGATTTTCCTGAGGGGTCCCCAACCTTCCCAGTGGGTCCCCGAGGGGTGCCCTGTCCCTGCTGGGCTGTGACATCCCCAGAGGGGGTCTCGAGGTCTCTCTGGGTGGGCGCCTGGCACCGGTTTGGTGTCACCTGCTGGCCCAGAGGGCCACCACGGGGGCACACAAACCCTGCCCACGGCAGCTTCGTGGGGTCACAGTGAAGCCCCACGGATTTGGGGGGCGACAAGGGGGTGACAGTGAAGCCACCTCAGGTTTGGGGGGTGACAAGGACGGGTTTTCCCTGGGATTTGTTTTCCAGTGGCACCTCTGATGCCCCTCTCGGGCATCTCCTCCAGTGCCCAGGGGACAGCACAAGGTGCCAGGGACATCCCCAAGGCAGGGACAGCACTCACCTCACGGCCACTGAGGTGCCAGCTCTGCTCCCTCATCCATTCCCAAGGGTCCCCAAGGAGCTGGAATTCCCAGGAGCTGGAGACCCCCGAGCTCTGCGCCCCCAGGGGCTCTGTCCCCCGTGGAGCCAGGTCCCAGAAATGACAGTGACCGGGAGCCCCGGGCGCTGCCCCAGCCGCGATCCCGTCAAAAAAGGCAAGGAAGCTCCGGGCCGGGAGCGCCGCGCCCGCTCCGCAGGGATATTTTTAGCCTGGGAGTGTTTGTGGATAAAGCCCCGAATTAAGCGTTCCCTCAGCCTGGCCCTGGCGGGGGGGGGGGGGCCCAGGAATCGGGAAGGACGGGAACACCCCCGGGGAGGACGGGAACACCCCCGGGGAGGACGGGAACAACCCTGGGAAGGACGGGAATATCCCTGGGAAGATGGACAGATCCCTTGGGAGGGATGGACACAAGCCCGGGAGGGATGGACACAACCCCGGGAGGGATGGACACGTCCCCGGGAGGGATGGACACGACCCTGGGAGGGATGGACACGACCCTGGACAGATCCCTCCGGCCTCACTCGGGGCTGGCAGCAGGAGAACGGCCCCGTCCTGCCCCCAAGGATGCCCCCAAGGATGCCCCCGTGGCCTGGCACGGCCCAGGGACCCGCAACGCCACCAGGGCCTGGACATGGCCATTCCCAGCCCTGCCAGCAGCCGGGGGGGGCACCCAGTTTAGCCACAACCTCCTCCCCCTCCCCACCCCAGTATTTCCCTCAGTCCCATTCCCATCCCACCATTCCCGCAGGACCGGGGGGCTGCGGGAGGGGGGGCATGGCCGCAATAATTCCCGGGACCCCCAGGACCCTCGGGATGGGGCTGGGGGAGTCACGCCGGAATTTTGGGGGGGTCCCACCGCCTTCCTTTCCCCCCCAGGAGTTGGGGACCCCCCCCTCTTTCCCCCCCACCCAGAGCCACCACCCCTTTTGTGCCCACCCACGGGATGCCCGCGCCCCCCCAGCGCTGCCCCGGGACCACCCCCCCGGACCCCCGGAGCTGGCGGGGGGCACGGCGGGGGCACGGCGGGGCTCGGGCCGCCCCCCCGGGCCCCCCCCCCCGCCTGACCTACTTAGCGGATTCCTGCCGGCAGATCCCGGCAGCCGCCCGGGCTCCCGGCTCCATGAATAAGTGATGGGACACGCACTCATGGCTGCGGAAGGGGGGGGACACCCGGCCCCGCCACCCCCCCGGCCCCAAAACCCCCCCCAAACCCCGAGGGGCTTCACTTGGGGGGGATTTGGGGGTGTGGGGACACGGCACGCCCAGGACAGGGGGTTGGGGACGCCCCCACCCCACCCTGTGCCTCCCTCCCCAGTCCTGAATTTTCCATTTTAGGGGTTTTTTTTGGGTTGTCCCCCGGATGTCCGGGCCCTGCTGGGACAGTCCCCAAGCGCTGGCAGTGCCCCCGTGTCCCGGAGGCCGAGGGGGGGTGGGATCGATGTTGGACTTTGCCCCACCCTGACTGCGGTGGGGGGGCCCTGCCTCTATCCCTGTCCCGGTCCCGGTCCCGGTTCCTGCCCCTGTTCCTGTCCCGGTCCCGGTTCCTGCCCCTGTCCCGGTCCCGGTCCCTGTCCCTGTTCCAGTCCCTGTTCCTGTCCCGGTCCCGGTCCCGGTTCCTGTCCCTCCCGGGGGCCTCTGACCCTCGGGGTGTCCCCATAGGGGGGTGTCCCTGTCCCTGTGTCCCTCCCGCGCCCTGTGTGTCTGTCTCAGGGCCTGTGTGTCTGTCCTTGTGTCCCCGTGTCTGTCCCAGCGTCCCTGAGTCCGTCCTTGTGTCTGTTTTCCTGTCCCTGTGTCCGTCCTCGTGTCCCAGCTCTCTTCCTGTGTCCAGCCCCGTGTCCCTCTGTTTGTCCCCGTGTCCTGCCTCTGTCCACACGTCTGTCCCTGTGGCCTGGAGTCTGTCCTTGTGTCTGTTTGTCTGTCCCCGTGTCCCAGGGTCCATCCGTGTGTCTGTCCCCGTGTCCCTGGGTCTGTCGCTGTGGTGGCCCAGGCTCTGTACCACTCTCCTGACTCTGTCCGTGTGTCCATCCCCGTGTCCCCGTGTCCATCCCCGTGTCCCTGTGTCCATCCCCCTGTCCGTGTGTCCATCCCCGTGTCCCCGTGTCCATCCCCGTGTCCCCGTGTCCGTCCCCGTGTCCGTGTGTCCATCCCCGTGTCCCCGTGTCCGTCCCCGTGTCCGTGTGTCCACCCTCGTGTCCCCGTGTCCATCCCCGTGTCCATCCCCGTGTCCATCCCGGTGTCCCAAGCCCTGTCCCCGTGTCCAGTTGTCCATCCCCGTGTCCCTCCGTCCCTCCGCTGGCGGGGCCCGGGGCGGGGCGTGGCCGTGGGGCGGGGCATCATCGGGGCGTGGCCGGGGCGTGGCCGGGGCGTGGCCGCTCGGAGCCGCCGGAGCCGCCGGAGCCGCCGCGCCCGCGATGGAGCCCAACAGCCCCCGCAAGATCCAGTTCACGGTCCCGCTGCTGGAGCCGCACCTGGACCCGGAGGCGGCCGAGCAGGTGCGGGGGCACCGCGGGGACCCCGGGGGGGCCTCGGGGCCGCTCGGCGGAACGAGCCGGGGGGGCTCCGGGGGGCCGCGGGCACTGCGGGGGCACGGCCGGGGCGGGGGGCACCGAGCTCGGGCCGGGGGTGGCACCGCTGGGGCCGGGGGTGACGCGGGGACAGCGGAGCCAGCGGGGTGAAGCCCCCCGGTGCCGGGGACACCCGAGCAGAGCGGCCCCCGGTGTCCCCGGAGCCCCGCGGGGCCGTGGGGCGGGGGGCGGCAGTGCCAGGGCCATGTGCCGGCTCTGCGCGACGCCACCGGGGCCACCCCGGGGTGGGGGCCAGGCCGCGGCCCCCCCGGCACCCCCCGGCCCCTCCAGCCCTTGCTCCCACCGGAGTCGGTCCCAGAACAGCCCCGGGCACGGGGTGACCCCGCGCGGGGACACGGCCGGGGACCCCCGGGCACCGCGACCCCTCCCCGCCACCTCCGGACAAGGGGGGGTCTGGGGGCACCCCCGGCCCCACCGCGGCCCCGTCATCGCCCGCGGGGGCTTGAGGGGGATGAGGAAGATGAGGAAGGGGGATTCCCAGCCGTGTCCCCCCATCTGGGGGTCCTGGGGGTGGCGGGCGAGGACCCCCCACGGGTGCCAGCGGAGCGGGGGCGAGTGTGGCGCTGTCACTGAATGTGCCCGTCTGGGGGCACCACCCGGCTCGGTGGCAGCAGCGCGGGGTCCCCAGGAGGGAAGGAGAGAGTTGGGGGTCCCCAGGAGGGAGGGTGAGAGTTGGGGGTCCCCAGGAGGGAGGGTAAGAACTGGGGGGCTGCTGGGAAGGGGGGCACGAACCCCCCAGCCCCCAGCAAGGGGCACGAACCCCCCAGTCCCCATCACTGCCAAGCTCGGCCCTGGCCCGGGGACCCCCAGCTCAGCCCTGCCTCAGTTTCCCCTCCCGGGGGGGGTCTCACCCAGCGCCTCTCAGGGCCCTGAGGCGGGGGTGACCCCCGGCCCCGTGCCCACCCGGTGACGCTGCTGATGTCCCCTCCCTGCTCCTCTTTCTGGGGTGTCCCTGAGTGGGCTCCCCCCGCAGTGTTTGGGGGTCTCGGCCGTGTCCCCCCTGGCCGGGGGGGCACCGCGGTGTCCCCGTGTCCTGCGGGCTTGTCCCCAAAATCTCTCCAGCCCCACCCTCCCGAAGGACCTTGTCCCCACGGCCCCTCCGCGTCCCCACGGGTCCCGCAGCTCCCTGACCCCCATCTCTGCTGACCCCCCCCCGCTCCTCTTTGCCCCCCTGAGTGCCCCCCGTGGGTGCCAGGCCTGGCCCAGGGCTTTGTCCTGCACCTCTGCCCGTGTCCCCAACTCCCCCCGCGCGTGTCCCCGAGGCCGCGGGCACCATCCCGGGGGGGGTTTTTGCTCCGTCGCGCTGAGCTGAACCGAACCCCTCCCTGTGCCACCCCCGCTCCGGGCCCGGTCCCCGCTGCCGGTGCCGGTGCCCGGTCCCGGCCCCGTCCCGGCTGCCCCCGGATCGCGCCGCTCTCCTTAATCGATGGTGGAGATTGATCTAAAAATAGCGCCGGGAGCAGAGCGCGGCCGAGCCGGGAGGGAGGCAGGGATGGAGGGATGGAGGCAGGGATGGGGGATGGAGGAGGGAGGAGGGAGGGGAGGACGGAGGGAGGGAAGGAGAGAGAGAGGGAGGGAGGGGGGAACCAGCGCAGCATCCCCTCCCCGGAGCATCTCCGGGATCCCCCCGCCCGCCCGGGACCCCCCGCTCCGGACCGGGAATGAGGAGGGGGCTCAGCCGGGGGCGCTCCGCTCCACCTGGGTGACCTTGAGCGGGTGGCACCGGTGCCCCCTCCCCATCCCCGCGCCGGGGGGGGTGGGCACGGCCTCGCCCCGCACCCGCGGGAGGCTCCGGAGGGGCCGGAGGGTCCCAGGGTGGGCTGCGGAACTCGGGGTCCCTCCGGGGGCTGCGGGGCCGGACCCGGCCCGGGGGGGGAGACCCCAAACCCTCCCAGCCCCATCGCAGGGGTGGGGGGGGGGCGGGTGGACCCCGAGTCCGAAATGGGGATGGGGGGGGACTCGGCCGTGGGTCCTCGGCGGGGCCGGGGCGATTCCCGGCGATTCCCGGCGATTCCCGGTTCCCTCTAATCTCCGTTTAATATCCAGATCGCGTTTCCATGGCAACGGGGCCGGCACGGGAGGATGCGCTGGGGTGGGGGGGGGTGGGCAGGGGCCGGGGGAGGTGCGGAGGGGCGGGGGGGGGATGGGGGGGGCCCGGCCGCTCGCCCGCCTCATTAGCATCTCATCAGCATCTCATTAGGCAGCCCGCCTCATTAGGGAATCCTCGGTGGGAAATTCATTTTTCGGAGGCGCTCAGTTACTGGGTCAGCGGGGAAAGGGGGCGCGGGGTCAGCGCTGGCCCCGCCGCCATCTCTGGCCCCACTGACCCCACTGCGGCCACCCCGAGGCTACCGGAGCCTCCCCGGGGCTACCAACCCCCCCCTAAAAGGCACCGGCGGGGGGGGGAAAGCGGGGCCGGAGCAGCTCCAGGTGACCTTGGGCAAGGACAGGGCCCGCAGAGGAAGGGCAGGGCCCCGCCGGTGTCCCCACGGACGGCCGGGTAAAATTAGCTCCGGGACGGAAAAAACCACGCGTGTCCGGCCACCGCTGTCCCCGCGGGGCCAGCACCGCCCCGGGCACGGCGACATGGGGGGCTCGGTGCCATCGGGGCACGGCCGAGGGTCCCAATCCCCTCCTGTGTCCCCCCCATCTCACCCCAGATCCGGAGGCGTCGACCGACCCCGGCCAACCTGGTCCTGAGCAGTGACCAATCGTCCCCAGGTGGGTCCTTGCAGCGTCCCCGCGTCACCCCGGACCCCCCCAGCCCACCCGGGGACCCCCCCAGCCCAGCCAGGGACCCTCCCAGCCCAGCCAGGGACCCTCCCAGCCCAGCCAGGGACCACCCCGGCATGCTCAGGGACCCCCCCAGCCCAGCCAGGGACCCCCCCAGCCCACCCAGAGACCCTCCCAGCCCAGCCAGGGACCCCCCCAGCCCACCCAGAGACCCTCCCAGCCCAGCCAGGGACCCTCCCAGCCCACCCAGGGACCCTCCCAGCCCAGCCAGGGACCCCCCCGGCAAGCTCAGGGACCCCCCCATGCACAGGACATCCCCTAACATGGTTAGAGACCACCCCCCATTGTCCTGAGGGTCCCTGCCACGTGCTCAGGGACCCCTAAATGACACTCAGGGACCCCCCCCACATTCTCAGCACCCCCCCCACAGTCTCAGGACCCCCCCACACTTGCCCAGGACCCCCTCCCCGATGCTCAAGACCCCCACGCAGACCCCCCCACCCCCCTGCTGACCTTCTGCCCCCCGCCCCCCCCCAGAGATCGACGAGGACCGGCTGCCCAACCCCCTGCTGAAGGTACGTGACCCTTCCCGGGGGGGCTGCGGGGACCCCCGGGGGTCACTGGGGACCCCCCCTCCATCCCGAGGGACCCCCCCTGACCCGCGTCCCCCCCCCCGCAGTCGGGCCTGGCCATGTCCCCCCGGCAGAGGAAGAAGGTTTCCCGCACCACCCCCACCATGAAAGGTACTTGGTGGGGACACGGGGGGGGACACGGGGGGGACACGGGGGGGCTCAGGGGGTGTCAAACCCCCCCCCCGGCATCGCTGGAACCCACCCGCCCTCAGTGGCCTCGCTCCGGGCGTGCCAAACGCCAGCCCCGAGGCCACCGAGGCCACCGAGGCCACCGAGGCCACCGAGGGAGGGTGGGGACGGTCACCAGGGCCCCCCCCGCGCCCCCCCAGCGCCGCTCCCTGCCCGGCAGAGCTGCAGATGATGGTGGAGCATCACCTGTGCAAGCAGGCGCAGGGAGGTGGCGACGAGGACGACGAGGTGGCCACCAGCGCTCGCTGCCCCCGCGGCGACCCCGAGCATCGCCACAGCCCCGGCGGCTCTTGCCCGCTCGCCACGCCCCAGGGCGGCCACCGTGAGTCGGGGCTGGGGGTCCGGAGGTGGGGCAGGGGGCAGTGGGGGGCTCTGAGGTCACCCCCCTGTGCTGTGACACCCGCAGGGACCCCCGGGGATGGCACCCCCCAGGCCGGGACCCCCCGGGCCGGGACCCCCGGAGCCCCACGGCGCGGCCGGGCCGAGGATGGGACCCATATAGAGCCTGGGGACAGCGCGGGCAGCGGTCAGTAGGTACGGCCTGGGGGCACTGCGGGCACTGCGGGCACTGCGGGCATTGGGATGGCACTGGGATGGCACTGGGGCACTGGGATGGCACTGGGATGGCACTGGGATGGCACTGGGGGCACTGGGCTGGGGTGCTGCGGGCACTGGGACACCAAGCTGGGGCAGTGGAGGGGCACTGGGACACCTGGGGGGCACTGGGACACTGCACTGGGGCACTGGGATAGCACTGGGACACTGGGGGGCACTGGGACTCCACTGGGATGGCACTGGGATGGCAGTGGGATGGCACTGGGATGGCACTGGGACAACACTGGGGCACTGGGATGGCACTGGGGCACTGGGATGGCACTGGGGGCACTGGGCTGGGGTGCTGCGGGCACTGGAACACCAGGCTGGGGCAGTGGAGGGGCACTGGGACACCTGGGGGGCACTGGGACACTGGACTGGGGCACTGGGATGGCGCTGAGACTCTACTGGGGCACTGTGATGGCAGTGGGATGGCAGTGGGATGGTACTGGGACACTGGAATGGCACTGGGACTCCACTGGGGGCTGCACTGGGATGGCAGTGGGGGCACTGGGCTAGGGTGCTGCGGGCACTGGGACACCGAGCTGGGGCACTGGGATGGCACTGGGGCACTGGGATGGCACTGGGATGGCCCTGGGACACCACTGGGGCACTGGGATGGCACTGGGATGGCACTGGGATGGCACTGGGACACCACTGGGGCTGCACTGGGATGGCAGTGGGGGCACTGGGCTAGGGTGCTGCGGGCACTGGGACACCGAGCTGGGGCACTGGGATGGCACTGGGGCACTGGGATGGCACTGGGATGGCCCTGGGACACCACTGGGGCACTGGGATGGCACTGGGATGGCACTGGGATGGCACTGGGACACCACTGGGGCTGCACTGGGATGGCACTGGGATGGCACTGGCACAGGGGGTGCCCCCTCCCTGCGGGCCCCCAGCGCTGCCCCTTGTCCCCAGGTGTGGCCGCAGGAGCCGGACGCCAGCAGAGATTTTTTTTATTCCATTTTCTAAGATTTTGGGGCTTCCCAGAATTATTTTTGATTTTTTTTTTTTTTTTGGGGGGGGGTTAATTTTTTGGGTTTTTTGGGTTTTTTGTTTGGTTTTTTTACTGCCATGGGCAGGACCCCACCGGGGGAAGGGGGGCGGGGGGGGGGGGGGCACGGCCAGGGCTGCCCCCTCCCCCCTGGGTGCCCCCCACCCTCATCACTGCCACCCTTGGGTGACCCCAGCACACCCTGGGTGCCCCCCACCCCCCATTGCCACCTTTGGGTGACCCCAGCCCACCCTGGGTGCCCCCCACCCCCCTCACTGCCACCCTTGGGTGACCCCAGCCCACCCTGGGTGCCCCCCACCCCCCTCACTGCCACCCTCGGGGGGTCCCCTGGGGCCTCCCCCCCCCTCCAGGTGTCACCCCCCAACCCCCCACACACACCTCTGCACACCTGGGGGGGACACCCGGACACGGGGGGGGGCACGTGGGTGCACACGGACACGGGGGGGGCGCGGGGACCCCCCCTCAGCCGGAATTAAAGGGATCCTTTCCCCCCCCGCCTCCTCCTTGGGCCGCGCCGGGGGGGGGGAGGGGGGGGGGATCCCTTTTTGGGCGCTGGGGGGGGTCCAAAACCCCTTTTTTGGGTGCTGGGGGAAGGGGGCAAACTCCCTTTTTGGGCTCTGGGGGGGGGGTCCAAAACCACTTTTTTGGGTGCTGGGGGGGGTCCAAAACCCCTTTTTTGGGTGCTGGGGGGGGTCCAAAACCCCTTTTTTGGGCGCCAGGGGGGGTCCAAAACCCCCTTTGGATGCTCGGGGGGGTCAGGACCCCCCTTTGGATGCTCGGGGGGGTCAGGACCCCCCTTTGGGTGCTGGGGGGTGTCAGGACCCCCCCTTTGGGTGCTCAGGGGACCCCTCCACCCCTGGTCCAGCCCCCCCCGGGTTTCAGCCCCCCCAGGGCCCCCCCCAGGCCATGGCAGCCCCCCCCACCTCGGGGGTGACCCCGGGGGTCGCGCCCCCCCCCCTCAGTGCCCGGAGCGTGGCCGTGGTGGTGGCGGCGTTTATTAATGAACTCAGTCATTAATTAATTGCTCGTTAGCGGCGGCGCGGGGGGGACACATGCGGTGGGGGGGGGAGGGGGGGGAGGGGCGAGGTGGAGCTCTGCCAGCGGTGACCGAGGGGGGGGCACGGGGGGGGCACGGGGTAGAAAAATACAAACACGGGGGGGGGGGCACGGAGCCGGGGCTGGAGCCGGTGGGGCTGGAGCGGGAGGGGGGCCCGGGCATTCCCGGGGCATTCCCGGGGCATTTCCGAACATTCCCGGGGCATTCCCGGGGTTTGGGGCATTCCCGGGGCATTCCCGGGGCATTCCCGGGGTTTGGGGCATTCCCGGGGCATTTCCGAACGTTCCCGAACATTCCCGGGGCATTCCCGGGGTTTGGGGCATTCCTGGGGTGCCGGAGGATGTTCGAGGAACGCCTGGATCCGGGATCCTGGAGGCTTCCCAAGGTTGGATCCGGGATCCTGGAGGATTCCCGAGGTTGGATCCGGGATCCTGGAGAATTCCCAAGGTTGGATCCGGGATCCTGGAGGATTCCCGAGGTTGGATCCGGGATCCTGGAGGATGTCCAAGACACGCCGGCTCCAGGATCCAGGAGAATTCCGGAGGTTTGATGGATCCAGGATGCCGTGGGAAGCTCCAGACCCACCAGGAGAATGCCGGAGGATCCCTGAACGCCCCCAGAGACGGATCCTGGAGGATTCCCAAGGCTGGATCCGGGATCCTGGAGGATTCCCAAGGCTGGATCCGGGATCCTGGAGAATTCCCAAGGCTGGATCTGGGATCCTGGAGGATTCCCGAGGTTGGATCCGGGACCCTGGAGGATGCTCCAGGCACGCCAGTGGGATGCTCGCGGGTTGCCAAGGCACGCTGGGCGCCGGGATGCCGGAGGATGCCCCAAACATCCCGGGATGCCCCAAACATTCCGGAATGCCCCAAAAATTCCAGGATTCCCGAGGCTCACCGGAGCCGGAATGCTGGAGGACACCCGAGGCAGGCTGGAGCCGGGATGCCCGAGCATTCCCGAGCATTCCTGAGCATTCCCGAGCATTCCCGAGTATTCCCGGGGATGCCGCTGTAGTTCCGGGAAGCGGGGACATTCCAGGGACGCGCTGGAGCCGGCGGGGGCTGGAGGCAGCGACGCTGGGAGAGCCCCGGAGCCGGGGGACACCGGAGCGGGACCCGTCCCTGTCCCCAGCCCCGGACCCCTCGGGGACATCCCTGTCCCTGTCCCGGTTCCTCACCCTATCCCCGTCCCTGTCCCGGTCCTGGTCCCGGTCCCGGTTCCTATCCCTGTCCCTGTCCCTGTCCCGGTCCCGGTCCCTGTCCCGGTCCCGGTCCCTGTCCCTGTCCCTTTCCGAGTTCCTCTCCCTGTCCCTGTCGCTGTCCCGATCCCCATCCCCATCCTGGTCCCCATCCCCGTCGCTGTCCCGGTCCCGGTTCCTCTCCCTGTCCCTCCGGTCCGGTCCCGGTTCCTGTCCCTGTCCCGGTCCTGGTCCTGGTTCCGGTTCCCGTTCTGGTTCCGGTCCCCATCCCCATCCCGGTCCCGGTCCCGGTCCCGGTCCCGGTCGCCGTCCCCGGGCAGGATGGGGACGGGGCACAGGGACACCCTCAGGGTGCCACCAGCCGGCCCCCGAGGGCACCGAGGGCACGAGGGGAGGGGAGCGCGGCGGCCGTGGCGGTGGCACCGTGCCCGGCCCGGCTGTGCCCAGCGCCACCGACCCCGTCCCAGCCCATCCCGAGCGCCCGGCGGGGCGGGAGAAGCGTTTTTAAAAATCCCTAAGGACCGAGCCCGGCGCGGGAGAGGCCGGGGATGGCAGTGAAGGACCGGTGGCACCGGAGACCGAGCTGGGGGGGACCAGGGGGGACAACCCGGGTGGGGCACAGAGGTGCCACCGATCCTGGCACGGGGGTGCCACCGATCCGAGCCCGGCCCCGGGGGGCTCCTGCCCTGCAGATGGTGCGGAACTCGATGGCATCGAAGACTTTGGACGAGACGGTGTCACTCGGCCGGACAAGGACCTGCCGGGAAGGGACGGTCACCGCCGGTGTCCCCGCTCCTCCCCGGTGTCCCCGTGCCCCTCCCCGGTGTCCCCGCTCCTCCCCGGTCCTCCCCAGTGTCCCCGCTCCTCCCCGGTGTCCCCGTCCCCCCCGCCGGTGTCCCCGTGCCCCTCCCCGGTGTCCCCGCTCTCCCCCACGGTGTCCCCGCTCCTCCCCGCCGGTGTCCCCGCTCCTCCCCGGTGTCCCCGCTCCTCCCCAGTGTCCCCGTGCCCCTCGCCGGTGTCTTCCGCTCCTCCCCGGTATCCCCGCTCCCCCTGCCGGTGTTCCCGCTCCCCCCGCCGGTGTCCCCGTGCCCCCCCGATGTCCCCGCTCCTCCCGCCGGTGTCCCCACTCCCCCCCCGCGCCCACCTCGCTCCTCCCGCTGTTATTCCACGTCCCCGTTCTCCCTGTGGGGACCGGGGGCCGCGGGCTCCTCGCACGGTGACAGCTCATCGATGGACGCCTGGTTGGTGATGCCTGGAGGGGGAGAGGACACGGGGCCGGGGGTCACCGGGGACACCCCAAAACCTGTGATCCCCCCCCCGGAGCCACCCCCCAGCACAGTCCCGGGCCACCCGCGCCGTGCTTGGGCCACCTCCCCGTCTCCCGGACAGAGCTGGCCCTGCGCGGTTTGCGGTGGTCCCCAGCCCCTCCCTGGTGGCCCCGGTGGCCGCGGTGGCCGTCCCCTACCGCTGGCCGCCCTCTCCTTCCACTTCTGCTTGTTCTCCTGGATGTGCTTGGTCCAGGTGGAGCGGAACCCGGCCAGGTCGGCTTTGATGTCCCCCAGCTCCAGGTGCTCATCCAGGGACGGCTGCCGCCACTGCGAGCTGCGGGACAACGGGGCCGGCTGGCAGCGGGGCAGGGCCACCACTGCCACCCCAGGGCTCCCCAAAACACGGGGACAGGGACAGGGACTCCCACCTGGGCTGCTGGGTGGCCGCAGGGTTGCCCTTGGCCTTGGAGCCGTCCTCGGCCAGGGGCGTCACCAACTTCTCGGCCACGTCGGTGAGCACCGAGAACGTCGGCTCCACGATGAAATCGATGAACCCTGGGGGACAGGAGGGGGCCGCGGCGTGGGCTGGGGGCGCAGCGGGAGCAGCGTGGGGGCAGGACAGGGACGGGACCCCCCCGCCCCCGCACTCACCGATCTGCGACTGGGCCACCAGCGTGGAGGTGCGGTCGCAGAGGGGCGAGAAGGGCAGCCCCAGCTCGGCCTCCTTGTCCCCCTGGCAAGGCAAGGGACAGGCGTGGCGACCTCACGGGGTGGCCCCCGAGCCCCCCCGGCCGGCCCCGGCCCTACCTGCCGGAAGAACTCCTCCATGAGGGCCTTGGTCCAGCGGCTGTGCACTGCCCACTGCTTGGTGGGGTGGCTGATGTCGGCTGCGTGCAGCAGCAGCGACAGCACCTTGGACTTGTCCAGCCTGGGGACAGCAGCCCGGAGCTGAGATCGTCCCCACGGAGCTCAGATTGTCCCCACGGAGCTCAGATCGTCCCCACGGAGCTCAGATTGTCCCCAGAGCCACCTCGCCACCCCCCCGCGCGACCCCCACCCACCTCTCCAGCTGCTGCAGCGCCGTCTTCATGGACTTGACCTGCTGGAAGTGGCAGGACATGTCGGTGGCCAGGACCATCTCGATGACCAGCGCCCGCAGCTCCCTGCCGGGGGTGGGGAGGGGACAGGGCGTCAGGGCCGGCCGGGGACAGCGGGGACAACGCGGGGACAGCTCGGGGGCAGCGGGGAATGTGCGGGGACAGCGGGGACAGCGCCGGGACAGCGCCGGGACAACGCGGGGACAACGCGGGGGCAGCTCGGGGGCAGCGCGGGGACCTTACGCGAACTCGTCCTTGGTGAGGTTGACGAAGATGTTGAGCTCCTCGTCCTGCATCAGGCGGAACACGGCGCTGATGTGGTGGTTCTCCAGCACCGAGCGGTCGTTGTACAGGATGGCGGTGTCCGACCTGGGGGTGCGGGCACGGTGGGCACGGGCACGGCTGGCGGAGCCGCCCCGGGGTGCGGGAGGGCCCCAGGGTGGGGTGCGGGCACAGTGGGTGCGGGCACGGCTGGCGGAGCCGCCCCGGGGTGCGGGAGGGCCCCAGGGTGGGGTGCGGGCACAGTGGGTGCGGGCACGGCTGGCGGAGCCGCCCCGGGGTGCGGGAGGGCCCCAGGGTGGGGTGCGGGCACAGTGGGTGCGGGCACGGCTGGCGGAGCCGCCCCGGGGTGCGGGAGGGCCCCAGGGTGGCGGCGCGGCCGAGCCCGGCGGGGTGGGTGGCACTGGGGGTCCCCAGGGTGCCACCGCGGCTGTTCCCGGCCGTACGGGTGACCTCGGGTGTCCCGCAGTGTTCCCAGGACAGGTCTGCAGCACTGCTTGGGGCCTGCCGTGCCACCCATGCCGTGCCATGCCGTGCCGTGCCACCTGTGCCGTGCCACCTGTGCCGTGCCATGCTGCGCCACCCACGCTGTGCTGCGTCACCCGTGCCATGCCATGATGTGCCACCCATGCCATACCATGCCTCCTGTGCTGTGCCACCCATGCTGTGCCGTTCCACCCGTGCCATGCCGTGCTGTGCCACCCGTGCCATGCCATGCCACCTGTGCCGTGCTGTGCCACCCGTGCTGTGCCATGCTGCGCCACATCTGCTGCGTCACCCGTGCCATGCTGTGCCACCTGTGCCGTGCTGTGCCATCTGTGCCATGCCGCGCTGTTCCACCCATGCTGTGCCACCCGTGCTGTGCCACCCGTGCCGTGCCACCCATGCTGTGCCATCTGTGCCACCCATGCTGTGCCACCCGTGCCGTGCCACGCTGCGTCCCCCACGTCCCCCGTGCCCTCCTCACTTGGTCTGGATGTGGAAGCTGTTGGTTGTCCCCGTGTGCTCGAAGTCGTGGATGGCGGCGGCGAAGACGATGGCCAGGACCTCGATCTCGGACAGGCAGTGCTGGGGGCAGCGTGCCAGGGGTGGGAATGGGGACGGGGATGGGGGCAGCGTGCCAGGGGTGGGGATGGGGATGGGGACAGGGATGGGGGCAGCGTGCCAGGGGTGGGAATGGGGATGGGGATGGGGGCAGCGTGCCAGGGGTGGGGACGGGAATGGGGATGGGGATGGGGTTGGGGACAGGGATGGGGACGGGAATGGGGATGGGGATGGGGTTGGGGACAGGGATGGGGACAGGGACAGGACAGGGATGGGGGCAGTGTGCCAGGGGTGGGAATGGGGATGGGAATGGGGAGAGGGTCAGAACCAGGACATGGACAAGGACAGGATCAGGACAGGGACGGGGACAGGGATGGGGATGGGGACAGGGACAGGGATGGGGGCAGGGTGCCAGGGATGAGGACGGGGATGGGGTTGGGGTTGGGGATGGGGACAGGGACAGGACCAGGACAGGGATGGGGACAGGGCCAAGAGCAGGACAGGGATTAGTATGGGGACAGGACAGGGCCAGGGCCAGGGCCACCTCCCAGGGGGGTACCACAGGCACAGCAGTGACACACCAGGAGCGTGGCACACCCTGGGGGTGCCCGTGCTGCGACAGCCACGTGGGGACAAGGGCAAAACGTGCACCAGGACCCACCCCACGCGTGACAACCGGGTGGGGAAAATGGGGCACAAACCCGTGCCAGGACCCACCCCACGCGTGACAACCGGGTGGGGACAACTGGGCACAAACCCGTGCCAGGACCCACCCCATGCCCGGTGTCACCTCGTCCTGCATCACCCTGGGGGTGTTCCCATGGTAACGAGCATCCCTTGGGCAGCCAGGACCGCGCCCAGTGCCCCCGGTGCCCGCCTCGGGCACAGCCCGGCGTGCCCGGTGTGCCCGGTGCCCCCACTGTGCCCAGTGTGCCCGGTGTGCCCAGTGCCCCCGGTATGCCCGGTGTGCCTGCTGTGCCCAGTGTGCCCGGTGCCCGGTGCCCCCGCTGTGCCTGGTGTGCCCGGTGCCCCCAGTGCCCCCGCTGTGCCCGGTGTGCCCA
Organism: Monarcha castaneiventris obscurior; assembly: GCA_026261815.1. Taxonomy (NCBI): domain Eukaryota; kingdom Metazoa; phylum Chordata; class Aves; order Passeriformes; family Monarchidae; genus Monarcha; species Monarcha castaneiventris. The sequence continues at coordinate 544,470 of JAMPIT010000253.1, forward strand.
GTGTGCCCGCTGTGCCCGGTGCCCCCGCTGTGCCCGGTGTGCCCGGTGTGCCCGGTGCCCCCGCTGTGCCCGGTGCCCCCGCTGTGCCCGGTGTGCCCAGTGTGCCCGGTGTGCCTGGTGCCCCCGGTGCCCCCGCTGTGCCCGGTGTGCCCGGTGTGCCCAGTGCCCCCGGTATGCCCGGTGCCCGGTGTGCCCGGTGTGCCCGGTGCCCGGTGTGCCCGGTGTGCCCGGTGCCCCCGCTGTGCCCGGTGCCCCCGGTGCCCCCAGTGCCCCCGGTGTGCCCGGTGCCCCCGGTGTGCCCGGTGTGCCCGCTGTGCCCGGTGCCCCCTCTGTGCCCAGTGCCCCCTCTGTGCCCGGTGTGCCCGGTGTGCCCGGTGTGCCCGTACCAACATCCCGGTGCGCAGCAGGAAGCAGTGCACGGTCTGGGTGACGTCGGCCGCGTGCACCTGGTTGTGGTAGGGATTCCGGAACTTTCCGTAGCCGGATTCCAGCGCCTCCAGCAGCGACGTCAGGAAGGCGCCGGGGATCTGGGAATGGGAACGGGGTGGGACAGACCCCAAAAAGGTCCGGGGGGGTCATGGGGGGCATCCTGGGAAGTGACTTTATGGTCCTGAAGGGCAATTTGGGGGTCCTGGGGGGCAGCTCGGGGGTCCAGGGGTTCCTGGGGGGGGTTCCAGGGGTGTTTTAGGGCTGTTTGGGGGTATTTTGGGGGGGTTTCTGGGTGTTTTGGGGGTGTTTTGGGGCCTCAGCACACCTTGAAGCGGCTGTTGAGGGTGCTGGGGGGGATTTGGGGGTATTTTGGGGGGTTTTGGGGTTCCAAGCACACCTTGAAGCAGCTGTTGAGAGTGCTGGGCGGGATTAGGGGGTATTTTGGGGGTATTTTGGGGGGTTTGGGGTCCCGAGCACACCTTGAAGCGGCTGTTGAGGGTGCTGGGAATGTTTTGGGGGTATTTTGGGGGGGTTTGGAGTCCCGAGCACACCTTGAAGCGGCTGTTGAGGGTGCTGGGGGGGATTTGGGGATATTTTGGGGGTATTTTGGGGGTATTTTGGGGGTATTTTGGGGGGTTTGGGGGTATTTCGGGGGGTTTTGGGGTCCCGGGCACACCTTGAAGCGGCTGTTGAGGTTGTGGCGGGTGAAGAGCTCGAACACCACGGTGCGCAGCGAGTGCTCCTCGGCCGCGCGGTGCAGCGAGAAAACATCAAAGCACCACTGGTCCAACCCCTGCGGGGACACGGGAGGGAATTCCGGGGAGGATCGGGAGTTCCGGGGATGGCCGGGAATTCCAGGGAGAATCGGGAATTCCAGGGAGAATGGGGAATTCCAGGGAGGATCGGGAATTCCGGGGGGGATCGGGAATTCCAGGGAGGATCGGGAATTCCGGGGGGGATCGGGAATTCCAGGGAGGATTGGGAATTCCAGGGAGGACCGGGAATTCTGGGGAGAATCGGGAATTCCAGGGATGGCCAGGAATTCCAAGGAGGATAAGGAATTCCGGGGAGAATCGGGAATTCCAGGGATGCCCAGTGACTCCCAGTGAAGTCCAGTAAAACCCCAGTGAAGTCAAGGATGCCCAGAGATGTCCGGTGATTCCCAAGGATCCCCAGGGATGTCCAAGGATGCCCGAAGATGCCCAGTGATTCCCAAGGATGCCCAGGGATGCCCAAAGGTGTCCATGAGTATCCAGAGATGCCCAGGGGTGCCCAGGGACACCCCACAATTCCAGGCGAATCCCAACTATGCAATTCCCACCCATTCCCAGTGACTCCCAATGACTCCCAGTGAGTCCCAGCGACTTCTAGTGAGTCCCAGTGACTCCCAGTGACTCCCAGCGGCTCCCAGTGACTCCCAGCCCCACCCCGGGGTTTTGGGGTGCCCCGGTACCTTCAGGCAGTTGAGGACGGAGGAGGAGTAGCTCGGCCCCACGGCCGTGTACGTCCGGCGGAACATCCTGGGGGGGAGGCAGGGCTGGGGGGGCTGGGGGGCACCGCAGGGACCCCCCTGGGGCTGGGGGCAGTCCCGGGGTTTTGGGGGTCCCACTCATGTGCTGGGGACATCCCAGGGGCTTGGGGACAGCCCTGGGTTTTGGGGACCCTTTTGAGTGCTGGGGACAGGCCCTGGGTGTTGGGGGACCCTCCTTGGTTCTGAGAACCCATCTGGGTTTTGGGGACAGTCCTCGGGTTTTGGGGACCCTCCTGAGTGCTGGGGAGAGCCCCTGGGTGTTGGGGGACCCTCCTGAGTGCTGAGGACCCTCCTGGGTTTTGGGGACAGTCCTCGGGTTTTGGGGCACCCACCCGGGTTTTGGGGACAGTCCCTGGGTGTTGGGGACCCTCCTGAGTGCTGGGGACAGTCCTTAAATATTGGGGACCCCCCCGTGCTCAGGTCACCCCCCACACTCTCGGGTCCTCCCTCCCAAGCTCTGTGTCCACCGTGTCTCCCCTGTGCCCTCCTCAAGGGGGTCCCTGTCCCCATTTCCCACCCCCTCTGCCCCCTCTCCCCATTTCCCACTCCTTCTCTCCCCATTTCCCACCCCCTTTGTGCCGTCTCCCCATTTCCCACCTCCCCTCTCCCCATTTCCCACCACCTCTGCCCCCTCTCCCCATTTCCCACTCCTTCTCTCCCCATTTCCCACCTCCTTTGTGTTTTTTTTTTTTTGCCTCTCCCCATTTCCCACCCCTCTCTCCCCCATCCCACCTCTCCACGAAGATCCCGGCCTGCACGGCGTGCACGATGCTGCGGAATTTGGGTTTCTCCTCGGCCCGGCGCCCCTTGGCCCTGGCCTGCTGCGTGAAGGTGGCCGCCAGCCAGTCCCGCACCTCCGAGGGCACGGCCGCGTCCGAGCCCATCTCCCGCAGCTCGTCCTCCGTGTCCAGCACCTGCCTGAGGGACGGGGGAAAGCTCAGGGAGAGGCTGGAGCCGCGGGGACGCTGCTGCCCCGTCCTCTGTCCCCTTCTCTGTCCCCTCTGTCCTCTTCTCTGTCCACTCTGCCCCGTCCTCTGTTCCCTTTTCTGTCCCCTCCTCTCTCCCCTCCTCGGTCCCATCCTCTGTCCCCTCTTCTGTCCCCTTCTCTGCCCCCTTTTCTGCTCCCTTTTCTCTCCCCTCCTCTGCCCCCTTCTCTGTCCCCTCCGTTCCCTTTTCTGTCCCCTCCTGTGTCCGGTGCTCTGTCCCCTCTTCTGTCCCTCTTCTGTCCCCTCTGTCCCTTCCTCTGTCCCCTCCTCTGTCCTCTTTTCTGTCCCCTTTTCTGTCCTCTCTTCTCTCCCCTTCTCTTTCCCGTCCTCTCTGCCCTTTTCTGCCCCCTTTTCTGTCCCCTCCTCTGTCCCCTCTGCCCCCTTTTCTGCTCCCTTTTCTGCCCCCTTTTCTGCTCCCTTTTCTGCCCCCTTTTCTGCCCCCTTTTCTGCCCCCTTTTCTGTCCCTTCTGCCCCTTTCCTGTCCCCCCCCGCTGCCCCCTCCCCACCTGGTCTCGTCGATGTAAACAGCCTCCAGCAGCGAGGCCGCGTATTCCAAGTTGCGTTTCAGCTCCTCCACGTTCACCTCGCCCGTCTCCAGCTGCTTCACCAGGTACCGCAGCCTGCGGCGGGGGGGGCACACGGCGGGGACCCCCCGAGAGTGGGGACAGAACCCCCCCGGGGATGGGAACAGGGAGTTAGAGACCCCCCGAGAGTGGGGACAGAACCCCCCCGGGGATGGGGACAGGGAGTTAGAGACACCCCCGAGAGTGGGGACAGGCCCCGGGTGGGCACAGGGTGGCACTGACCCCCCCCGGGATGGGGACAGGGTGGCACTGACCCCTCCCGGGATGGGGACAGGATGGCACTGACCCCCCCCGGGATAGCGGGAACAGGGTGGCACTGAACCCCCCCGGGATAGCAGGGACAGGCCCCGGGGATGGGGACAGGGTGGCACTGAACCCCCCGGGGTGGGCACAGGGTGGCACTGACCCCCCGGGATAGCAGGAACAGCCCCCGGGTGGGCACAGGGTGGCACTGAATCCCCCCAGGACACCACAACCCACACGGGATGGGGACAGGATGGCACTGACCCCCCCCGGGATAGCGGGAACAGGGTGGCACTGAACCCCCCGGGATAGCGGGAATAGGGTGGCACTGACCCCCCCCGGGATAGCGGGAACAGGGTGGCACTGACCCCCCCGGGATAGCGGGAACAGGGTGGCACTGACCCCCCCGGGATAGCGGGAACAGGGTGGCACTGACCCCCCCGGGATAGCGGGAACAGCCCCCGGGATGGGCACAGGGGGTCACAGCCCCCCCCAAAATGAGTCCAGGGGGTCGCGGGGAGGGCACAGGGGAATGGGGGGGTCCCATCTGGGAAGCGCCGCCCCCGCACGGGTGGCACGGGTGGCACGGGTGGCACGGGTGGCACAGGAGGCTACAGGTGGCACAGAATGGCCCGGAACGGCCCGGGATGGCACAGGCGCCTCAGGATGGCACCGGGATGGCAGCGGGGGGGGACCCGGGATGGGGTGGGGGGGTCACAGCGAGGGGACCCGGGGCGCTGCCCCCATGCCCACGCGTGTGCCAGGGCAGCGCCGCTCCTGCGGTGACCGGAGCCGCTCGGTCTCGGTGGGGAGGGGCCACGGCGTCCCCCGGTCACGGAGCCGGTGACGGTGACAGCGAGGGGGGCCGGGGGGAGCGCGGGGGGGGGCACGGACGTCACCGGCGCTGCTGTGACCTTGGGGAAGGCGATCGCCACCTTCCTTCGCCCGTGGGGACCCTCAGGGACCCCCACCTTGAGGGCGGCCCACCCCAGGGACCCCCCACCCTTAGCGGGGAGGCCGCGGGGGCCCCCCCGTGCCACTCGTGGGGGTAAAGGATGGGGGGGGGTCGGGCTATGCCCCCCGTGCCCTCCGTGCCCCCCGCCATGGGGAGGGGGCGGCCTCCGGAGTGAGCCCGGTGGCCACAGGGCTACCCCGTGGGTGGTCTCAGGGACCCCCGGGATGGTCACCCAAAGGTGCTGCTGCCCCTCGGACCCCCCCCCCCGCACTGCCACCGACACCCCCGGAATGTGGGGGGACACCCGGGAGGGGGGGTTGGGGGGGGGATCAGGCTGGGATCGCCCCCACTTTGGGGACGAGCATTCGCCCACCTGTGGGAGGGAGCCGTGCGCTCACGCGGGGACACGCGTGGGACACCCCCGGAGTGCCAGACCCCCCCCGGAGTGTCAGACCCCCCCTTTGCACACGCGTGTGACCCCCCCAGAGTGCCAGACCCCTCCCCGGAGTGCCAGACCCCCCCTTGCACACGCGTGTGACACCCCCGGAGTGTCAGACCGCCCCTTTGCACACGCGTGTGACGGTGTCAGATCCCTCCCCGGAGTGTCAGACCCCCCCCGGTGTGTTGGGTGTGCGGAGTGTCAGACCCCCCTCCCCGGAGTGTCAGACCCCCCCTTGCACACGCGTGGGTGTCCCCCCCCACGCACCGCTCGTCCCCCCGCCCTCCCAGGTGTGTCCCACGCAGCCCAGGTGTGTCACACACGCGTGTGCAAGGGGGGGGGGGTCTGACACTCCGTGCCCCACACGTGTCCCCACGCGTGTCCCCACGCACGTGGTGCCCCCCTCGGCCGCCCCCGCCCCACCGGGACCCCCCCGCCCCCAGCCCCACGTGCCGCGGGTGGGCGCGGGGGACACGTGAGCGCGCAGGTGAGGGGGTGGCACCCCCCGAAACCCCCCCCCGAGGGCACCGGGGACAAAGCGGGGTGGCACCTGCGGGAGTTGGGGGCACCACGGACCCTCCGTCACCCCACGGTGACCCCCAGGGTGAGGGTGGCACCCCCCCGGTACCCCCAGAGATGCCACGCCGCGGGTGGGGGGACCCCCAAGTGCGGGGGGTGCCCACCCCAAGGGGGGCAATGGGTGCGGGGGGGGTCCAAGGGGGTCTCATGTGGAGGGTTGGGGACAGCCGAGGGTCCCTGGGGTCCTTCTTGGGGTGGGGGTACTCTGAGAGGAGGGTGGGGGGTCCCCAAAGTGGGGGTCTCAGGGGTTTGTTGGGGTGGAATCCTCAGGTGGGCTCTGGGTTTATGGTTTGGGGGTGCCAGTTTGGGGTCTGGGGGGGTCAAAATTTGGGATTCGGGGGGTCTCAGTTTGGGATTCGGGGGGTCTCAGTTTGGGGTTTGAGGGGTTCTGGTTTGGGGGTCCCAATTTGGGCTTTGGGGGTCCCAGTTTGGGGTTTGGAGATCCCAGTTTGGGACTGAGTGATCTCGGTTTGGGGGGCCCAGTTTGGGATTTGGGGTGTCTCTCTTTTAGGGGTCCCGCTTCGGGGGGTCTCGGCTGGGGATTTTGGGGAGGGGGTCCCGCGGCCCGGGGGCGGGGGGGGGGTCACTCACAGCGCCCGCAGCTTGACCCAGACCTTCCTGCCGGGCACGGCCTTGGTGTCCAGCGGGGACGGGCACCCTCCGGCCGCGTCCAGGGCGCCGCGCTCCCGCTCCAGCCCCGGGAGGCTCCGCGGCGGCTCCATCGCCCCTGGGCACCGGCAACGCGGCTCAGCCCCGGCCGGGCCCGGCACCGCTGCCTCCGGTAGCCCCCGGTCCCTCCCGAAGCCCCCGGTCCCTCCCGAAGCCCCCCGTGCCTCCCGCAGCCGCCGCCGGTCCCTCCCGCGGCCCCGGTTCCCGGCGCCTCCCGTTAACCCCGCAGCCCCCGCGGCCCCGGCGGATCCCCCCCGGCCCCGGTACCCGGCGGCGCCGGTGCCTCCTGCGGCCCCCCCCCGGTAGCGCCCGCAGCCCCGGCGGCCGCCCCCCCGGCCCGACCTCCCCCCGCCTCCCGGTAGCCGGCGGCTGCGCAGGCAACACCGGAGCCAAGATGGATCCGGGCACCGGGGGTGGGAGCACCGGCAGGGGAGAACCGGGGAGAGCCGGGAAGGGAGGGCCGGGAGCGGAGAGCCGGGATGGAGAACCGGGGATGGGAGAGCCGGGAGAGGGAGAACCGGGGATGGGAGAACCGGGGATGGGAGAACCGGGGATGGGAGAACCGGGAACGGGGAAAGCGGGAGCGCCGGGGCTGGAGGCGGGGAGAAACGGAGAAGAAGAACCGGGATGGGGAGCGGAGGGAGCGGGGATGGGCAGCGCCGGGATGGGCGGCGGGGGGGACCGGGGATGCTGCGCGCTCCTACCGGGGGATGCTCCGCCGGTGCCTCCGGTGCCGCCGGTGCCGCCGGTATCGCCGTGCCCCGGTCCCCCGCCGCCACCGGCTCTGCCTCCGCCGACCGGGGCTCGCCGCAACTTTCCCCGAGCACCGGCACCGGCACCGGCGGGCGGGGCGGGGCGGGGGGAGCCGGGGGCGGGGGCCGGGAACGGGGGGTCCGCCCAGCCCCGAGCGGCGCCGGGACCCCCAGGGGAACGTGGGGCGGGGAGGGGGGGGCGCGGTGCCTCGGGACCCCCCCCCCGAGGGCTGCGGGAGGGGTCCGGGACCCCCCAGGACCCCCGGGGAACAGCCGGGACCCCTCTGGGGCTATGGGGGCCGAGCCCCGGGACCCCGATCGGGGGCACCCCAGGACCTCAATTGGGGGGACCCCAGGACCTCAATTGGGGGGGTGTTGGGGGGTGGGTTGGGGGGGGTCCCAGGACCTCAACTAGGGGTCCCCAGGACCTCAAATGGGGGGGTCCCAGGACCTCCTGGAACTCCGGGGGGGGGGGGGTTCAGGACCCCCAGGATCTCTGGGGGCAAAAGGGGGGAGGGGGAGGTGCCCCGGGACCCCCGAGGAGTTGTGGGGTCGCCGCTGGGTTTGGCAGCCCCGGGGAGGGGTCAGAGCCCCCCGGTGACCCCCAGGGAGGGGCCGTGACCCCCCCTGTGCCCCCAAACCGGGGCTCTGCTTTGCCTGGGGTGGGGGCACCGCCACCTCCAGCCCCCCCCCCCCGGGGGCCCCCCCAGCCCCCTCCACCCCACGACCCCCGGGACGCGACCCCCGTGAGGGTCCTTTTGTCCCCCTCCCTCTCGGGGGTCAGCAGCCCCCCCAGCACTTTTTGTAGGACCTACCCAAACCCGGGGGCTCTCACCTGGGCTGGGGGGGCTCGGGGGGGGCGCGGAGCTTGAGGTGACCCCCCCCAAAACCCCCCCACCCCTCATCCCAGGGACCCCTCCCCACCCTGCCCCGTGTCCCCTTGGGTGCTGCGGGACCGGAGGGTCTCGGGGGGGGAGATTTTGGGGTGCCGGGGGGGGGATTTTTGGGGGTGCGGGGTTTTGGGCCCCCCCCCCCGCAGCTCCCCGGCACGCGCCGAGCGCGCCCCCGAGGAATATTAATGAGGATTTATGTAACTGCGGGGGTGGGAGCAGCGCGGGGGGGGGGGGAGCAGGTGAGCCCCCCACCCCCACCCTGGGGACCCCCCCCCCCAGCCCCCCAACCCCGGCAGG